>LPNX010589698.1:61918-169000 GCA_001517045.1 Pseudotsuga menziesii | reverse complement strand
AGTTCTGAAATCTTGCGGATGAACCCTTGAGCTTCAGCAGCTTTCCATCTTCGTATCTAGTCATGATGACTTGGTTGTCAGAGGAATTTCTTATTTCAATGATTCCATAAAACATGTGGATGGAATGGACTTTCTGTCAAATCTCCACCAAGGATAGCAGGCTTCTCTGCAACTCTGGAAGATAGAGAATGTTCTTCAACAAGAAATCAAAGAATCCAGGCATCTTCAGTCGAATGGTGCCCATTCCCTTTGGTTTAATACTTGACTTATCTGCAAAGTAAACTATGCCAGCTATTGTTTCATTCAATTCTTCAAAACAGTCTTTTCTAAATGTCATGTGTGATGTTGCACCAGTATCAAGTAGCCAACAATCTTTGTAAGATGAAAGAGAAGTCCTTTCATTAAATCCAAGATTATAATGTGCAACAATACAAGAATCAGAAGATTTACTAGCATCTTGGTCATCTTTCTTCTGGTTATGCTTGTCTTTGATGGAGTCCCATGAAGCCCAACAATGATCTGATGTGTGCCCAGTATTTCCACAACGCTTGCACTTTGATCTTTTTCTGGAGTTGTTTCTGCCCCCTCTGCCTCTCTTGCTGCAATCTCCCTTGGAAGGGTCTTTGGATTGGTCTTTGCCGGCAAGGGCAGCACCAATATTAGATGCCAAAGAGTGCATCTTTACAACTCTTAGTGTAATTTACAATAATGAACTTGATATGACAAAGAGAAATAGAAAAAATAAGAACCCTGCAGGTCTACAGTCTCTGCCAAGGTGATTTACACTCTCTACTTCAGGTGAGCATACACAAGCTTCTTTAGTATACAAAATATATCAATCACGAGCTTCAAATATACAACAGCATTCCTTTTTATACAATATGTGGAGGCACCATAAGCTAATATATTAGTGTGCAAGGGATATAAGTGCACAGAAAATCAAGCACCAGACTATATACTCCTGCAAAATCAAGTGATTAGCAGTAGCAATTATCAGCAGCAATTGTCTGGATCACAGCAACAATCTTCAGGGGAATGCAAGCAGTTTTAAACACTCGCAGCAATTTTTAAGAAAAAAATGCTTCAGAAAAGTGAAACATTACATGCAACATATAATTTCTTCAAGCATCATTAGTTATATCAATCTCGGCATCAAATGAATATCTCCTATGACAACTGCTTATCATCCATGTCTTATACAACTAGTACACTCAACATTATTCATACATATGAATATATTTGCAAAATTTAGGTTTTATGCACTTCCAAGTTCACAAATCATGGTTCATGAGCTCCAATACAGCAATATATATTATTCACCAGTGTATCTATGTTCTTACGGCTCAACCACAATAGTTATTATACCAAAACAGTTTCCAGCGCCCACGCAGTTAAAAAAATCTTGAATCTCCACTTTGCAGCAGCAAATCCATGTAGCTCTTCAACGCAGCAAGAGTCACGCAACATATATACAACAGTATTTCTTCATGCAACTTCAATCAACAGCTTCACGCTTAGGCTCAGTCTTCAGTGCAGTTAAAGATATCAATCACAAGCTCCACTCAGTGGAATGAATCTTCACCAACGGTCTTCAATCATTGGTAGTCAAAGGATTCACGCTGCATACTCACGCTCTTCTCAGGCAATCACAGGTCGCAGCTTCAAAACTCATGCAGAAAAAAATACCACTGATAGGTATTTATTCCTCCACGCAGGCAGCAGTCTCCAGTCTTCTTCAACGAATCAGCTTGGAACTAGGGAAAAATTAGGGTTTATGAATTAAATGGAATAGCAGCCTTCAGGCTCATACTCCACACAGGTCTCCACGCAGCTACAGGCTTGATATTCAAGCTTGGGATCAAGGCAGTCACCAGACGTATCACCAACACCACCCAATTTCTATCAATATCAATAATGGTATCGGGCGCAATGGCATCCATCCACCGCTGAACTGAGCAACCACCACGGGCGAAAGATTACAGAAGCAATCTCTCACTCACACTAACATGTGAATGAATAATCCCCTTCTTGTCGAGCAAACGAGCAAAAAGATATCATATCATAAGCTCTCTTCTCTGTCAAAGCATGCGGTTCAGTCTTCAACGATGGCTCTTCAATTTATATTACTCTTCAACGCAGTCACAAGATAGGTTGCAGAAAATATGCTCTCAGCTTCAATTTAGCAGATGAGTACATAGTTGTATTTCATTCGGTGGCAAAGAGACTGGTGTGTAAGACATATTATTGATTCAAAACGGCCACGAACCTTACAGAATTCCAACTGCAGAAAAACAAAGAATATTTCTTGCAGTATATAATGATCTCACACAGTAGTCGAGCATCAAGAGCTAAACAAAAACCATTGAACATTATAGATAGGGTTCATAGACAGAAGGATTTAATGCTTGACAAAGTATTTAGTGGGGAACATAATCTCAGAAAAATCCCATAGCTGTCACCATCAAGAGAGAGCTCCACGCTCTTCTCATCTCCTCACGCAGCTACAGTTCATAAAGAGCGCAATCACCACATAGCAGTCTCAAAATCATTCAAACTCACGCAGCACATACAATGCCAAAGAACTGCAAACCAGCGATGGAAACCCATAGGGCTCGACCTCGAAAAAACACAGGAGAGGAGTCTCACTCACAAAACGTAGGAGAGGAGTCTCACTCAGGATATGCGTGAGTCTCCAACACAACACCAAAGAGCAAGCTATGCAGAATAATACACATACAAAATGCATCTGGATTAGGGTTTGCAGCACACAATCTCAATCATGAAGGAATTGTAACGCAGACAATGCATGCGACTCGACTGGCAGACTGAAGGAGCAGTCTGGCAATGGACTGGCAAGCAGAATGCTAGGAATGGGCAGACTGGCAATAGGCAGGAGTTATGGCAGGCAGGCAGCCAGGATATGATACCACTTGTTGGTAATAACTCCCGATTGATTATTATTCCAATGCAAATGCCTATATTTATACAAATCACATGGCGGTTGGGTTTCACCTTCCGCTCAGCCTGTTTGGCTTCCTACTATTTATTTATTTACATTATATAACCCTAACGGATTATATTCTAACAGTCTATATCTCCTTTTTTCCCTAGAAACACATACATATTGGCTATATCCAAGCCCCATTGAACATACTGGTACCTGCAAATCACCAAATCTAACTTTTAGTAATACAGATCTCGCTCAACAAGAATTTTATGCATGAACTTCGTTTCATCCAGTGCTTAACATGCACTCACCAAAAGGCCAAATCCATCCAATTAAATTCAGAGGCAAAGAACTATCTAGAATTTTATCACCTTAAAGCTTGAGATATTGAAGCATGAAGAGGTAGCACACACAACCGGGAACAATTTTGAGAGTAAAGCACATGGCATCTTAAACCTCTCATTCACAATTTCCATCTCAGCTCATGTGCTTTGGGTGACAGGCAAAACAGTACCCAAGTAAAATCCTAAAAAGATGATAGGACTAATCAATATTCAATGATAGTCCGGAATCCTCATTCTATTCTACTAATACAGAGTTGTCATTATATGGGATAACTATAATAAGAACCGTCCAGATAGTTGATTGATATATTTTGTCTTTTTTGCGAAGAAGGGCATCAACAATGTATATTTTTATTTCCTCTATGAAATATCAAATATAATGGTTTTTCATGTAAACAAAAAAACCTATTGTAGTCTGTTACGTTGTATTTTACATGGGGTGAATTATCAAGCTTTGGGAGAATTTATGTGCCTAAAAGAGGCTTATTGGGAAGTCCTTAGAATTGTAATCAGTAGTTTGGACAAGTCTTGGGCATTTATCAGAAACCCAGGCAACGTTTAAGCAATTTTATACAGTTGTAACAGCAGGCTAAATGGAATCCTGAGAATGACCACTAATGAAGGTCATGAAAGGAAGCTTGTGAAGGACTATGTTTGCATCATACTAGTAATACTATGCACCCCTTGACTTCCTTTCAAGAAGAGGTAATTTTCCCATCAATATGTAATTTATATGGGAGGACTATAATAAGAACCTTCCAGATAATTGACAGATAGATTTTGTGTTTTTTGCGAAGAAGGGCATCGACAATGTATATTTTGATTTCCTCTATGAAATATCAAATATAATGGTTTTTCATGTAAACAAAAAAAGCTATTGTAGTGTGTTACGTTGTATTTTACATGGGGTGAATTATCAAGCTTTGGAAGACTTTCTAGGCATGAAAGAGGCTTATTGGGTAGTCCTTGGAATTGTAATCAGTAGTTTGGACAAGTCCTAGGCATTTATCAGAAATATGGGCATCTTTTAAGCAATTCTGTGCAGTTGTAACAGCATGGTAAAGGGAATCCTAAGAATCACCATTAATGAAGGTCATGAAAGGAAGCCTGTGAAGGACTGTGTTTGCATCATAGTAGTCATACTATGCACTCCTTGACTTCCTTTCAATAAGAGGTAACTTTCCCATCAATATGTACTTTTTTCCTTGTTCAAATACTTTCATATAAATCTTACAACTCACTCAATCCATGATTCCCTCGAATCCAAATGCAAATGCTAGACATATATTATTCTCACTTCATCAGACATAACATGATGGTTTGTTGACAAGTGAGTCAGGCTCTAGGGGGGCATGTTGGAGCTTACAAGGGATGTTACAAGCCCTACTAGGGCTTCTATAGTTTGTGTGAAGTTGTCACAAATCCTATCAGGGTTTTGTTTTTTGCTACAGGGTTTTCACAAGATTAGGGCATGTGATACAGTCTTAGGGCCTCTTTTCTCCTCCATCATGGTAGTGATAGACTATCTTAATCCCTTACAGGGATCCATCTTGTGTACAAATGGTAGTTGTAAAGGTTTCAAGGGCTTCCAAGGCTCTAGCAGAGCTTAAGGAAGGTTGCAAAAGAGTTTGGATGGATACCAAGGCTCAAGGAAGGTGGCTACAGTGCAAAATGCTCCTAGTGGTCTTGCAGCAGTGTGGACAAATACCTAGGATGGATGGATCGTGGTTTCTACAAGTTGCATAAAACTAGAGAGACCACTAGTAGCCTAAACCAGGGCTGACTTCATTAGTTGAAGGGCTTATATCAACCTGGAAACCCTTAACCTATCTCTTCAAGATTTTTCATCTTCAAATTGTCTTGGTATGGGTTCCCTTGTGGCCATTGCAAAATTATGCTCATCAAATATGCTTATGTAAATTTAGTCATCTCATATTAAGGAAAATTATTTTGTTGGTGTTTTTCCTAAAGGTTTTCCCTAGCATAAATTTTTATGTGCCTTTTGTGATGGTTAATGTTTTAATTTTATTTTTAGTATATCTTCTAAACGTGAAAATTCAAGATTATTGCCATTCTACGGCTACATTCAATTCATATATGCAATTATGTTAAAATTTCATAGAAAGAAATTCATTGTTAAAGTATATACAAACATTATTACCTTAGTCAATGACCTACCACATTACATATCCTTGTAATCGATATACCCATGCCTCTATCTCTATGAAGTCCAAATCAAAGTTCATATTCAAATCCCCTACCAACCTAATTCTCATTATGTCTTTAACTAAGGAATCCATAAACTATAAACTACTAAAGCTCAAAATACACCTCAATCAACCACTTTCCACATTGCATATCCTTAAACTACTATATTTATGATGTTATGATGTTCTAATCAAAGATCATATTCAAATCGTCCACCAACGTAATTCTCAGTGTCTTTATCTAAAAATCCATAAACTACAAACTACTAAAGATCAAAAAATAAAAGGCCATCAATTATGACTCTTTAAGCTTAGTATAAAGACAGTATTATCCTACCCCAATAATAATATGTTATATGAGGTTTTTTCCTAAGTATTATGACTCTTTGAACTTCTCACATTGTATATCTTATTTATAAGGAAAGTGATAAGTAAGATATGGGTAATGATAGAATGTTATGATAGGTCATAATTTAGGAAAATTGTGTTGTACTTTCTTATTTACCTATTATACAATTCAATAGAATCTAGTTTAAAGCCAAAGGTCAAGCTAAATTTTCCCAAAACTTCCAAAGTGAGTACATTCTTTCTTTAAAATACATCCTTAATGGTGCCAAAAGAATGTTTGTATATATTTAGTTTCTTCTTAGTAGACTTTTGAAGAATTCATATAAAGGTTCCTCAGTCAGGGGAATTTATTAGAGTGTAGAAACCTTGCATATTCTCTATATGGAGAGATTAACCTTCTAGGGTAGAGAGTTGTCAGGTGATTTCAAAGGGTGTGAATCCCAAGTGTCTTTAGGGGTTGAAGCAGATCTATGCCATTTTTGTCTTGTGTGGACCTTAGAAGGGTTGAGAGGGTGTTAAGGAACTTCCAATGATTAGAAAACTGATTTTGAGAAGAGAAAGGTGATCTGCACTTAGGGTAGGTTGCGGATATGATTTTTATGTTGACTGAGTTGTTTACTAAGGTTTTTCTTGTAGAGTTGTAGAAATGGGCACTCTCGTATGCATGGGTGTAACTATCTAGAGGGTGCTTCCAACTTTGTACCATGGATTGGAATTGTAGATTGCAAAAAATCCTAAAACAACAGACTTATGGTACCATTTGTAGATGACGCTACATTCTGTACAAATCCAGAATATTTAGGGTGCAATGCTTAGTCCTATATGGCATATTGATTATGGAAGACAATATTGTGTTATAAAGGGTTGCAATTCAATTTTTAGCATTCTAGGGTTTCCCAACTTCCTTTCTTAGTTTAGGTTTCCTTTTTTAGGTTTCTTTTGTCTAGATTTAGATAAAGTGCAAGAGGGGAACTTAGTCTTAGGGAGTAGGTGCATAGCTAAAGGAGGTTGTTCTTCTTGCTAGAGCACTCCATTAAATACAATTTCTTCATGTAGGTTGAGGATTCTAATCCCAAGGCCAAAAATAGACCAAGGGTTGGAAATTAATTCAAGGGCTGGATATGCCTTATTGTAAACAGTATATTACCTTCTTGTGATATATAAAATGGCTCAGGGTAGTGTTTAAGAAATTAGTGTTTTACTTCAGTTTAGAGTGAAGAAGTAGGGTTTATATAAAGCAGTATATTCATTGTACCTGTACCAATCCCCGTACCCAAGTTTCTTGGAAACTAAGATTTGAAACCTTACATATTCTCTGTATGGAGAGATTAACTCTCCAGAGTAGAGATTTGTCAAGTGATTTCAAAGGGTGTGAAGCCCAAGTGGCTTTAGGGGTTGAAGCAGATCTATGCCATTTTGGAACATGTGGACCTGAGAAGGGTTGAGAGGGTGTTAAGGATCTTCTGGTGATTAGAAAACTGATTTTGAGAAGAGAAAGGTGATCTGCACTTAGGATAGGTTGCGGATATGATTTTTATGTTGACTGATTTGTTTACTAAGGTTTGTCTTGTAGAGTTGTAGAAATGGGCACTCTCGTATGCATGGGTGTGACTATCTAGAGGGTGCTTCCAACTTTGTACCATGGATTGGAATTGCAGATTGCAAAAACGGCTAGAAAAATAGACTTATGGTACCTTTTGTAGATGACGTTACATTTTGTACAAATCATGAAGATTTAGGGCGCAATGCTCAGTCCTATATGGAGTATTGATTATGGAAGACAATATTGTGTTATAAAGGGTTGTAATTCAATTTTTAGCATTCTAGGGTTTCCCAATTTCCTTTCTTAGTTTTAGGAAAAGTAGTTTTTTCTAGAATTAGTTGCTTTTCTATTTTTTAGTTGAATTTTTAGATTTAGAAAAGTTTTGTTTTTGGTTTCTCTTGTCTAGGTTTAGATCAAATGCAAGAGGGAAACTGTTAGGGAGGAGGTTCAAATCCCAAGGAGGCTATTCTTCTTGTTGGAGAAATCCATTAAACGTAGTGTCTTCATGCAAGTCAATGAGGGTCTAATCCTAAGGCCAAAAATAGATGAAGGGATGGGACTTGATCCAAGCATTGGATCTTCGTTTAATTTAAATCCTACATGACATTTTGCTGCTATTAAAAAAGGGATTAGGGTAGGATTTAAGTAGTCTATTTCTATTTTTGAAAGTGAAGTAGGGTTTGTCTATAGCATTGTGATTACATTTTTTCCGAAATAAATAGTCATCTAATTTGTGGTAGACTTGGGAGAATTTTGTTATATATTTTCTACAATGTGTGTTGTTTTAGCATTCGAAACAATTTTGATCATTTGTAAAGCTTATTGTTACATAGGGTTTTAGGATATTCTGTGAATATAGAATCTATTATCATGGTTGAGATTCTGTAAAGCTTATTGTTACCTAGGTTTTTAGGAGATTCTATGAAAATAGAATATAGAATCTATTACCATGGTTTAGAAGCACTGGATGTTTTAGGATCTGTTTGAAAATTTCAAGAATTGTTTGATTTTTCAAAGGATTTGTTTCATGGGACCGGGATACATTTCCTTCTACAAGGGATATTTTTCCATGGTAGATCCTAGGAGGATTTGATCTGGATACGTATCGGATCCGTGGATCCTACACACTGGGGTGGTGGATCCAGTAACATACTAAATAACAATAACCACATAATATAAATTCTTAACCACCTAACATTCAAAAATTCCACCTGAAATAGTTCAAAACTTAATGCAAACATCCATTCATAGCATTTCTCAGATGAAATTTGATAGTAAGGAACAAAAGGAAATCATATTTGAAACATTGCATAGTACTGAAGACAAATATTTGGATAATCCCATGGCCAAAACAATAAAATCCATACAAATCTTAGTACAGAGTTTAGACATACAACAATTGAATAATCCCATGGTCAAAACAATAAAATCCAATTTACATAGTGAAAATGTATTCAATAAATATAAGGTGACAAATCATCATCATCATCATCATTTGCATTTCCATCAAGATCACAATCCTGATCACTTGTGTATGTGTAACACCCTGGTTTTGAACCCATTTGCATGATGTATATAATGCAATTAATCGTGGTGAGGAGCTAAAGGAAAAATCCCCACCATTGATTTGGTTGTGTATGTTTCAGCAATAGGGATAGTTTTCGATGGTATATCATGCTATTTGGCACATTATAGTTTGGAATCATGTAAATATGCACATCAATTAAAATAAACCTATAGCCAGCTATGACGGTGCAACGTTAAAATGAAAAGGGCATGATTTTCCTAAGGATAAGGGGAGGAATTGTCTAACAGTGGGAGCCATTGGGAAAGTGCCATGTGTCAACCACCTTCTTGTCTCTTTCAGCCACCAAGTCATTTGGGGGCAGGCGTTAGTTGAGGGCAGTTATTGCTTGAGGAAACGTGAGCATGGGGGGAGTGTCAGTATGGTAGGATACTATCAGCTCTGACGGTACGCATACCCAGTGGCCGAAGTCATCATTTCCCTCACACAGGAACTTGGCCTAATATTCACCTTCATGATTGTGGTCTGGGGAAAATCCATCCTCATGTAGAGAGACATTCTATTTTCCTCACACACAGTTTTCCCATCATTTTCCCTCACTCACCGTTCGTGGTTCTCCTTTGGTTTTGTGCATGCAGGGAGTTGGAAGAGTGGCCTCAAGGGCATGATTTCTATTGTGTATGTGAAATAGCCATGGTTTTCATCCATGATTCTGGCTTGCTGTTGGTTTAACCTATGATTTGGGTTGGTGTCGTTCTTCCCATGATTTTTGGATGCTGTTGAGAGTCTGATTTATTCTTCCATTTCGAACAGTGTGTGTGTTTCCTTCTTCCATTTTTGGACTGTGTCTCTTCCCCTTGTGCACAGGTTGAGAGTTTGTTCTTTCCCCATTTATGTCTGTGTAACTTTCTTCAGCATTTGCGTCGAGGAGCTGTGAGCTGTGGGATTTTAGATGTTGGACGGTCGTTGACTTCCACATCCATTGGTTGAGTCCTCCCATTTCTATGATGGGAGTTCTGCTTCTGCCCCAACTACAGACTGTGTAAGGTTCTCTTCATTTCCTCATCAGATTGTGGTCTGTGTTTATGTCCTTGCTTTGCCCAATATTGAGAATCAGACTTCTCCCCTGTTTTGAGACTATGTAAGGTTGCCATAGTTTTCATTGTGAGTTTGGGTTGTCAATTCACCCTAGTTTTGGGTTACTTCTTGGTTGCTGAGGCAGCATACATCTTTTGGGGATTGTTGCTGAGTTGTTTTGGACACGCTAGGGCCAAGAACAACTCTGGAGTGCGGTTGGACTTGAACTGTGCTTCACCTTTTGTTTGGGATTGTCACCTGATTGTCTTTGCCTTTTTCATAGAGCTGTGAATTGGTTATGCAGTGGTTGGTCTTCGGACTGTTGAAAGTAGGATTAGAGGCTGGGTATGTTTGAGGAGGCTGGTGTTGAGGCCACCAACTTAGCATTTAGCCTTTCCTAGATCCTTGATGACCTGGTAAAACCCTACTGTGTGGGTTTGGCTGATTGGAAAACCTTGGCTATGTGTAAGCCTTCATTGACTCTTATTCCTTGAGGAATCATGCCCGGCTCAGGGGTGGCAGTTGCTGAGAGATTGATGAGAACATTGGCCTATGGTTGGGTGGAACATCGCAGCAACGTAGCTGGTTGTGGGGCAATTTTTTCATTAAAAATATAAGTACTCCTGACAATTCCATCTCTGCAATTATATCTACTGTTTCATGAGAAATGATGAACATGTTGAATGCTGAGATGTATATGGTTTTACTTTCGCTGTATGCTTAATAATTATGCATCTCTACATGTTTTACTTCAAATCATTTCAGTTTGTCAGTTTTTAGTTATGTAAAACTACATGGGGCTAGTTGCCCAGATGTTTGGTGTTTAGTAGCATCCTCTTCATTGGTCGAAGGGTCGGGGACATTCCAGTATGCATTTGCTTCATTTTATCCATTGTCCTAATACAATATATTTCCCTGCCCATGCATATCATTCTCTTTCTCAATCTCTTCATTGGGAATCAAATTTTCTTCTTCAAATCTAGCTCTATTGTCATCTTTAGCTTCTTCTTCCAATGTTTCTTGTAAGCGAGTAGATTGCTCATCGAACATTATATCAGCATATTCCATGAATTTCGTTTTCGAACAAGACTCTACTTGATTGGAATATGACCATCCTGGGCTTGTTACATCATCAATTAGAAATGACTGGGTGGTTTGGGGAGGTGAAACATACAACTCATCGTTCTTTTATTAAAATTGGCCTGTATTTATGTGTACAAACCCATACTCATCACATTGTACTGTAGATGGTTTGATCCATTTACATTTTAATAATATGGGCCTAGTATCAACATAATTAACTTGAATAATATCCTGTATGAATCCAATATAAAGTTTCTTTTAAGTGCTGTGATGAAATTTGGCACTAACAATACAATCAATTTTTTTTCCTCTGTCCTTTTATTCCACTCTTAAATGACTACCATACACCCACATCCCACTGAATGAAGAATCTATTATATTTGTAGGTCATGAAAGCTCAATTTCCTCTATCGTTATATCCTGTCCTTATTGTTGTGCATCACTAATTGCATCAACAATACAGTCATCAAATTTTGGAAAAGAACCATCTCCAATATTCAAATCTTGAAGTCTGTGCTTTCGAGATGGATGCATTCCTATTCGAATCTCTTCTTCGTATTTTATACATACAATATGAACATACAAGATAGTAAGAATGATAATAATTTAACTATTAAATGAAATCAAATAAATAAATTATCATGTAAATAAAATTTCACCTGGGCCACTTATCCAATGAGGATGTTTTTTGAAGAGCATATGCATGTATCACAGTTCTTTCCTCATTTGATAGCATGAAGCGATGTCCATTTCCTTCTAACACTTTTCCTACATGTCTCTCATCTTCATCATCATCCCATACACATCGACTTACATTAGTAAAATCCTTCATATATTCTGTGCAAAATCCTATGGCCTCTTCCATTATATATCCTTCACACATGCTACCTTCCAGTTTTGCCTAATTACGAATAAAATTTTTCAAAACCTTCATATATCGTTCTATAGGGTACATCCATCTAGTTCTTATCGGGCCACAATATTCTAGTTCATGTTCTAGATGTACAAGAATATGCATAGAAATATTGAATATTGTTGCTGCAAATTCTCGCTCCAATAAGCTAAGGACTTCAACAACCTCTTCCCTCAAATTATCTAAGTTTGAAGGATATAACACATGCATACTCATTCTCTTCAATATTAGGCCCAACCTGATAATTTCTAATCTTGGCCCCTTTTCCAAACTTGATATGACTGCAATAGGTAAGATATCCTCAATTATGACATGATAGTCATGGGTCTTAAGGCCTTTTAAGCCATTATTGTCAATTTTCCTTCTAACATTACTACTCACATATCTAGTGGGAAAGCGAGTCTGAGACATCAATGTTAAGAATTGTGCACGTTGTTCCTTTGTCCACACATAAGGAGCAATAGGTTTTCTAAATTTTCCATCACCATAATTTTCAACCCAAATATTTCGACGAATATTTATCTCTTAAAGGTATAGGCGTGATGGCACTATATAATATGCACCAAAAAAGAGTTTCTATAATAGCATAAGCTATGTTTTTCTCAATATGCATAAAGTCAGCAGTATGCCTAATGGTTATATTCTTAAAGTAAAGCAACTTATAGAATATGCACAACTGTTTTACACCACTATCATTGAGCGGATCATTTTTACTACCAGCAATGCCACCATTTTCAATAAACTACATCCCTTTCTCTGCATTCTCAATAATGTAATCACTGGTTATTGTTGATGGTGCTTCATGATTCTCTTCCTGACCATTGAAACGTGACTTTTGTCGATGATATGGATGCTCCATTTTAAGGTAAGCATGATGTCCATAATAAACACACTAATGCAAACTACTTGAGTACCTCACAAAAGGTTTAAAGTTGCAAGCCGGACATCCATGGTATCCATGAACATTGAGACTAGTCAACGTGCCATATGCAGGAAGATAGTGTATCGTAAGAAATAAAGAAGCTCTTAAAGTGAAGTGGATTGAATCATTGTCCCTTAAAAATTGTATTGCTTCAACTCCTTTCCACAATTCTGCTAGCTCATCAAGAAAAATAAACATGATGGCTCTAAATAAACATCAATTGTATCTGAAGTCACACTTTTCTTTCCCGGTATAATCAATGACAACATCAAGAAAAAGGATTTGGTTGCTAACCACGGAGACAAGTTATAATTTATCAAAAACACTGGCCAAGTTGACCATTTACTACTCTGATCTGAGAATGGATTCACCCCATCTAAATCTAAACCCAACCTTATATTACACGGCTCTTGGGAAAAATCAGGCCATTTGTTGTCAAATTCCATCCACATATTAGAATCAACCACAGACTATTGTTTTCCATCGGTGCTCTTATTTTGGGCATGCCATTGCATAAGCTCAACAATGTCTTGACAACTATACATTCGAAGTAACCATGGGATTACTGGAAAGTGGTGAAGAATATTTCTAGGAACTGAATTTGATTTCAACCCTCGTCTATACCTTGGTTCTTTACATTACAGACATTCAGTCTCACTTGCATTAATTTTGTGAAATAATACACAACCATTCACACATGTGTGGATCTTCTGATACCCTAACCCTACCTTTTTCATTTGTACTTTACATGCACTTCGGTTTTTTGGCAATGTGGAGTCAGGTGGTAATAACCAATGTAACAATGCCAATAACTCATCAACACTACCATTTTTCCAACCATGCACTATTTGCAAATTAAGAATTAGAATGATCATTGAAAAATGACTTAACTTGCAAGTACCATACACAGGTTTTGAAGCATCCTCTAACATTTTTTTCCAATCATCCTTGAAACCCTCATTCATCATTATATCAACTTCAATCCCTTCATCTAACATTGCATGTTCATCTACATTTGTTGCATCTTCATCTATGTTTGGTGCCTCTACATCTCTCGTGACTTGCAATGGTATCCTATTTGGATAACTATTTTGAGGGAAAGGGCTTATACCGCTATGAATGAATCTCAACATATGTGCAAAAATCACTTGTCTCTTTCACATCTTCCCTCTGAGAAAATTATTAGAAGGACATGCATATTTCTCAAACATATTCTCATTGACTATTCTATCATCATGTGCATGGTATTCATTTGTTGACAAAGCTGGTCGTTGACTCATCTTCAATTTTCTACATTCAATTATGAAGATAGTATGTCAATCTTACTTTCAAATCTTTTCATCTATCTAATCTTGAATCAAATTCAAAAATATCAAAATGCATTTCTAGAGTCTACAATATATCATGTTAGTATACTCATTTGATTACTAGGGTCTAAGCATAGCATCTATTGTAGTACTATTATTTCTTGGAAACAAAGTCCGGTGTTTGTCATCCTTTTTGGCGGCGGCACTGTTACTGAATGGAGGGTCATATTTGAAATCTTCAAGCCATTTTGCAAGGCTTCGGGTATGGAGATAAACTTAGACAATACTTGTGTTTTATTTGTTGATCAATCTAGTGAGCAAACTCAATAGATCTTGTACACTTGTGTGTGATGTGCTCAACATTGAAGACAATTGGGCTAGCATTACTTTGCATCATTTCCTTATGAACTGGTTACAAAAAAATAGATGCTACAGAATGCTTCCAGCTTATGTGATTTGGGGTATCTAGAATTTCTTGATCTATACTCATCACTGGTTTTTTATATGCTCTAATCAGAATTTAGGTACACACTATTTATACCGTTATGGTAACACATTGCCTATTTTTGGACACATATTTGTATTTCTATGATGACATCCCATCTTTGTATGCTCATAGCTATTTTGATTCTTAAGGAATAACAAATAGCTGCTTTTTCACTTGTGAAAAAAAAGTTGAGTGTTTGTGTGTGTACCTCTAGTATTTCGAGGGTTTTTCCCAGCACACTTAGACAATAATTCAATGGATCCAATACAATGAAAATGATTTTCTTTCAGTAAAAATTGAAGTACAAAGCACTATTGTAAATTATCTTAAGGCTTTAGTACTAATTCACCACCGAACCTTAGGTACTCCAACTTGAATTCTGCCCCTTGTTAATTTCTTTACCTGTTCCCACAAAGGTGATTCCCCTTCAGTATATTCACATGCTCAACAAATCTGTATAGTCTTGTTTTCTGTGCCACATGAAGTTCTATGGATGAGGGTGCAGTAGTAGACAAAACCTCCACGAGGCACAACAGAAGTCACAGGCACCTGTGACAGAGGCATATGCATGCACTATCTAAGGAATCCATGATTTAGAGGCACTTTTCAATCTAGGAAGGCACTGTGTTTTCCATATTGAGAGTATGTTTTTCGGTTCTATTTTGGGCACTATCACTACATTCCCAAAATAATACATCCCCCATTTGGGCCAAAGGACCACAAATTCTTTGAGTGCTTCACATGGGAAGTAGGGCTAAATAGAGAACTAACTAGCATTGAGAGAGCGTGCCCTAATATTTCTTTAAACTATTATGCTGACGTGCATGCATGGAAATGAAATCATAGATTTCCTAACACACTTAGACAATAATTCAATGGATCCAATACAATGAAAATGATTTTCTTTCAGTAAACATTGAAGTGCAAAGCAGTATTATAAATTAGCTTAAGGATTTAGTACTAATTCACCACCCAACCTTAGGTACAACTTTATTTCTTCCCCTTGTTAGTTTCTTTACCTATTGCCACACATGTTATTCCCCTTCAGCAGATTGGCATGCTAAACAGATCCGTACAATCTTATTTTATGTGTCGCACAAAGTTCTATGGATGAGGGTGCTGTAGTAGACAAAGCCTCCATGAGGCACAATAGAAGTTACAGGCATCTGTGACAGAGGCATATGCATGCACTATCTAAGGAATGCCTAATTTATAGGCACTTTTCAGTCTAGGAAGGAACTGTGTTTTCCATATTAAGATTATGTTTTTTGGTTTTAGTTTGGGCACTATCACTACATTCCCCAAATAATACATCCCCAATTTGGGCCAAAGGACCACAAATTCTTTGAAGCGCCTCACATAGGAAGTAGGGCTAAACAGAAAACTAAGTAGCATTGAGAGAGCATGCCCTAATCTTTCTTTAAATTGTTTTGCTGAAGTGCATCCATGGAAATGAAATCATAGATTTCCCAATAGACTCAAACAATAATTCTATGGATCCAATACAATGAAAATGATTTTATTTTAGTAAACATTGAAGTGCAAAGCAGTGTTATAAATTAGCTTAAGGATTTAGTACTAATTCACCACCCAACATTAGGTACTCGAACTTGAATTCTTCCCCTTGTTATTTTTTTTACCTATTGCCACATAGGTGATTCCCCTTCAGCAGATTGGCATGCTTAGCAAATCCATACAGTCTTGTTTTCTGTGTTGCATGAAGTTCTATGGATGAGGGTGCAACAGTAGAAAAAGCCTCCATGAGGCAGAACAGAAGGTACAGACATCTGTGACAGAGGCATATGCATGCACTATCTAAGGAACGCCTGATTTAGAAGCACTTTTGAGTCTAGGAAGGAACTATGTTTTCCATATTGAGAGTATGTTTTTCGGTTCTAGTTTGGGCACTATCACTACGTTACCCAAATAATACGTCCCCTGTTTGAGCCAAAGGACCACAAATTATTTGAAGAACTTCACATGGGAAGTAGGGATAAACAGAGAACTAACTAGAATTGAGAGAGCATGCCCTAATCTATCACTATGCCCTAATATTTGTTAAGTTGTTATGTTGAAGTGCATGCATGGAAATGAAATCATAGATTTCCCAACACACCCAGACAATAATTTAATGGATCCAATACAATGAAAATGATTTTCTTTCAGTAAACATTGAAATGCAAAGCATATTATAAATTAGCGTAAGGTTTAAGTACTAATTCAGCACCCAACCTTAGGTACTCCAACTTGAATTTTTCCCCTTCTTAGTTTTTTTACCTATTTCCATATAGGTGATTCCCCTTCAGTAGATTGGCATGCTTAACATATCCGTACAGTATTGTTTTCTTTGCCGCATGAAGTTCTATGGATGAGGGTGCAGCAATAGACAAAGCCTCCATGAGGCGCAACAAAAGTTACATGCATCTGTGACAGAGGCAAATGCATGCACTATCTAAGGAATGCCTGATTTAGAGGCACTTTTCAGTATAGGAAGGCATTGTGTTTTCGATATTGAGAGTATGTTTTTTGTTTCTAGTTTGGGAACTATCACTACATTCCCTAAATAATGCGTCCCCCATTTGGGCCAAAGGACCACAAATTATTTCAAGCGCTTCACATGGGAAGTAAGGCTAAATAGAGAACTAACTGGCATTGAGAGAGCGTTCCCTAATCTATCACTATGCCCTAATCTTTCTTTAAACTGTTATGCTGAAGTGCATGCATGGAAAAGAAATCATAGATTGCCTAGCACACTCGGACAATAATTCAATGGATCCAATACAATGAAAATGATTTCCCTTCAGTAAAGATTGAAATGCAAAGCAGTATTATAAATTATCTTAAGGCTTTAGTACTAATTCACCACCCAACCTTAGGTACTCCAACTGGAATTCTGCCCCTTGTTAGTTTCTTTACCTATTTCCACACATGCGATTCCCCTTCAACAGATTGGCATGCTCAACAGGTCTGTATAGTATTGTTTTCTTTGTCGCACGAAGTTCTATGGATGAGGGTGCAACAGTAGACAAAGCCTCCATGTGGAATAGCAAAAGTTACAGGCATCTGTGATAGAGGCATATGCATGTACTATCTAAGGAATGCCTGATTTAGAAGCACTTTTTAGTCTAGGAAGGCACTATGTTTTCCATATTGAGAGTATGTTTTTCGGTTCTAGTTTGGGCACTATCACTACATTCCCCAAATAATACATCCGCCATTTGGGCCAAAGGACCACACATTCTTTGAAGTGCTTCACATGGGAAGTAGGGCTAAACAGAGAACTAACGGGCATTGAGAGAGCATTTTTCGTTGTGATCTACGTTATAAATATGTTTGTGGAAGCGAATAGCCACTCGAAACTTTCCTGACATAGAGTTGTTGCTCTATTTGGTCCCATGCAAAGAAGGAATGACACTCGATACTTATTGATTGAGTTTACCGAGAGAAAACCTTTATTTTACCGGTCCAATAATATTTATCTTTAGAATTCATTGTCCTAAACATAGATAAAGTGCATGGCATAGGTAAGTGTCTAGATTTAACCTTGGTGTTGTTTCCTAAGCAGGATACTCATGCATGAGTGGGAACACTATTGCAGGAAGGTATTAGGGTTAAGTTTTCTTTTCTAACCTAGGTGCACCATAGTGATGGCCTATAACATTTGTAAACCTTATCCTATTTTCCTCAGGGTGCACCACTGGGATGATATCTAGCTGGAGTTTTGAGCTACTTACATTGTGATTCTTTCTTTTTAGAGTAATATAGAGATATAATTTGAGTGTTGCAGTTTTGTATTTATTGTTTGTATATTCAGAGTTATGTGTTTGCAGGTATAATTAGTTAGGGTAATCCCAGGTACGTTTGATCTTTGGCATGTATGTAATATCGAAGAAGCATGGTTCCTCGTGGACAATATGTATCCTGGTGCATGTTGTCCATTGTTACCAGTAATGTGCCGATGATAATTAATCCCTAAGGTCTATCCTCAAAAGTAATTTCTATTGAATAAAACTAGCGACTAAGTTTTTTTTTTAATCTGGTCTATAAGGACTTTGCATATTGTATGATAAATCCCTCGCATACATTATGATATAATGAATACAAACTGCTTCTTTACTGGGCATACCTATTATGGAATCCTTACCTACTATTTTGATAAGTTAATTAGTTATCAGTTTTATAGATTAGGGTTTAGTTTTTTAGGAGTGTCGATCTTCCTACCATGTTCTGAAAATTAGCACCTTGAGTTGGGACATGTTACCACATAAGTTGAACTTAGTGGTTTTTATCAAGTGAGCCTGGTGAACTGGACAGGGTTAACTTGTTTGGAATTCAAAGAGACCTTTGGAAGTACTTCTGGGAAGAGCTTGTTGTATCATATCACATGTTCATACCCCATGGGGAAATTGTAATAAATGTTCTATCATGATAGTGTCTGTAAAAGACTCGGTCTCTTAGACTTCATTTGTCAATCCGATCAGCCCAGGGTGTTTTTTCCCTTGGTTATTATTGGTTGTTGAATAAATGACTGATAATTTCTGAGTTTTTCACTCCATACCTCCAAAGTTGGGGTGGTCGGCTTGGCATTTATGCCTATTGAGGTTATTAGAGTCTATGTGTCAATGTGTAAGCATGCTAGACATCATTTTTGAGTCATATGAACATGTCTAAGTCCCCCTAGGTGTTTTTCAATTTTTCAATTTTTCAGTTTTTTCAGTGTTTTTTATTAAATTTTATATTTTCCAAAACTTAGGCTATTTTTTAATAGTTTAATTGGAAAAATTGAGTCTGTAATAAAAGTGGGCCAAATAATCAATTTCAGTCATGTAGGTGCTCATTTTAAAGCTAAGAGCACCATGTAAACCCATGGACCCACTTTTTCCTAAGTTTTGAGTGATCTTCCATCACTCAAGTCAAAAAGCCCCAAAAATCAATTATTGATTATTTTAATTAATAAATTGATGAATAATGGAGCAAATCCAAAATCAATAACTCAATGGATTCTCAACGGATTTGACTGAAATCAATCAGATCTGGCGCAGATTGACTGGATCTGACAAATCCTTGACTAAAGGAGGGGATCAAATCAGATCCAGAGCTGATCTATAGTGGTCTTCATGAGGAATTGTTCCCTCCCTCTCTCCTCAACACATTTTGGCTCTCCTGGATGCTCTGTGGGCCGATGTGTCAGTGTATGGGTTGATGTGTCAGCCAGATCAGGCCCCCGGTTGACAAGTAGGCTTAGTTCAGCCTCATTTCTGCATTGATGAACTATCCATCAGAGGATTTCACTTGATTCCATGAGGAATTGTGCCCCCCTTGGGCTAGATGGCCTGTAAATTGTATAAATCAAGGCATAGCCTCCTCTTCCAAGCTAGTTAGAACTGGGATTGAGGTGCTTCTACTATTGTATTGTTGTAATTCTCATTTGAAATAAAGAAAAGCTTTGGAGGCAATACGGTGTGGTGCCATTACATGTGTGGATGATTATTGCCATTTTTTTACTAAGGTAACCTGTATCTATGGTCATTTTTTGCTATTTTCTTGTAGATCTGTGGTTAAGATTGGTAATTAGCTTATTACAATCTTGATAGGAAAGGTGTTGTTCAATAAGTTTATTGGCTGTCACTCTCCTTTGATGCATGTTTAGAGTTCTAGATTTAGCATGTCCTATAATCTTATATGCATGCTATCTTGAATCTCTTTGTATGTACTAATCGGATCTCACAAGTTTCTTGGCAAGATCTTTGATTTCAGCTGAGTTGCAGGTTCACACTTTGGAGAGGATGCTGATCTAGTTTTCTTCTTCATTCTCTTCAAAAAATCTCAAAGGCATAGTCCCTCGGCATTCCACCTAAAATCTATACTGTGGATCTTCATGGAAACCAACATTCTTTCTCTCTCTTCCTCCTTTAAAAATTATTAAACTTTCCTCAAGATGGTTACTTTAAGGTTTCTTTTTAAATATGATCTATATCATAAATAAAATCATACATAGATATAATTATCAATATCCCTTCAATTTTCTATATCTTAGTTTCATTTTGCACATAAAGTTCAAATTCAAGAGATCTAGCTAAAATTGCCTTAGTTTCGCAAGTAGTTTATTGAAAAATTCATAGCTTGCTGTTAAGGTAGTTTCATTTTATGTTCAATAATTTCAATATTCTGAAATATCAGTGCTGTTAATTGGCTTCACAAACACCAGGCCAAGATCCCAAGTAAATCTTGCTTTCCTTGGTTCCCTTTTCGTCGGTTTAGCTAGTTTAATTTCATTAATTTTTTGAGATAAAGTAGGCTGAACCAAAGGCACTCTTAAAGTGATTTGGGGCATTTGTTATTATAATTCACTCACTGTCATTTATCAGGTCTGACAGAGAAGAAAAGAAGCTTCTGTTCAAAGTGGCTTTTGGAGCACTCAAATCCCCCCAAGGGGCTCTCTTTTGTCACATAATTTGTAATTGTTTTGCATAAACTGTAATATCTTGGTTTCAGCCTGTATAAGGACCAATAAATATCTGTTTCATCAGTGCTTTGATATTTTAACCTCTGTAATAAAATAATCCTTTGAATAGGCTCTTTCGAGCCCATTCCCCATCCCCCCTGGGGGGATTTGCGTTGGTGCCTTTTTCGTCTTTTTCTGCTTATTTCCTTTTACTAGAATTTATCTGATTGGTAGGTTAGTATATTTGATCTTGTTGTTAATTCCATATTCCATATCTTATTTTCAAAAGTAATCATAATACTTACCCCACGATTTCCCGAGTGACCCGCAAGGGGAAAGAAATTCATGGTAGGATCAATCAGAAAACCGCATTTGTGTAGTTGTGGTATTTTCTCATCTTTTTTTATCAGCATTTTAAAATTAACCCCTCCTTGATTCCCCAATTGAGATCCACTTGGATCGAAAGAGGTTCTTGGAGGCTTTTCTTTTAAGCAAGAACACGTCTTTTAAAACTTATTAAAATTTACAAGACTCCAGTGTGTATGCTCTACACTTGGCTGTAGTTTGTCTGATCAGTCAAGCTGTATCAAAAGCACTTGGGTGACTAGCATAATTAGGACTCACCTTCCCCAATTAACAAACCATCAGGTGAAAATCCAACACCTCGATCAAACCTTTACGGTGGAAAAATACCCAAAGGAAGTGGGAACCTACTAAAAAGTGACCTCGGGGCACCGATCTCTGTCACACCCTAACGGGTGCGTTACGAACACAGCCCCAGAGACTCCATTTCAGCCCACATATTCCTTGCGGGTAGCCGTATAGGCTTTGTTTTGGACATACTCCAAGTACTCTCGGGTATATCTGAAGTCCCCCTTAAGCCTAATTTAAACAAATCACACTCCAATTTTAACTTAAAACATACCAATATGCAATCGCAAAACATTTATTCCAAACACATGCAAGCACACTGATCTCTTTTGACTCCATTTTTAAGGCACTGGTCTTTTCTGCTTCATATATATATTGTGTATCAACTTTGTGCTTTCATGTGTATCTTCATATCTTGTCATCTTGATTAATTATAGTCAAAATATTCAAACTCCTAAATAACTGATTCAGTACAACATCATTACACTAAGAAATCATCCTTAGTAACTTAATAGGGTCTACCCCCCTTGGCTTCGTTAGGAGTTGAGCCTAAACGGAGGGGTCAAGAACAAGGTGACAGCCTTGACTCGAGACTTTCCCCCAAGGACACACCGAGTGGCTTGAATATTTCTGCCACGTGATCCAGGTGTGTGAAAAGGCGGCAACAGGACAATGATATTACAATGGAGTCAATACTTCAGAATAATTATTTCCCTCTAAACCCAAAAACCTATGGCTATACCTTGACTAGCTCAAGGTGAGAAGTAGCAGGTGAACCTACAGCAACAAGTTCCTTACTCACCACGCTCAGATCAATGTGAATATTATATGTAACATGGTATGGCTTAGCTGGCCTTGACCAACTCAAGGTGAGGAATTTGACAATTTGAGGCTTTTGCATACTTGGAGAGTATCCAAATTTTTTTTAATAATTAATCTCTAATAGTTTAACACTAGATGCAAAAATATCAGAAGAATTTGATTTACATGGAAAGAATCGAAGGATTTCATCTCTACAACTAAGGATGTCCTTGCGCACCTCTTCAAAAGACTCCACTTTCGGTCTGATGCCCTCTTCATCTCCATTGCAGAGGCTATCACTGGTGGATATATATTAACCCAAGCAATATCACTCTCCTCCTACCAATGAACCAACATCGACATTCTATTTCTGTAATAACAAAATCTCCCACAAATTACCACAGCAATTACCAGAATAAACTCCAAGACAAGCTGTCCAATATGGCAACCACCGTATGAACCCTCTATTCTCCCCCATGCCACTAGCTCTTCATCATGTCAGTAGCGGTCAAATTGGAAGGGGCTCAACTAAAAGGGGAAATAAGGTGAAGCCACCATATGAACCCTCTATTTTCCCCACACGGCTCGCTCTTCATCATGTTGGCAGTGATCAAATTTGAAGGGGTTCGACTCAAAAGAGGAAAGAAGGTGAAGACTTCATACATTTTAATTATATCATATTCCAAATTATCTCGGCCAAAAAGAACAGAGTGACAGTTATCACCTGCTTTCTTTTCTGGTTGTAACATATTTGATCATAGATTTGTGTGGTTTAATATTCATCTTCTTCCCTTTTATCCATCCCATCGATGCAATATATTAATTATAATATTCTTTTCATGTTGTATCTTTTTAAAGAAAACACAATTCAAATGAAATAAACAAAAAAAAATCACTCATTTTTTTTCCAATTAAATAATAACTTTGTTAAATCATTTTACATAAATTATCAACAAAAAAATTTGTTGAAGAAATAGACCTTTATCATGGAAGTTTTGTTCAAGCTATTGTGACAACCTCGTAACAGCACTTAAATTAGATTAGCAACCTACCAATTAATGTTAAACTAGTCTAACTTAAAGGCCCGAGAAAGAAGTGTGTAAATTTTCATTATTTGCCGGTGGGTGGGAATAAATAGTAAAGTTATGTGTGGTAGGTTCATACTGAGGTATTTGCAAGGGGTTTTAATTTCAATTAAAAGGGCATAAATAGTAAAGCTATGTGTGGTAGGTTTATACTTGGGTATTTGCAAGGGGTTTTAATTTCAATTATTTATATTGCCTTTGAGAAATGAAAGACAATATAAATAATTGTATTTCAATTGACAAATAAAATTTTATCAAACCTTTTGACCAAAAAAATGCAAAAAAATATTGTTCTTTCAAAGTTTTACAATTTTAAACAATATTTGAGTACTCCTAATTAATTTCTACATGAAAAAAATGATATATTTTCAATGAAACTTAGTTTAAACACATTAATTAAGTTGTCATATGTGTATCATAAATTTTACACTTCAGTAACAATATAACAACTATTTTATTCTAATTATTTTTAAGTTGGAGCACACTTCATTATACAAAAAAACTACTTAGACTATGACATAACCATATTGGGGTATCCACGTGCAATCCAAGCTTGAGAGATGTAAGAATTATGATAAGGATTGGGAACCTAAGAAAAAATAATACACGACTTAGAAAACATTAAAAAAAAATTCTACAATATTATATCAAGCAATTAGTTAGCAAATAATTAGCTAGCATAATGAGGCTTGGGGCATCAAATATTTTGTTCAACACTTGTCGTGAAATCATACGTCGTGTATGTGTTGATGGAGGGGCCTAAGTCAATTGAATAATTGCATTAATTCACTGCATGTTTGAGTCTCAATTAATATAATTTATACACTATTCCTAATTTAATTAAATTAAATATTGAACCAAAATACCAAAAGAAAGTTATTAATTTGACTAGATTTGAGAAAGTTCTAGGTGTGAGTAATTAAGGGCTTGTGGCTCTAAAATTCAGCGTGTTTTGTACCAGTCCATGATTCAGTGAATCAATAGTCACAGGTAGTTGGAATTTAAGTTCTTTAATGAAAAAAATTAATGTGACGTATAACGTATAACTTCTATGTCAAAACTGTTTTCCATGCTAATGTAGGCCACTATCCTTATCTCTATTGTCTTACAAAAAGGAATGATAATCAGGAAGAAGACCTAAAATTATGGACTTCACCTTCAAAGAATGTCTTGCAATTACATTGGTTATTAATTATAATTAATTAAGGAGTGATAAGAATATCGCAAGAATAAAAAATGACCAAATAAATGACCAATTGTCATGTGGTAATTTTTAGTCTAGATATCCTGTGACCGAATTTGGTCATTTATCTTCGTCGTTTTCAGTTGGTTTTTATTCCGTGACCAAATTTGGTCATTTATATTGGTCGTTTTTAGTTAGATCACTTAAATTTATCAATTTTGGTCATTTATCCTTTGAAAAAAACTGTGGTGACCAAAAGTTTTGGTCTCTTGGTCACTAATCTCTCATTTTCCAGTAGTGTATCATTGCTTATACCATGATTTCATACTATCATCTCATCGACATATCCGAGTATTCTACATTCAACCTTATAGGTTGGAACCCACTTTACTCTTGCTAAAGTCTCAGTCCATCTAGAAGCTATCCATCTTGTTGTACCATGTCGAACTCAAAGATCTTCTGCAGTCACTCCCCCTAATGGGGAGCATCATTCTCCCTCTTCATTTTGTACTAGAGTGACAAGTAGCATATTATGTTACTTATCTTCTATGTATACATATCAGGTTACTAGATGCCAAGATCCCTTCATCTTAAACTTTTTCGAAAATCCCATCTTGCACCCATAGGTGAGCTTGTTATCTTGTATAGGTTTCCATCTTCAACCTTGTAGCAAATGTTAATATATTCATCACTCTAGGTGATATTTAAAGCTTCTGGATGTCCTTATCTATGGGTTCCTTCTGAGCTCATACAAAGCCTATTCTTTACAGGAGGTTCTCTAGTTGATATATACTTCTACTGGAGAAGTGTGTTTGATCAATAGAGTATGTCATGCCATAGTCTATTCTTTTTGAGACAAACCATGAACCTTTCTTTGTATATTTTTTATTGTAGATACATATGGAAGACACTACATACTTCCCTTCATGTCTCTGAATCATATCCTAGACACCATTCCCCATGATCAAATGTTACTCTTTGATCATATATTTTTCCATAGCTGGAAGGGTTTGCATTAATGATGTCACCTAAATTTTTCACACAACTAGAGTGTGTCTGAGGCCTCTTACTTTGGTTTGAAAGTCCCATAATACTTTTCTTCATCTTGAATGATCTCTTGTGCCCAATATGGTATTCATATCTCAAGGTGGATCTACTGCTCTCTTAAATTCTTTTGAAGCTCTTTCTTCCGTCACAGTGTCTCTGACCATGGGAGCTTTGGGTTCATGTCTATTGGAGTGAATCTTGAATTGTCATCACTTGTTATTTGGAATAAGTCTCATCCTCCTTTTCTTGTAGGAATTTGTACACGACCTTTCCTACAAGTCAAATGCACCAGTTCCATGGTTAGAACCATTTCGTAGGACATATGCATAATGAGAATTTCTTATCCATCATGCAACTCTTTTAGCCAATACAACATTCATCCATATATCACATAAACTTTCCATATACCTTCCACATATACCATGACATCATTGATATTATGCACTAATCCAATATGTCATCAAAGAGGTTTCATTCTATATAAGTAGAAATGGAGTGTTGTATACAACCATGGGGTACTTACCCATAACATGCATATTAGTAGTATAATGTCATTAATGCATACATTCTATCATGCATAATACACAACATATACAGGAGAGACAATTCAAAAAATTATCTTTGTTTGTTTGGAATAATTATTCTTGTGATTTTTCTCGATCTCCTAATGGATCGAAAACTCCTCCTTTGACTAATGAGATTGCTTCAATCTGATGATTTCTTGAAATATTTTCTGGAATTCTTCTTCTGGTGGACCTAGGGTTTGACAGAGAAACCTTAATTTTTCAACCTACGTGTCTTTTGGATTTGATTCGATAAAAATATGTGCCTCATCAAGGTGATATGAGCAGCATACTTGTTAGAACAGTAATCTAACCCTTATTACCTTACTCTATGTCCCTATTCAATTTTATTTGCATTTGTGCATTAATACACTATGGTTTGGACTTTGGTAGCTTAATTGGCTAAAATAACCAGTGAAATTAGAGATTTCATACCTAAATTATCACTCCAACTCATTCAAACTCCACACATGCACCCTCATTCATTGATAGTGTGCTCCGATTCATTCAGTGCTATGACGTCCTCGACCCTCCGACCAGCGAAGAGGATGCTACCAAACAAACAAATTCCTCTAGGAAAATAGCCCCATGAAGATGAACATACATATAATGCTGATAAAAAAGGCTTAGAACATAAAACATGCTAACATGCGTAAAACATACAAGGATTCATAGTTACTCAACATACAGCGAAAGAAAACATATACATTCATTCAAGCATACCACATGTTCACCATATTTATTAATCAGTAAATACAAATGCAGAGACGGCATAGTCAAGAATACTCATCCAACAGAACTCGTTCTGCAACTAGCTACATTGCTGCAACGTTCCACCCAACCATAGGCCAACGTGCTCATCGATATTTCAGCAATAATGCCACCCCCAAGCTGGGCATGATTCCTCAAGGAATAAGGGTCAAAGCGGGCTTACACATAGCCAAGGTACACAAATCAGCCAAGCCCCCATAGTAGTGCTTATCAGGCCATCAAGGAGCTAAGAAAGGCTAGATGCTAAGCTGGCGGCCTTAATGGAGAGCTAAGGATTCCTGCTCCAGAGTTAACTAAACTCCTAAGACTTCCACACACCCAACACCAGGGATCAGTCCTTTCTCTACTTCCCAGTCCCTCAGGCCCTAACTTCCCTTCCCAATACTCTTCAAGGGTTGTGGAGAAGAAATCCAATAGTCGAACTACGTTCTGAGTGGCTCCCAAACACTGGTTTTATCAAGCATACCCATCCTCTAATCCTACTCTCAATAGTCCGAAGACCAACCACTGCATACCGCAGTAAGGCAAACAGTTCACAGCTCTATGACGAAGATGAAGACCACAGAGTGAAAACCCCAACCAAAGGATGAACACAGCTCAAGTCCTCAAGACAGAACGGAGTTGTTCTTGGCCTTAGCGTGGCCAAAAAAACTCAGCAACAACCCTAAAAGGGCACTTGCATACACAGTAACCCAAAACCAGGGGGAAGACAACAGCCGTAATATCACAATGAAACGATGGCAACATTACACAGTCCGCAAAAGGGAAAGAAGCCAGACTCCCAGCATGGACATGGGAAAACATAGATGCAAAGAAAAACCCCAAAAAGGGTGTTTGCACATGCAGCAACCCAACCAGGTATAGATCAATAGCCACGCTTTTACTACTGTAGCAGCGGGAGAAACACAGACTCACCACAAATCCCACATGAATATGAAAAGGTCTAATTCTTAGTAGTGAAGAACCATGGACACCAGTAATCGGCGAGAGAAGGGAGAATAGACCCCACCGGCATGAGATGGTCCAGACAAAACCATAGTGGAGAACCCAAAATTGTGAGGAAAATAGAATCCCCCTCTGCGTGAGAATAACCAGATGACTCGCGGTCGTAGGAGAGAACCAATCCACCGATTAGTAAATGGCGTGAGAAGGGAGAATAGAACTGCCCCTTCCTGTGTGTCCTAATCTAGAAAAAACCACGAGTGGAAGAGTGGGAAAGTGGTGACCGTTCCTTTGCCCTCCGCGTGAGGAAGAGCAAGCTTGCTGGTGGAGTGTGTGTGTGGGAAAAGCATGTCTATTAGTTTTTCAACATTAAGCTAGCATTATGTTAGGATCTTTACTGAGAGAATAACAAGTACAACAATCAACACAAGAGACAATTAACACAGTGTTTTTGGTCGGGGAAACCATAAATGGAGAAAACCCCACAAATTCCTCAGAGATAGAATCAACACAAGATGTAAGACCCAAAAATAGTAAGATGCACTCCCGACAGCAGTAGTTTTCTTCTTGTCTAGCCCCAGTGTCTTTCCTTCCTCAACTATGCGCTACACTTGAGTGTGTGAGTGATGTTTTACTAAATAGAGATCCCAGATCTCTATTTATGCTAATCCAGCATGACTAAAACCCTACTAGGGCTGACCTCTACTTGGAGAGTCTAATAACCCTAGTGCCCTGAAACTGCGGGGAATTTAACTCTTACACAATCAGAGAGTTACCCACTATGAATTGACATGACTTGTTTACATTATTGATCCTCCCGATTGGAACATCAGGGCATGACAACATGACTCAAATACGTAATAGATACATCCCGAAATAAACATCGAGTTACAATACATAAGATACATAGATGAATACATTCTGAAGTTACAAATACATCAACAATGTCGTCCTTCCACACTCCACTACCAGCATTAACTACCACAACCAATAGTAGAACATTAAAGTGGTGGTTGGATGAGACAAGGGAAGATGAGCAGTCAAATAGGTTGGTGACACATGGAAAACTCCCAATGGCTCCCACGGTTTAGACAACCCCCCCATAACCTTAGGAATCATTCCCTTTTCATTTAAAGTTGCACCGTCGTAGCTGGCAATAGGTTTATTTTAATTGATGTGCATATTTACATGATTCCAAAGCTATGATGTGCCCAATAGCACGATATACCATCGGCAATGATCCTTATTGCCGAAACATAACATAGCCTAATCGATGGTGGGGATTTTACCTTTAGCTCCTCACCATGATTAATTACAAAATATACATCATGTACCCTTTAATGTAAATGGGGTCAAAATTGGGGTATTACAATCCCCTCCCACTTGGAATAACACCGTCCTCGGTGTTCCAATACATATACAATTTGCACATCAAAATTTCAAAATTTTGCAGACCTGTCCCATGTTTAATTATCTACTTTGAATGTTTAGGACCAATCCCCTTGACTTCCCAGAACTTCTCTTGCTGGTTCTCATCTCTTGGCTTATCCCAAAGCCTAGGAACTTTGTGGCCGCTTCCCTCTTGATGTTCCCTCGTGGGACAGTATCGGCATAAATGATGTCCTCCTCATTCCTAGCATTTCATTGGTTGCTTCATCTTTACTTGCTCAATTTCCTTTGAGTCTTCATGCCTAGACCATTTCTCAATGGATCACTTGGACGAATGTCCCATCATTGATCCACCTTCCTTTCTGGTGCCAATTGATCCTAGAAGGATTTTCATCTCCCTTTGCAAACCAATGGAGTCTTGCAAAAACTGGTGGTTCATTTCATCCTGCCTTTTCTGTATCTTGAGCATCTCTCCAAGATTCTCTTGGGTCCTGGAAATCATTTGAAAAATACTTCCAGCCAAGTCCAGCAACTTTTGGTCTGCTTCCATGATCAATGTGCACCACTAGATTTCACCTTTCTTACCTATGAAATGCATCATTGAAGTTCTGTTAGACCAAGCATAATATAGGCATTAATATCAGTCATTTAATTGCTCAATTGGCATGACAGTCCAAGCCTCATCAAGGAGACTTTCATATTTTTCATGCCATCCCAACATGCACATGAGCTCATTCATGTCCATTCTTGGGCAGGGAATTAACCATTCCAGCATCCACAATTTACTTTAAGCAAATACACACATTCTATTTTCAGTCCTACATGCATTCAACAATCTTTTGTTTTCACAATGCATAAACATATATATATGTATGTATATAATTAAAAGGCAAGAGAGAGCAACAAGAGTTTTTTTTTTCCCTCTTTGTTTTGTTCCATCCTGGAACCCACACCACCATTGTGGCTTTTCATCCTCTCAGCCTCTTTCACTTCACCATGAATGTTGGACCAATCCCTCTTGGTCATGACACTTAGTGTCTCCGGTCTATTTCAGACCTCTCAACCATGGGGCTCCCCACACGGTTTGTCTTAGCTGCTAGGAACTTCACAGTCTCACTAGCAACTTTTTCATTACTGCTCATTCTAAGCTCTTCGGGATAGTCACATGTCCACTTGCACCCCTAGGATTCTCTCATAGTCCTCGCTTCCAGCGATACCTATATTCAAACACTGAATAAATTCACATGTTTAGTTTATTCTCATCAGTTTTTATCTCTTAAACAAGATCTTAAAACATCATAACCAAATCATTCACACATGCATATTCATAAGCAATAATTGCAAAATAACCCAATACTTATATGTATTGTACGTTTCCTCATTGGTCCACAGGATCCTACTTCACTTTGCAAGCCTTGGGATCGCCTATGGACTTGGATGTTAGGTTAGCACGTAGGCTGTTTCACAACATCCTTATATATATATATATCAGGCACAGTCAAGCAAACCCTCATTGGGTTTTTCAGGCCATCAACAACACATGCCCTTATATCAACCATAACGACCATTTCTAGGTCAAGGATCTACTATGGATTCCTAGACATATAATAGCCCTATTTCAGCAACACCTTCAAAACAACTCATCAAATCCCCACAATCCCCACAACATCCTTTTATACACATCAACCCTTCCACCACAAGCCCTCACAACAACCATTTACCTTTTCTCTTTAGTGTGCAACACCAAACTGCATCTGTTTAGCTTGACAACATAAGCAATACAAGCAAACTCATCAGCATTATTCCTCTAAAACTATAATCATATTTTATATCATTCACTATCAAGTATTGAGACACCATGAGTGCGTCCACTTCCTAGAGTGTAATTAATATTGAAAACACTTTCATGATCCAACATCGGGAAACTGTGCACCCCTCTCCGATGTGAACCATGTAGGCCCTATTCATACTCAAGCAATTTGCCATAATGGAAATAAAATCAAAACATGCTCTGCATATGGATTTTAAAATTTGACATGCATATCTTTAGCTAGGGTTATAGAAAACTTATCCATTTGTTGAGGCAATATTCCTTTGTTAAGGAGGAATGGGGCCTCCCTTCTCCGAGTTGACAATCCCTCGATTTTCCATCCTAATTACTCTTTACATTTCATATCCACACATTTCTTACAGACATAACCTATACCATCTCACTCATGTTGCTTACCAAACATGCAGTGTAGATGAGACATTCCCAAAATGTCCAATGGAGTTTCACCCGAAACCCATTTCCAAGATAAGGGAAAACCTTCCCATGAATTTTGGCTCCTGCAAGCCATCACACGTGATCTTCCTACAGTGTGTACCCCTGGAACATTCATCCAATATCCAAAAATTCAATCATTATCTAATAATACAATCCAAATTGACTGTTCCATAACCAAGCAATGACATTAGTAAATAAATTCAATGAGAATTTGCAACTCTATTTACTACAGAAATTTATTTGCTTGGCAATGAGGTGATCCTCAATCATGGGTATCTTGTAAGAAGCACCACTATGCCCATTATAATGTTATGCTTATTGCATAACATGAATACCCACTTACAATGCATCCTCCTGACACAATCTTATGCAAGCCAATAGTGATTAGTAGTTGTCAACAATTTCTCAAATCTGAAATTCACAAATTCAAATTTAACAACCCATTATGCATACAAACTATTTTCACAACCATGAGACTCTTCTCATGAGGTTTGGCTCTTTCACATGGTAGATTATGGCCTTTGTGATGGTCTTACTCTCATTGCCATGCTCCAACAATCTACCTAAAACCTGAACTTCAATCAGCCAAAGACTCGGTAAGTCTTGATGCATATAACATTTTCATTGCTACAACAATCACTGAAGCATTTTCAGAATTTATAAAATTTGAACACTTCCAGCTGTTAATCACATCAATATTACCAAAACCCATTTACTTCACGCAATCATTATCATACTTTAAATTATAGGGTATAGTCACATCATTTATGCAATTTAAATGAAAGGTGTAGATACTTCTTAGTTCACAAGCGTATCATTTGTACCACCTTGCTCTTCCATAGAGCATTCCTGGCAGTCAATTCATCCTGATTACCTTCTTCATGAACTTACTATCTTGCATCCATAACAGCTCTTGAAATCGTTCTAGAATTGTCATCAATTCATCATTTCAGCCATTAGTTATTCATAATCTCACATGCACTATCTTAATGCATTCATGCAATGCATCACAACCCTTACACCCATACTTACGTAATCAATTACTCACACCCTTCTTATGCATTCATTCAATGCATATCTACAAGATTCATAAAATATTTTTAATGCATACCCACTCAATGTTACCTTGCATTGATTCAGGAATACTATGCATTCAACATACCATGCATGGCCTAAACATGACTACTTCATATAGGATGCATTACTATAATTAAGATCACCAGTACTTACTTTCCTTGGGCTACTAAGCTCAATCAACATATATAGGCATGACACATTTCTATATGAATGTAGTATAACATTCAAATATCCACATGGTATGAGGTCTTTTACCTTTACCACTCCATGGAATTAGTCATAGTAAAAATATTACCTTCATGGGTCCTACTTACACCCTTGTCATTACCAGTTTGGTTGGTCCTTTGCAAAATATTGTAGAATTTGCTCACCAACTTTTGATTATGGACTTATTGTCTTATCCCTTTCTCCAGAGGGTTGCTAGTCACATTTGTCAGCATCAGCAACATATTCAGCCAGGTCCATGTTGTCTTTGGTTTTCCCACTAATGCCAACACCAATGCAATAACTATCATTAGTGGTTCATTATAAATGTATAATCCTCAATATCCTATGTATGTAAAGAATATCCTCATACATTTCATGTATAAAACTCATGAAATGTAGTTATAATCAGCAAGATAGGGTTTAAGGAAATTTCCCTTTTCCAATTCTTCATCCTTGCATGGAACTCCTCTTCCATACAACAACTAGTTTGACATCATGGTCTTGCTACCTCTAGGCATGCAATTCCTGGATTTGTCCATATTGACAGCAACACATTTTGCTTTCCGCAATCACTAGCACTTTGCTGCTTCACATTCACATTCTGGTGACTCTCCCTTGTTCCCTACTGGATAAGCTTTCCATCACCTATCCACAAACTTCATTCTGACATCGGGTGTGAAAACCACACCTCTTCAAAATGATGATTTTTACCAAATGTACTTAGGTCTGAAAGGAGAACTTCAACCACCTAGAATTTTCTTTCTTTTCAGCCCTATAACCCACTGACAATCTACTGAAATCCATTGAAAAATAGTTGGAAGTTGCCGAGAAAATTCCACTTTGAAAACCCCAAAATTTCCTTTGTCAAAATCAGGTCTCATCCCAACAAAATTTCTGACGTTTCAATGGCCAGAATCACTAAAATTCCGATCTACATCGGTGAGCAAACTGACTGTTCATCGGGTGCACAGTCCCTTAAGCAACCGCAATGACGAAAAAATGATCTTTCTACGGTTTCTACATGTGAACTGGCTAAGCTTCCGATTAGCGATGTCAACTACTACTCATTGGGTCTTCTCCTAACTAATATCCCGGCGTGTCGGCAATATAAATCTCTAATTTCTTTCACTGCGTCAATGAGTTGTTCTTCTATTCTCTTCCACCGTAATTATCTAACCTTCCAAGCTTAATCGGTGGTCGGATCCACCAATTTTTTCCACGGCATCAGCGATTGGGGCACTATCCATCGGGTGGATAGCTCCTTAGGCATCTGCAACGGTGGAAATCAAATTCACTGTGGTTCCTGCGGACTGTAACTCTGTGAGATGTCGGAACAACTAACAACTGTAATATTCTGGTCGGCAGTCGAAAACACTAACGGCTGCAGTGTTGGGTGGTTAGTATTCTAAGTAGCTGCAATGGTGGACTCCCAATCGACTAACTTCTTCAATGTCTTTCATCAGCGACCAATACCACTATCATTTTTCGACGGTCGATTATTTTGTTCCTTGGAAAACATTTTGAATTTTCTTTGTCCATCAGCGATCGGAACCCCTAGAAGTTGCGACATCGGTGCTCAGATGCATTCCTCATCGGATAGTTAGTCCTCTTGATCTCCACAATGATGAATGTTTGACCAAAAAATTTTACTCAACGTATCTCATCGGTGAACGGATCATCTGAGCATCGATGATGGGATCAACTAACCATCGCCGATGGTTGATGATTTTTTTAGGACTTAGAAATGTTTTTGAAATTTTGCTTCTCTCTCTTCCTTTTCGAACCCCACTGACTCAACTATCTTCTATTCGTCGATGAAATAGTTCAATCAGCAGCTGCAATGGCAGCTCATCATCTTTGATCTTTTTCCGATCGGCAACCCAATCCATTAATATGTTCTAATCGTCAGCTGAAGCATAACTTGATCGACATCGGTAATCAGAACGTCTTCTCATCGGAAGGATAGTGCTCTAGGCTTCCACAATGGTGGGCGCACGAACCACTAACTTCTTCTGATGGCCGACAATTTCGGGCCTTAGAAATTTTTTTTTAACTTTCTTTACGGCGTCGGCGGTTGCAGTCTCTATCTGTTGGAGGCATAGTGGTCTAGCCATCTGCAACAGCAGCGGTCAATTGGCTAGCATCGGCAATCCATTTATCTAAGTTTGTCGATGTGTCGATGTCCAAACACTTCAAAAAATTTCCAAATTTCCCTCTTTTTCTTCTGCCGCTTCGATCGTTGGATCAACTATCCATCGGGTGGCCTTCCCACTAAGTTCTCCGCTGCATCAGAAGAACTTGTCACTAAGTTTTCTGATGGGCCGATGATCCCAGCACTTAGAAAAATTTCTGAATTTTCCTTCCACAATTTTCTGATTGCTACTTGGAAGAAGGAAACCGACCTCTGCTATCCAACCTTTCATGGCCCATTCAAGACCATGTTGCAACATTTAGCTCTGATACCATACTGTGATGTCCCCGACCCTCCGACCGGCGAAGAGGATGCTACCAAACAAACAAAAACCTCCGGGCAAATAGCACCATGAAGATGAACATACATATAATGATGATATAAAATGCTTAGAACATAAAACATGCTAAGATGCGTAAAACATACAAGGATTCATAGTTACTGAACATACAGCGGAAGCAAACATATACATTCATTCAAGCATACCACATGTTTACCATATTCATTAATCAGTAAATACAAATGTAGAGATGACATAGTCAAGAATACTCATCTGACAGAAATCATTCCGCAACCAGCTACGTCGCTGCAATGTTCCACCCAACCATGGGCCAGCGTGCTCATTGATCTCTCAGCAACACTGCCACCCCTGAGCTGGGCATGATTCCTCAAGGAATAACGGTCAAAGAAGGCTTACACATAGCCAAGGTACACAAATCATCCAATCCCCCACAGTAGGGTTTATCAGGCCATCAAGGAGCTAGGAAAGGCTAGATGCTAAGCTGATGGCCTCAATGGAGAGCTAAGGATTCCTACTCCAGAGTTAACTTGACTCCTAAGAGTTCCACACACCCAACACAAAGGATCAGTCCTTTCTCTGCTTCCTAGTCCCTCAGGCCTTGACTTCCCTTCCCAATACTCTTCAAGGGTTGTGGAGAAGAAATCCAGCATGTCGAACTCTATTCTGAGTGGCTACCAAATGTTAACAACCCTACCTAGCAGAGGCTCGAAGGGACCATGGTGAAGAGGAGAAAATGATTGCTTGTAAGACTTTGGCTAAATATTATGGTATGAAAGTATGACAAAGGGCAAGTAAATGATGAATTATCATGAGATCCAACGATGCAAAGCGAGGGAATGGTGATCGACGGCTTATAATGTGTCCGCTTTATGAAGATGCGAGAAGGATAAGGATATATGGGGTATTCGATGAGATATGAAGATCAACGGTCACAAATCTAGCTCGATGAAATCTACAGTCATTGTGAACTCTACCTCGTAGACTTGCACGTTTGATAAAATGGAGAAGCCCGGTGAAATAGGGTACGTGTAGCCTCATCCGACGGTTAGAAAATAGAGGGGAAGTACATCGACGGTCATTGACGGATCCGGAGTGGGGAGTTGTGCGGTGGTTGGAGACAAAAGGAGGTAGCGAAATGGAAACCACGGTACACACGGCAGATTGTGGTGCACTCCGCGGGCAAAAGCAGTTTGGCGGAAACCACTGAAAGGAGCCTCCAGAGTGGGGTCCTATATAAGTAAAGTTGACTTGTTGAAGAACAATTTTTTTTTAATTCGTGCCTAATGACTGAAATGGACCTGTGTGCTCACCACCCTCTAACAGTCAATCTTGAATATAAGTGGCCACAGTAACTGGTAAGTCCCAAGCACCCGAAATTCATCCACCGAATTACTGTTGTTTTCTGAATTATGGACAAAGGAAAAGGTTTGCAAGGGTTTAGTCATATTTTGGATGAGAGAGAATAATACTTGGCTGACATGGATAGAGGGGTATGTGATCCTTTCTTATCTGTGGGAAGTGTATCAGTTAGCAAAGAGAGATTATGGCAATCCAATTCATAGGGTAATGACATTCTTAATGTTTGTAAATCCTTTTTGTACCATTTCGCTATTGAACAGACCCTACATTTCCCCGAGTTTGCCGAGTGGTGTGCAGTTAACTATTCTCCTTCTGAGAGAGTTATTGCAACTCATTCTACGTCTAGAATACTATGTAAAATAGATGCAAGGGCCATCCATGAAAACATGAACTTGCCCGACAATTACCCCAAGAATCGTGAGTCTGTAAATGAGTCCGTTCTAGTCGAAGTGTATAACAATTGTGAAATTGAGGTCCGTTGTAAATTCCTGTCAAAGTATTCTTAAAGATGGTTAATCACTAGATGGTCTTTTTCTGCCCTATAATGTCCACATTTTCAAAGATGAAGTTCAGTTAGTGGTGTCTTTAGTCTATCAAGTCTTGGGTCTAGATGATGATTGTCATGTCAATGAAGTCATCTTAGGTTTTTTGTTAAAAATGAGTTTGATTGATTCTGAGTCTCAGTCAGTTCATGTCTTCAGTTTGGATGAGTATCTATCAGAAGCAATACATCTCCAATTGAGTGAGTTTCCAAAGGTCATGTTTTTTAGGTTTCAGACTTATTTACTGAACATATTGCTATGTTCAAATGTCACCGAATTGCAGTTTTTAAGTACCATATTCTCTTCAGGTCTGCCCAAGCAGATCAGCATGTTTGAGTTTACAAATTCAATCATGTCAGAAATATACAAGATGTTGTTCAATGAAATATTACCCCGGGTATTGGAAGAAATGAAAACCATGATGCAATCCTCACCTGAGGATAGGGTCAGAGACTGGTTCCTATATAAGGACTTTATTGTTTCGAGAATATATGGTTTTACTGGAGAACCTTATAGGTTACCTGCTTTCCTTACTCCCGGGTTTTTTTGCATTGGAGTTTATGAGACAGAGATGGTACACAGAAGAAGAACACTTTGGGGCTTTTAATAAATATTCAAATATCAAGTTCCCTCTTAAAGTGGGTCCCTTTATTTTTAAAAATAAAGGTGCTTTGGTGTTCATAGAGAAATTGTTGAAAAGCATGGATTTTAAAAGAGAACAAAGGGTAAATTATGATCCCCATCATATAATTTCCCTGAGAAAACAAGATAATAAGAATAATCCATTTGACCACCAAGTTGTTGAAGGTCTGAGCGAAGTGGCCAATTTATTTCACTTTATGGAAGTCCCAGGATCTGAAGAAAATACAAGCAGTATACCGGTTGCAGTATCTCAAGTGACAGATGGTTCTAATATTTTAATTAAGAGAATTCTTTTCGAAGTTGAAACAATGGAAGTAGATGAGCATGGGTCACATAAAAATCCTAAAATGTTTCAAGATGGTGGAGTTTTGAGTGAAGATATTTCAGATTATTTTAAAAGAGTTGCTTTGGTTCCTACAAAATCTGTATAGGTGAGTCAGTTTTCTTTTGAAGGTGTAGATAATACAAAATCAAGCCCAGTTTTCAAGTCTAAAGAAGAGCTCATGACTAGTTATGTGGATAAGCAAAAGCAGTCCTTAGAAGAGACAAGGAATCTACTCCCGTGGGTAAGAAGTCTAAGTAATCCAAAGACTTCCTTGATCTCTACCCGGGAATTAGAAAGAAATACCTTCAAATTGGCCATGGCAAGTGATAAGAAGATGTTAGAAATGGAAGTAAGACTATATAAGATTAGTGTACTAGACAAAATACAGTTACATAAACAAACTGGAGACATTATTTATTCAGATTTATTGCATGCTATGATGAGAGTTAATAAGTTACAGGTTTTGGTAGACAAGTTGGAAGTTCAGTTAAAACATGAAAAGGTTGAAAATAAGGCTAACTACATTCAAATCAAAAAGCTGCAAGAAGACATACAAGCTCAGGAAATGAAGCAGGTAACACCCAAGAAATCAAAAGACTCCTAGAAGAAAAATACAATGCCCTCCAAGTACTGAAGAAGAAATTGAAGATCCCAAATACAGAACACGTCCAGTCATCAGAATTATTAGCATTGCAGGAGGAAAAAGAAAAATTTCATCAGGATATGATGGAATATAAAGGAAAGGCTGTAAAATTACAAGAAGAAAAATATAAGTGGCAAGAAGAACAGAACGAGTTACTAGCACAAATATCACGACTGAAAAGGGATCAGAATGAAGAAAAATAAATCATGGAGGAACTGATGAGCCAAACTCCCATTGATGAGGACTTAGCTATTGTGAATATTGAAAAGCCCTTAAATGATTTTTCTGCAGATGACTTACTATTTCCCATGTCCCATGTCATCCTAAAAGACGAAGAGATAAGAGAATTGAAAGAGGAAAATGAAAAAGTCAAATCCGAGCTATCCAAGGTGACTGAAAATAAGAATAAAATATTACAAGACAAAAATCAGCTACACAAGAAATTCAATGAATTGAAAGAAAGAAACATAGGAAAGGGTCCTCTCCAGGGGGCAAAGCACATAATTTGGGATACATTATCCGTAGAAATTACTAAATTCAGGCATTATTTGAACTTCATTGATGATCAAAGTATATTGATCAATTTGGCCAATCAAAGATTGAATTTAGTAAATGAAACTATGGAGAGGAAACCCCTTGGCACAGCTTAGAATGTGCTAAATTTCTTAAATCCATTGACATACCAAAAATTGCATGATATAGGAGTCAAGGACAAAATAGAAATGGTACTATGGGCCAAAAGGTTTATTCATAAACATCATATAATGAAAACAGTACAGGATAAAGCTGATGAAATGGTCTCCCAGGTTAATGACTTCAAACAGGATTTCAAATAACTATTTGAAGACGGCCTTCCTTCCTTTTGGGATGAGGAGGGGTGAATATTTTCTCAAAAACACTATCACAGCCTGTTGGTGCAAAGCCATATGGATCATTCTAAATTTGACGATTTGGAGAAGGGGCTAACAGGGAAAGTCATCGTGGATAAGCTGACAGAAGATTTTGAAATATTACATAAATTCTTGATCATCAGGGGAGGGTTGCCTAAAGTGTCTTATGAAGCCTATATGGAGCTGGAGGTGTCTATTCGGGAGATGATTGAATATGATATTCCAAGAGAAGAGCAATGGAGAGCCATAGAAAGATTCGGAAAAACAAAGTATATCCTTCATTAATGAAGACAGGTGTTGGGCGCTGAGGAGCTGCTTGGATGGGCCTTGTTACCGAGTTTATTTTAACTTATTGATCTGTTAGGATCGAAGCAAGTAGTTTATTCCTAGGAGTTAGGAATATAGTTACAAGACTTTGATTAAGCCCGTTATTCAGTTATAAATCTTCTTGGAAGATGAAATCATTTTATGTATATAATTGCATTTATTTTATGTGATGGGGGTTGGAACCCATCCTGTTGTTGAATGTTTTTGTGAAGACATATATTTTTTAATAAAAAATCTGGATGCATGCGGTTATCAGAGATTCTCGTGCTGTTTACATTGCAGTCTGTTTTTCCCTCTCTTTGTGATTGTTTTTCCTGTGTTTCACTCCATTTTGTTTTCTTCATATCTAGGACATAGTGTTGAATGGTTGGAATTCATATTATTTATGCTCTGATAATTGTCTCAGATATTCTATGAATGTTTCTACTAAAGTTGATATAGAATTCTTCTTTGATGCTCTGTATTGATGGACTGTCCCTTACCTCTTCTGTCCCACCTAAAATTAAATGAACAACTGTGATTGAATGATTATCTTGCCTCTGGTAAAATCTCATGCATATGTCTTTCTGATATTTTTATGTATGCGTGACTCCATTTCCCAATGGTTATGTGTATTGTTTCAGCCATCCATATAATCTTAGAGTGTTAATTTATATATGGCCTTGTTAAATCTGCATTTGAGAGATCCCTCTCTAAGAGAAAAGCCAGTTTCTTTCTAAAGTGGTTTTTGCTTTTACCTTGGGATTTACCTTTTACAACCTGGGTACATTCTTATAAGTGCTAACAAATTGGCGCAATTGTTGGGTAACGAAAGTGCACATTTGCCCCGGGAGAACGACAGAGCTTGAAGAAATATTTGTGGGAAAACATGAATTTTTATCAGTAAAGAAGGGTTGTATATTTTCCCTGGCGACTCCATCGTAAAAAAAATTTCAAATCTTAAGGAGTCATTCTGGCTTTGAGAAAACATACACGAGGTAATTCTGATACCAAAGTCTTGAAAAGTTTGGAAGATCCGGAAAAGTTGTTTTAGAGAAAAGATAAAGAAAAGTTAGGTTTTCCTTTGTTTGGTGCATCATCTTCTCAAGATTCTCCTATTAATCCAGAATGGGAAGTTAATGTTGGAAGGAGTTTGTTGAAAACCAAGCCTAAGTCTGATCTTAAGAATACTGAGTTTAATTCCCGTAGATTAGAATCTTATTTGCTGGATTCCCTATGGAGAGATTTACAATAGACTACAAAAGTTGAAACATTTGCTGTGCAAAATACTCAAAAGTCTTCAGTTCCTTTGAACCCACCTAGACCAATGGCAGCCAAATTTTCTCCCTTGTGTTTACCCGCTTTATTGCATGACCTTGCTCAGAATTATTCCCAAAGAATTTCTTTATTTGATGGAGAAGGTGACATAACCGCAAAACAACATGTTTCCAAGTTTGAATATTTCATCGACTTAGAAGAAGTTGATTACCTAGATGTTAAAATGCGGTTATTTGCTCAAAGTTTGCCAGGTGAGGTAAAGAAATGGTTTAAATATTTGCCAGATGGGTATGTAATGAGTTTTCAAGCTTTCCAAAATGCATTTCTAGATAGGTGGGATGATAAACAAAATCCTTTACAACTCTTTTCTCAATATAATAGTCTCAAAAAGGGAGGTTTGGAATCTGTTCATGAATTTTCCAGCAGGTTCATGAGGGTTTATAACTCTATTCCGGAAGACATAAAACCTTCTACCGCCACTTCCAAATTACATTATGCTAGAGCCTTTGACAATGATTTTTCATTTTCATTAAGGGAGAGAAAATCAGCGACTCTTGCTGCAATGTTTACAGATGCTCTAGAAGTGGAAGCAAATATGATGGCTAGTGGAAAAATGAAACATAGAGACATTGATAGGAGGAAGAAGGAAGAAAATTTGCCCTCTGCTTCTTCTTCTACTAACTATATCAAATTTTAAATGATGTTAAAGATGATGGAAAAGTTGATGGCCAGATTAACTATGGATAATAGGGGTTTCAACAGAGAACAAGTTGACCCTCAAATCAGGAATCCCAATTTTAGAATACCAAATCCACCTGTTCTTCCACAAAATAAGCAGAGAGACATGAGAAACCCAAGAAATCAAGAAGAATAGCAAATTCAACCACCGTTTCCTGAGAATTATGTTGCTGATGAAGAAGACCCTACTGAAAATGAAATTCATCTTTTTGGAGAACTGGATTCAGAAATATATCTTACTGAAGAAGAACATAACATGTTTGAACAGGAAGGTGGAAATGAAGAATTTGAAAGGGAGACATAATAGTATCAAAGGGGTTATCTACATGCTATGGATGATGTGCAGAGGAAAATTAGATTAAGGAACATGGAAGTTTTCATAAATAATGGGAACGCAAATCCAAATCAGCCTTCCACGAATTCCCTAAATGTAGAAAAGGGAAAATAAGTGCAAAAAGAATCTCTTGTAAATAAAGAAGTTGAAAATGAGATACAAAGAGACAAAAAAATGAAGCAATTGGCCCCGATTGATGTAGAGAAAGTTGGTTCTAGATTTAATTTGCAAAATGAGCTTTCAAAGTTAAAAATTTATGTTCCATTTAACGAGTTGTGGAGAAACAATGAATATAGATACACTATAACAAAAATGGTCAAAGGTCAAGCAGAATCACAGTCCAATATTTTAAAGTTGAATGATGACAATCCTACTATTTCATTTGGGTCAAAGGTTGAGAATTTAGAAAATGAAGAAGTCCCCCCTTTCTATTTGAGCTTGAATATACATGATATGGTGGTCCGCAATGCTATGTTAGACTCAGGAGCATCACACAATTTAATGCTGAAGGGAGTAGTTGAAAGTTTGGGACTGGAAGTGACAAGACCTTATAAGGATTTGTATTCTTTCGACTCTAGAAGAGTAAAATGCCTTGGTTTCATCAAAGATATGGTGGCGACTCTGAATAAATTGCCATATAAAACTATAGCCATGGATGTAGTAGTAGCAGATATTCCACCTAAGTTTGGGGTATTGTTGTCAAGATCTTGGACTTCAAAGTTGAAAGGAAGTTTACAAATGGATATGTCATATGCGACAATTCCTATTCAAGATGGGAGCAGAAGGTTGTATAGTGAAAAGAGAACTCCTTATGTAGTAAGCAATCAAGATAAACCTGAAGTTCATCATATATATGTTGTTGATACTGATTTGGGGTCATCTATTCTCTTTAATGATACGATCCCATGTGATTTAGGAGCCACATTGCAGGAGAAGTCTAAAGAAAATAAGAAAGAAGAGATGATGGAGAAAAATGATTTGGAGGCGAAACAAAAAAGAGAAGGTTTGTGGACTATGTACTTTGATGGATCTACTACAAAAATAGGTGCTGGATCTGGTGTGTATATAATCTCTCCCATTCGGGATTTCAAAGATTTATCTTATAAATTAACATTTGAATGCACCAATAATGTAGCAGAATATGAAGCTTTATTACTGGGGTTGCATTCTTTGAAAGATTTGGGAGCTCAAAGGATAAAAGTTTTAGGAGATGCAGAATTAGTTATAAACCAATTAAATGACAGTTATCAAACTAGGCATCCTCGGATGAGAGCTTATAGGAACGAAGTGTGGGATATGATTGGTAACTTTTTTACAGAGCACACATTTCAGGTAGTGTCCAGACATGAAAATATTGTGGCAGATTCTTTAGCGATGGCTGCTGGGAAATTTAAAACCCCTGTTGCTGGTCAGAGGGAATAACAAGTGGAAATTGTGAATAGACCATCTATTCTTGATAATTCTAAATATTGGCAAGTCTTCGAAGATGACATGCAGATCAAAAGATTTTTAGAACTATCCAGAGAATTTGTAAATAGTCATATTGACACCGAAAATAATGATGATGAGACCTTTCAGGGTGATGAAGAACCTGGAAAAGAAAAACAGGGTGATGAAAAGCTAAAGAAAACCCTGGGAGGAAAGGATATTATTCAATTAAAAAATAATTTCATACCAAGAGGTTTGATCCCTTTGGAAAATTTTTTTGATCAGAATGATGTTGCTAAGAATCCTAAAGTAAAGCCTATTGAGAATGTTGTGGAAGACAGGAATATTGGAACTGAAGAGAATCCCAAGATTATAAAACTATCCAAGAGTTTGCCTGAAAAGGAAAAGGAACAATATGTGAAATTAATGAAAAAATATACAGATGTATTTGCTTGGAGCTATGAAGACCTTAAGGAGTATGATACATCTATCATACAGCATACTATTCCTATAAAGCCTGGGGAGAATCCTTTCAAACAGAAACTCAGGAGGATAAACCCTAAGTTGCTTCCCATTATTGAGAAAGAAATTAAAAAGTTATTTGATGCCAAGATCATTGTAACTCTAAGATCTTCAAAGTGGGTTGCAAATTTGGTTCCTGTTAGAAAGAAGAATGGAGAAATAAGACTGTGTATAGATTTCTGGAATTTAAATAAAGTTTCTATCAAGGACAATTATCCTTTGCCAAAGATGGATCATATTTTGTAGAAAGTAGTCGGAGCTGAGAGAATTTCAATGTTGGACAGTTTTTCCGGCTATAATCAGATCAAAGTATTACTGGAGGATCAAGAAAAAATTGCATTTACTACACCTTGGGGAAATTTTATGTATGAAAAGATGCCTTTTGGATTAATGAATGCAGGGGCTACTTTCCAGCGAGCTATGGACATTGCTTTCGCAGGAGAAATTGGAAATTTTGTGGTGATTTACATGGATGACATCACAGTCTATTCAAAATCTAACAGAGACCACCTGCATCATCTAGAGAAAGTTTTCATGAAGTGTAGAAAGTTTGGTATATCATTGAATACGAAGAAATCCAATTTTGCATTGGAAGAAGGAAAGTTGTTAGGCCATATAATACCTAAGGATGGAATAAAAATTGATCCTGAAAGGGTGAGTGAAATTTTGAAAGTAGGTGAACCCAGGAGTAAAAAGGAGATACAATCTTTCTTGGGGCAAGTGAATTTTTTAAGAAGTTTTGTGCCAAGTTTCGCTGAAATCTTAATGAATATAACAAATATGTTGAAGAAGGGTCATCAGGTGAAAGGGAATGCTGAAGCTAGAAAGTCTTTTTGTGAAATCAAAAAAGCAATATCAGATGCTCCTGTGTTGGTGAGTCCATATTTTACCAAATATTTCTCAGTATTTTCATATGCTTTAGAATATACTATATCAACAGTTTTATTGCAGAAGAATAATGAGAATTTGGAACAACCCATAGCATTTTTTAGCAAGATGTTGAGGGATGGAGAATTAAAATATGACATCATGGAGAAACAATCATATGATTTAGTCAAAGCATTGAATGGTTTCAGAGTATATGTTCTACATTCACATATAATTGCACATGTTCCAACAATTGTAGTAAAAGGAATCTTGACGCAACCTGATCCAGAAGGCATAAGGGCAAAATGGATATCTACATTACTGGAGTATGACATAGAGATAAAGCCTACTAAGCTAGTTAAAGGACAAGGATTATCAAAGATGATGGATAATTCAAATTGTGAGGATTTACAAATTAATTTCCTATCTCACCGAGTTAATCAGTTGGATACGGAAGTGGAAGTAATGGCTGATTTTGTGGCATCTCCATGGTATTCTGATATTGTTTACGTCCTTCCAAATTTACAAGCACCAGAAGGATTGAGTAAGTCAAGGGCGAGATCCATAAAATTGAAAGCTGCCAAATTTTGTATTATAAATAAATATCTTTATTGAAAGGATCCTGGATGTGTGTTACTAAACTGTCTTTTAGAAAATGAAGCTCAACAAACAGTCAAAGAATTCCATAAGGGAGATTGTGGAGGACATCAATCTTGGAAGGTGACTGCAAATAAAGTTCTGAGAGCAGGTTATTATTGGCCCAAATTATTTTTAGATGTGTATAAAGAAACCAGTAGGTGTCATCAATGCCAATTTTTTGATGGTAAGAGAAAAGTGCTTCCTCTTCCTTTAAATCCGATAATGATAGAAGTTCCTTTCCAACAGTGGGGTTTGGATTTTATTGGCGAGATAAACCCCAATTTCAGGACAACACAAATGGATTCTGACGGCTATGGATTATTTTACAAAATGGATTGAAGCAATTCCACCCAAAGAGCCACTGAAACTGTAATCATGGACTTTCTTGAGGAAAACATATTGGCTCGGTTTGGATGCCCCAGAAGAATAGTAATAGACAATGCAACCGCTTTTAAATCCAAGAAAATGATTGATTTCTGTCACAAATATCATATAAGTCTAAATCAGTCAACTGCCTATTATCCACAGGGAAATGGGTTAGCTGAATCTTCAAATAAAATCTTAGTAAGGATCATCAGGAAGCTGTTGGAAGATAATAAGAAGTCCTGGCACACCAAGCTCAAGTATGCTCTATGGGCTGACAGAATTAGTACCTAAAGATCAATCGGCATGTCTCCATTTCAATTGGTGTATGGAACTGAAGTTGTTTTTCCAGCATCGTTAGGTGTTCCAGTTATGAGATATTTCCAAGATTAGCAAGAAGAACCAAATCACATGCAAAGGAGGATAAATCAAATTATTGAGCTGGAAGAGTGAAGGAATAAGACTTATGACAAGGTGCAATTACATCAGGAAAAAATGAAAAATACTTTCAACAGGAGAATCAAAGAAGAACAGTTTCAGGTTGATGATTTAGTCTTGAAGTGGGATGATCCTAAATAAGACAAACATGGCAAATTTGATCATATGTGGGTAGGTCCTTATGTTGTTGCTAGATACAGAGGTCAAAACGGGTTTCTGCTAGAATATCCAAATGGGGTTCCTGTGGATAGTAACCCTGTCAATGGAAGGTATCTGAAACATTACCTGTGCTAAGGAGGAGGGTAAAACTTGTATTATAGCCTGTAAATATTTATTTTTCTTTAAAAATTAAATACGGATGGTAGGCCGAATGTGTTTGAAGCCACGGTGAAAGCCCTAAGATTCAGGAGGCGTGTCGTCCCTTTCTAAAATATATATATATAAAAATAATATATCTACGAAAAACAAAAGACAAGATTTCTGGAAGGTATTGTGAAAAATTGAAGACAGGCACCTGGTCTACGAGTTCTTTGATACCTCGCAGGGAGGATATCATCCCCAGATGGAGCCAATTGTTAACAACCCTACCTAGCAGAGGCTCAAAGGGACCATGGTGAAGAGGAGAAAATGGTTGCTTGTAAGACTTTGGCTAAATATTATGGTATGAAAGTATGACAAAGGGCGAGTAAATGATGAATTATCATGAGATCCAATGGTGCAAAGCGAGGGAATGGAGATAGACGGTTTATAATATATCTACTTTATGAACATGCGAGAAGGATAAGGATATATGGGGTATTCGATGAGATATGAAGATCAACGGTCACAGATCCGGCTCGATGAAATCTACGGTCATTGTGAACTCCGCCTCATAGACTTGCAGAAGCCCGGCAGAATAGGGTATGTGTAGCCTCATTCGACGGTTAGAAAATAGAGGGGAAGTACATCGATGGTCGTTGATGGATCTGGGGTGGGGAGTTGCGCAGTGGTTGGAGACAAAAGGTGGTAGCAAAATGGAAACCACGGTACACGTGGCAAATTGCAATGCACTCCGCGAGGAAAAGCAGTTTGGCGGAAACCACTGAAAGGAGCCTCTGGAGTGGGGTCCTATATAAGTAAAGTTGACTTGTTGAAGAACTATTTTTTTTTTATTCGTGCCTGACGACTGAAAAGGACCTGCGTGCTTGCCACCCTCTAACAATCAATCTCGAATATACGCGGCCACAGTAACTGGTAAGTCCCAACCACCCGAAATTCATCCACCGAATTACTGTTGTTTTCTGAATTATGGACAAAGGAAAAGGTTTGCAAGGGTTTAGTCGTATTTTGGACGAGAGAGAAGAATACCTGGCTGACATGGATAGAGGGGTATGTGATCCTTTCTTATCTATGGGAAGTGTATCAGTTAGCAAAGAGAGATTATGGCAATCCAATTCACAGGGTAATGACATTCTTAATGTTTGTAAATACTTTTTGTACCATTTCGCTGTTGAACAGACCCTACATTTCCCCGAGTTTGCCAAGTGGTGTGCAGTTAGCTATTCTCCTTCTGAGAGAGTTATTGTAATTCATTCTACTTCTAGGATACTATGTAAAATAGACGCAAGGGCCATCTATGAAAACCTAAACTTGCCCAACAATTACCCCAAGAATCATGAGTCTGTAAATGAGTCCGTTCTAGCCGAAGTGTATAAAAATTGTGAAACTGAGGTCCGTTGTAAATTCCTGTCAAAGTATTCTTAAAGATGGTCAATCACTAGATGGTATTTTTCTACCCTATAATGTCCACATTTTCAAATATTAAGTTCATCTAGTGGTGTCTTTAGTCTGTCAAATCTTGGGTCTAGATGATGATTGTCATGTCAATGAAGTCATCTTAGGTTTTTTGTTAAAAATGAGTTTGATTGATTCTAAGTCTCAGTCAGTTTATGTCTTCAGTTTGGATGAATATCTATCAGAAGCAATACATCTCCAATTGAGTGAGTTTTCAAAGGTCAGGTTTTTTAGGTTTCAGACTTATTTATTGAACATATTGCTATGTTCAAATGTCACCGAATTGCATTTTTTAAGTACCATATTCTCTTCAGATCTGCCCAAGCAGATCAGCATGTTTGAGTTTGCAAATTCAATCATGTCAGAAATATACAAGGCATTGTTAGATGAAATATTACCCCGGGTATTGGAAGAAATGAAAACCATGATGCGATCCTCACCTGAGGATAGGGTCGGAGACTGGTTCCTGTATAAGGACTTTACTGTTTTGAGAATATATGGTTTTACTGGAGAACCTTATAGGTTACCTGCTTTCCTTACTCTCAGGGTTTTTGCATTGGATTTTATGAGACAGAGATTGTATATAGAAGAAGAACACTTTGGGGCTTTTAAGAAATCTTCAAATATCAAGTTCCCTCTTAAAGTGGGTCCCTTTATTTTTAAAAATAAAGGTGCTCTGGTGTTCATAGAGAAATTGTTGAAAAGCATGGATTTTAAAAGAGAGCAAAGGATAAATTATGATCCCCATCATATAATTTCCCTGAGAAAACAAGCTAATAAGAATAAGCCATTTGACCACCAAGTTGTTGAAGGTCTGAGCGAAGTGGCCAATTTATTTCACTTTATGGAAGTCCCAGGATCTAAAGAAAATACAAGCAGTATACCAGTTGCAGTATCTCAAGTGATAGATGGTTCTAATATTTTAATTAAGAGAAGTCTTTCCAAAGTTGAAAGAATGGAAGTAGATGAGAATGGGTCACATAAAAAGCCCAAAATTTTTCAAGATGGTGGAGTTTTGAGTGAAGATATTTCAGATGATTTTAAAAGAGTTGCTTTGGTTCCTACAAAATCTGTATAGGTGAGTCAGTTTTCTTTTGAAGGTGTAGATAATACAAAATCAAGCCCATTTTTCAAGTCTAAAGAAGAGCTCATGACTAGTTATGCGGAGAAGCAAAAGAAGTCCTTAGAAGAGACAAGGAATCTACTCCCGCGGGTAAGAAGTCTAAGTAATCCAAAGACTTCCTTGATCTCTACCTGGGAATTAGAAAGAAATACCTTTAAATTGGCCATGGTAAGTGATAAGAAGATGTCAGAAATGGAAGTGAGACTAGATAATATTAGTGTACCAGACAAAATACAATTACATAAACAAACTGGAGACATTATTTATTCATATTTATTGCATGCTATGATGAGAGTTAATAAGTTACAGGTTTTGGTATACAAGTTGGAAGTTCAGTTAAAACATGAAAAGGTTGAAAATAAGGCTAACTTCATTCAAATCAAAAAGCTGCAAGCAGAGATCACAAGCTCAGTAAATGAAGCAGGTAACACCCAAGTAATCAAAAGACTCCTAGAAGAAAAAGACAACGCCCTCCAAGTACTGAAGAAGAAATTGAAGATCCCAAATACAGAACATGTCCAGTCATCAGAATTATTAGCATTGCAGGAGGAAAAAGACAAAGTTCATCAGGATATGATGGAATATAAATGAAAGGCTGTAAAATTACAAGAAGAAAAATATAAGTGGCAAGCAGAACGGAACAAGTTACTAGCACAAATCTCATGACTGAAAAGGGATCAGAATGAAGAAAAATAAATCATGGAGGAACTGATGAGCCAAACTCCCACTGATGAGGACTTAGCTATTGTGAATATTGAAAAACCCTTAAATGATTTTTCTGCAGATGACTTACTTGTGCCCATGTCCCAGGTCAGCCTAAAAGACGAAGAGATAAGAGAATTGAAAGAGGAAAATGAAAAAGTCAAATCCGAGCTAGCCAAGGTGACTGAAAATAAGAATAAAATATTACAAGATAAAAATCAGCTACAAAATAAATTCAATGAATTGAAAGAAAGAAACATAGGAAAGGGTCCTCTCCAGGGGGAAAAGCACATAATTTTGGATACTTTATCCGTAGAAATTACTAAATTCAGGCATTATTTGAACTTCATTGATGATCAAAGTATATTGATCAATTTGGCCAAACAAAGACTGAAGTTAGTAAATGAAACTATGGAGAGGAAACCCCTTGGCACAGCTCAGAATGCGCTAAATTTCTTAAATTCATTAACATACCAAAAATTGCATGATATAGGAGTCAAGGACAGAATAGCAATGGCACTGTGGGCCAAAAGGTTTATTCATAAACATCATCTAATGAAAACAGTACAGGATAAAGCTGATGAAATGGTCTCCCAAGTTAATGACTTCAAACAGGATTTCAAAGAACTATTTGAAGACGGCCTTCCTTCCTTTTGGGACGAGGAGGGGCAAATGTTTTCTCAAGAACACTGTCACAACCTATTGGTGCAAAGCCGTATGGATCATTATAATTTTGACGATTTGGAGAAGGGGCTAATAGGGAAAGTCATCGTGGATAAGCTGACAGAAGATTTTGAAATATTACAGAAATTCTTGATCATCATGGGAGGGTTTCCTAAAGTGTCTTATGAAGCATATATGGAGCTGGAGGTGTCTATTCGGGAGATGATTGGATATGATATTCCAAGCATGGAGCAATGGAGAGCCATAGAAATATTCAGAAAAAGAAAGTATATCCTTCATTCATGAAGACAGGTGTTGCCCACTGAGGAGCTGCTTGGACGGGCCTTGTTATCGAGTTGATTTAACTTAATGATCCGTTTGGATCGAAGCAAGTAGTTTATTCCTAGGAATTAGGAATATAGTTACAAGACTTTGATTAAGCCAATTATTCAGTTATAAATCTTCTTGGAAGATGAAATCATTTTATGTATATAATTGCATTTATTTTATGTGATGGGGGTTGGAACCCATCCCATTGTTGAATGTTTTTGTGAAGACATATATTTTTGAATAACAAAGATGGATGCATGCGGTTATTATAGATTCTCATGATGTTTACATTGCAGTTAGTTTTTCCCTCTCTTTGTGATTGTTTTTCCAGTGTTTCACTCCATTTTGTTTTCTTCATATCTAGGACATAGTGTTGAATTGTTGGAATTCATATTATTTATGCTTTGAGGATTGTCTCAGATATTCTATGAATGTTTCTACTAAATTCGATATAGAATTCTTCTTTGATGCTCTGTATTGATGGACGATCCCTTACCTCTTCTGTCCCACCTAAAATTAAATGAACGACCGTAATTGAATGGTTATCTTGCCTCTGGTAAAATCTCATGCATATGTCTTTGTGATATTTTTATGTATGTGTGACTCCATTTCCCAATGGTTATGTGTATTTTTTCAGCCATCCGTATAGTCTTAGAGTGTTAATTTATATCTGGCCTTGTTAAATCTGCATTTCAGAGATTCCTCTCTGAGAGAATAGCCAGTTTCTTTCTAAAGTGGTTTTTGCTGTTACCTTGGGATTTACCTTTTACAACCTGGGTACATTCTAAGTGCTAACACCAAACACCAGGTTTCTCAAGCATAACCAGCCTCTAATACGACTCTCAACAGTCCGAAGACCAACCACTGCATACCACAGTAAGGCAAACAGTTCATAGCTCTGTGAAAAAGATGAAGACCATAGAGTGACAACCCCAACAAAAGGATGAACATAGCTTAGGTCCTCAATACACAACAAAGTTGTTCTTGGCCCTAGCGTGGCCAGAAAAACTTAGCAACAACCCCAAAAGGGAACTTGCATACACAGTAACCCAAAACTAGGGGGAAGACAACAGCCCCAATATCATAATGAAACGATGGCAACATTACACAGTTCGCAAAAGGGAAAGAAGCCAGACTCCCAGCATGGACAGGGGAAAACATAGATGCAAATCAAAACCCCAAAAATGGTGTTTGCACATGCAGCAACCCAATCAAGGATAGATCAACAGGCACGCTTTTACTACTATAGCAACCAGAGAAACAAAGACCCACCACAGATCCCACATGAAGATGAAAAGGTCCGATTCTTAGTAGTGAAGAACCATGGACACCAGTAATCAGCGAGAGAAGGGAGAACATACCCCGCCAGCGTGAGATGGTCCAGACAAAAACCACAGTGGAGAACCCAAAATCGTGAGGAAAATAGAATCCCCCTCCGCGTGAGGATAACCAGATGACTCACAGTAGTAGGATAGAATTGATCCATCGATCATTAAACAGTGTGAGAAGGGAGACTAGAACCACTCATGCCTATGTCCCCTGATCCAAACAAAACCATGAGTGGAAGAGTGAGAAAGTGGTGACCGTTCCCCTGCCCTCTGCATGAGGAAGAGCAAGCTTGCTGGTGGATTGTGTGTGTGGTCAAGGCATGTCATCCAGCCACACTCAACTGCTAGCATTAACTTCCCCAACCAATAGCATAACATTAAAGTGGTGGTTGGATGAGACAAGGGAAGGTGCACAGTCAAACAGGATGGTGACACATGGCAAACAACCAATGGTTCCCATGGTTTAGACAACCCCCCATTAACCTTAGGAATCATTCCCTTTTCATTTAATGTTGCACCATCATAGCTTGCTGTAGGTTTATTTTAATTGATGTGCATATTTACATGATGCCAAAGCTATAATGTGCTGGATAGCACAATATACCATAGGCAATGATCCCTATTGTCGAAACATAACACAGCTGAATCGATGGTGGGGATTTTGCCTTTAGCTCCTCACCATGATTAATTAAAAAATATACATCATGTACCCTTAAATGTAAATGGGGTCAAAACTGGGGTATTACAAATGCAGTCTTTCTGGTTGAGTAGGAGTGGTACCAATGGATTAAGGCCAATTTTGGACTGTTTTGAGAAATTAGTTCCCACCTAGAGTATATAACTCACTTGATTTTTCAAACCCACACATTCCAATGAGTAATGGTTTTTAAAATTCACTTCAACCAATTCCACACCTCCATTTGTGACCATTTGGGCTAAGCTGGAGCGAGTTAGGGCCACCTAGGGGGGGGGATTGAGGCCAATTTGGCCAATTTCACATGTATAGTCATTTTGGGATTTAAAATACTCATAGACCACTTTATATGTAATATAAACCTATTACTAACATAATCACATGTTATAAATTCAAATAATATCCAGTTTCAGTTCACATTGCATGTGTAAAATTGTTCTATTTTCATGGTTTTTTGTTGGTTTTGCATGTAATTCAATTTGTGAGTTTCTCTAAGGATCCTATATCTTGCTGTAGATAAAAATTATCACATGGTATCAGCTCTGATTGGATTTTATTGAGTTTCATATCATTCTTGATCACCTGAGCTGCATTTTTAGTGAAATTCCAGATAAAATTGAGTGTTTTTTGCAGGACTTCCAACAATTTTCTCACCATTATTGCAAGAAGAAATGAAAGAAACCCACATATTGATTATCCCATTCAATTTATTAGATTGGAAGGTATAAATTATTATTCAATTGATATCCAAGGGTCGCTACAGAGTTATCATGGGCATAGAAGTGGAGCCAACTCTATTGTAGAGAAAGCAAAGTACTTCAATAGACTTGGTGAAGCCTAAGGATTGTTATGCCTGAGTATTTCAAGAGAGATCTTATTTCATATAGACATTTTTACAACCCCAAATGAATTCTGGGTTAAAATAGAATCGCTCTTTTGGAAATCTGATGAATTGAGAGGACACCATCTTGAAAACAAGCTCATAATCCTGAGCCCGACGCATTTGAAACTGTCTAGGAGTTCTTCACTAAGTTCAAGTCTCTCTAGTGCTTTATCTAAAGAAATGTGGTATTGATAAGAAATTGTATCAGTTGATACTTCCCATCCTTTTGAAGTTAGGCTTAGAATTTTCAGTGTTTGTAAGCACCTTCCATTATGGGAAATTGACACTTCGAAACTGGAAAATGAAAACACTAGTCAGCTTCATGGAATCCCTCACCCAGGAGAAAGATAAGATAGTCCAAATGGGCACCATCAAAGCTAAGGATAAATCTTTTTCCATGGGTGTTTTTAATGCCTCTAATGGAAAGCAGAAGGAAAAGAATTTGAAGTAGCCAGAGAAGAGGAAGTTTGATAAACCGAAATCCATTGATGGGGGTTCAAATCCTCTGAAGGAGAACGACAAGAAAAGGAAAGAGAAAAACAAATGCACATATTTACACAAGGGATGGAATCCATAAATATCATGCATTAATAAAATCATTGGTCAGATGGCGCAGCTGCTGAATAAAAACAACATCCCTGTCTCTGATGGCACCTCCAATTCATACAACAAGGAGAAATGTCATTCCTTGTTAGAAGGTACTTATAATTCCTAAACCTTCATCATTGATTCAAGGGAATCTATGCACGTGGAACATGACTCTGAATTATAGACCAATAGTTTGAATGGAAGATGACTCTGAAATCCAAACCAAGGGAATTGGCAGGATTGATTTGGATCATCGTTACTTCCATTATGTGCTCTATGTACCATACTTGGGAGAAAATTTGTTGTCATTCTATCAAATAAATCATACAGGAAAATCCAAGAGAGTGACATTCACTCCTAACTTGGTATAGATTGCAGAAATATCATCCAACCAAGTTGTGGCAATTGGGTATGTAGACAACCAAGAGAGGGTGTACAAGTTCTTGAATTTCCTCCCTAGTTCCAATGACCAAGTGCTCCTCTCTCATGCCAATCGGACTTCCAAGATATGGCATGAAATTTTTGGACACATGAAATACAATTACCTCCAAGAACTACATGGAGATGAGATGGTGGAAGGACTTCCTCGAATCAAATCATCAAATGGAGCTTGCATTGGGTGTGTAGTTGGGAAGCATACAGAGCATAGCTATGAGAAGGGGAAGGAAAGGAGAGCCTCACAACCTATTGTATTGGTACATTAAGACCTTATTGGTCCTATACCCACTCAAACTTATGGTTTATCAAGGTATGTACTCACATTCATTGATATCTACTCAAGATTCTTCCGGTATACTTCCTAAAATTAAAATCTGAAGTTTTTGAGCAACTGAAGATTTGGAAGGCCTTAGTGGAAAATCAAAGTGGGAATAGGATAAAATCCCTAGGACTGATAATGAGAAGGAGTATGTAAAAAAAAATATGCATTGAATTTGTGAGGAATGTGGCATTCCAATGCAACATTAAACTCCCTACACACCATAACAAAATGGTGTGGCAGAGACGGAAAATAGATCTCTCAAGGAGATGGCACATGCATGATTGAGGAAAGGGATATCAGTTCCAAGATATGGGATAAGGATATTTATTTTGATGCACATATAAATAATATGGAATTGTACAAATCAGTAAAATGAAAAACTCCCTACGAGGCATGCTTTGTCCATAAACCAAATGTCTCAAATTTCAGGATTTTTGGATCAAGAGCATGGGTTCGAATTCCTTTAGAAAAGAGGAAGGATTTGCAGCCACATACAAAGGAATTCATCGTGGTTGGATATGGTGAGGATAAAAAAGGTTACAAACTCTTTGACATATCCACACTTAATACTTTCATTGAGAGAAGTGTGCAATTCGAGGAGGAACCAATACCATATTTTGAGCTTGCGCCAGGGGAATGCTCTTCTCCCAAACACCTTGATGAATTAAGTGATGATTCATGCTCTATATTTTCTGATAAGTCTGGTATTGAAATGGTTGAATATGAAATTGATATATATGAGTCAGGATCAAGCCCTAAGTGGGTTGAAAAAATCATACAAGCTGCATGGCAATTGACAGATAATCTCCAAGAGCCTAAGAATACTAGATCTCAATCTAACAATGCTTCCTATGCAAGTAAAAGTGATATTTATGAGCACTGTTATATGCTGATTGGATCTGATCCACAGTCATATCATCAAGCTTGTCATGACCCAATATGGAAATAATAAATGTAAGAATAATTCCATTCTATTCAAGAGAATGAAACATTGGAATTGGTTCCCCTTCCTCCCAAGAGGAAGCTTGTTCAATGCAAGTGGATATTTAAAACCAAACTTGTTTCTGATGGTTCAGATGTTAAATAAAAGGCCATATTATTTTCTAAGGGCTTCTCTCAATTCCATAGTGTTGACTACACTGAAACCTTTGCACAAGTTGCAAACATGGATTAAATAAGACTAGTTCTAGTAATTGCAGCTAGTAAGGGTTGGCAAGTGTACCATATGGATGTCAAGAGTGCATTCTTACATCGTGAGATACAGGAGGATATATACATGCAGAAACCTGAATATATCCAAAAGTATCCTTCACTCAATTTCAGGTTTAATAAATCACTATATGGACTCAAGCAAGCCCACAAGGCTTGGTATGCAAAAATGGACGCTTTCTTGCTCTCAATTGGGTTTATTCGATGAAAATATGATACAAATGTGTAAATGAAGAAAGTTGGTATTTTATTGAAGGTTATTGTAATTTATGTAGATATCCTCTTGATTACAGGGAGCTGCAACAATTAAATTGCATCAATCAATTCATCCTTACACAGTGAATTTGCTATGACATATCTAGGATTGCTAAGGCAATTTTTGGGGTTTTGAAATTGAGAAATCAAAGAGAGGCATCATGTTGAGTAAACCAAAGTATGATTCATACCTTATAAATAATTTTAACATGGATTATTGTAAATAATACAAGTACCCTTTCCTTTTTGGCATTAAACTAGGTGAATTTAGCAATTCTCCTTTGGTAGATTGTACATTGTACATGCAGCTAGTTGGTAGTTTGCTATACCTTACACACAAAAGAACTGATTTGTGTTATTCTGTAAGTGTTTTAGAAAGGTATATGCACCAGACAAATGAGATCCATTATAAGGAATTGAAAATAATCCTCCAATATGTCCAGGGAACAAAGAATTTTGGGGTCCACTATGCAGCTAGTTCTTCACTTCAACTAGCTGGATTTTCTAATTCAGATTGGGATGGAGATCCCAGTGACATAAAATCAACTTTAGGTTTTGTTTTGATTATTTATGAAGGTCATATTTTTAGGTATAGTAACAAACAACATACCATTTCTCTTTCCTCGACAGAGGCTGAGTACAGGGTAGCAGTGAATGCGGCCACACAATGTGCTTGGTTGCAAGGAATTCTTCGGGAGTTTGGTGTTGCTATTAATTCTCCTACCAACATTTGGGTGGAAAATAAAAGTGTGATAAATATATATACTGATCCATTCCAGACATAGAGAAAAAATGATATCGAGATCCATATGCACTACATCTAGGGATTAGTGCATGGCAGAGTGATTTCCTTGCAGTATTGCCTATCCAGCGAACAAACTGTCGACATATTCACCAAGAGTTTCACTGAGAAGTCCTTATTTCACTTGATATTTTTGCTTGGAGTGAGTGATGGATGGTGATTTTTGCTAGTTTTTGCAAGTTTCAATACCATGTCCCTTCTTAAGGGAAGGTGTTGTCCCATGAGGTTTTCCTTGTTTTCCTCACTTCACATGGACAAATAAAATTTATGTTATGTATTGATGTGACATGATCCTTTTTTTTCCAAGGCCTCCACTTTATTTCATGAGATGTACAAAGTTCTTGGTTAAGGTGGGTATTAGAACAATAATCCAACCCTTATTACCTTAGTATAAGTACCTAGTCAATTTTTTTTGAATTTGTGCATTAATACACTATGGTTTGGACTTAGGTAACTTAATTGGCCAAAATAACCAATTAAATTGGAGCTTTCACACCTACATGAGTGCTCCATATCAATCAAAATCCACACGTGTGACCTATTTCATTGTTGGTGCACTCTCATTCATTAAATGTGGTATTTTTGGTTGACTAGGAGCGTTAGGGGTGGATTTATCCCGATTTTGGACTGTTTTGAGCAATTAATGCCCACCTAGAGCCTCTCACTCACCATATTTCACACACCCATGCATTCCAATGAGTCATGATTTCTCCAAGCCACTTCAGCCATGTCCACACCTCCATTCATGACCATTCGGGTTGAGTTGGAGTGAGTTTGGCCCACCTAGGGGGAATTGAGGCCAATTTGGCCAATTTCACATGTACAGTCATGTTGGGATTCCAAATCCTAATTAACCACTTTGGATGTAATATAAACCTATTACTAACATATTCACATGTTAGAAAGTGAAATAATATCCAGTTTCAGTTTATAATGCATGTGTAAAATTATTCTATTTTCGTGGTTTTTTTGTTGGTTTTTCATGAAATTAAATCTGTGAGTTTCTATAAGGATACTAGACCTTGATTTAGATAAAAAATGTGAAAATACTCATTTTCTAAAAACTGTGATCAGAACTACAAAATATCTGATGCCCTAGTTTTCTTCAATTCCTTCTACAAAATTGTTTGATATTGTTTCTGTGGTATATCCGAAATTACTGCACCTGTGTCTGACACTTGGCATTAAGGTAGCCGGTTCTATATTGTTTCCAACACTATAGGTTATATAATAATTGGTCTTACCAATTGGGACTTATGTGAATTTTCCCAACGTGACTTATTCTAGGACTCTTTAGCATAGAGAACTTGTATCGACTACCACGTGTCACCGTTTCACCTTCAGTATCTAAAAATTTAACCAAAGAAATTAAATTTCATGCCCTAAGTGGAACATATTTATAAATTTCATTTGGACCTTATTATCTTGAGATACATACAAGGATAATTTTAGGGGCGAATTTTAGCCCAGTGGGCTATTTTTCCATGTTTTCCTACCAAAAAAATTCACATTTTGCATTTTTTGAAGCCTTGTTTCGCCCAATTTTGATGGGGTGAAATTTTTTCATCCAAAAAATCGCCAAATTATTATATAAACAATATAAAATCCTTGGAAATTAAAATATTTTTTGGAAAATACCGCCAATCATTTTATAGTTGTTGTTTTAAGAATTGGTAATATTCGCCAACATTTATACACTTTTAAATAAGTATGGTTCCTTAAAATCATCCCTGGATACATAAATTCTCCCTAGGTCACCTATTTAAGTCTAAATCCTGGGAGAGGTTGGAACCCTGATTTGGAGGAATCAAATCTCCTATATTATAGAGAATCTGAAACTGAAACTTTTACACATGGTGCATCAACAATTTTTCTTCAGTGTGTAAACATTTTGTCTCCTGATCCTTGTCCAATATATATATATATATATATATATATATATATTGAAAGTACCCAAATAATTAATTTTAGTCTTTTGGGGTTTTCAAGCATTAAACCCTAATCTTCAATAGTTGTAGTTCTATCATTGTTTTGGCTGCATAATGATTTCGTTCAGGGTATCTCTGATACCATGTTTAGTTTTTAATGGTTATATTAGATTTGATAAGCATCATAACAACATAACCATAAGCAAAATATCATTGAAATATAGACAAGCACATCCACACAAAAGAACATAAATATTTATCCTAGGAAACCCTCATGGGAAAGAAAACCCAGCAAAACTTCCTCTATATAAGATGTATAAAAAGTAAAAGATAAGAGCCCATATAGGTGTGCCTCCCTCTAGCATCTCTCTCTCTCTCTCTCTCTCTCTCTCTCTCTCTCTCTCTCTCTCTCTCTCCTATGCGTTATACATAAGTGAGTGAGTATTCAAATGAGGAGCACATATCCTCTATTTATACTCTTTTCGTCACTTTACTTTTAACCGAACAAGTTCGCCCCACTTAACTAAGTGGGGTTACTTCAGTTAGGAAGAATCAATACAATATTGTATTATATTTATTAGGGTACTATTGAACCAATTTACAATGGATGATTTACCTCATGAGTCTATGATAACCAATTACAATAGTAACACCCCGTTAGATGAATAATAACATCTCCCTTGGGTTATATCAGTAAAATAAATTTAAAATATTCTTTGAAGTTACAATATTCAACATGGCAGCTGCGATTTGGAAGGATACCGAGGAGGGTACCTCTGTCTCTTCTTGATCGAATTCAAATTGCATCAAATGGGAGTCAAAGGGATTGATTTCACCTAAAGCAAAGAGTAAGGCTTCATGTTGCACGGTGAAATTTCTAACAGCTTTGAGGGTTGACATGGAATCTAGGGACTACGATAAGTCATCCACAAAACCATAAGTTGTAGCAACATAGGTGTTGTGATTGTTTGTAATGTGGCACAAAGGAAACATAGGGAATTTTGGAATCCCATCAGTAGGAGGCCTATAGTTAGGTAATTTACTCGATGAAGAATATTGGGTTGGAGAAGGAACCAATTATTGTCCTATTACAACTCCTTTCACGAGGAAGGTGTTTGAGTTTAGGTAGTTTGCGACATGGGTGGGATAAATTTCCTTAGTCGAGCCTCCACCACTTCGTGTTGATTTGACTCATTCCATAATGTTGATGTAATTGTAACTTTGGAATGTATTCATCCGTATATCTTATGTATTGTACCCCGATGTTTATTCTGGGAAGTTTCTATAATATAAAAGTCATGTCAAGTCATTATGGGTAACCCTCCTATTGGTCAAGGGTTAAAGTCCCTACTGTTGTGGGGCCCTAGGGTTATTAGACTATCCTAGAGAAGTTGACCCTAGGTGAGTCATTGTAAGTTAGGGAAATAGTCCCCACCATTGTGTTAAGGATAAACCTCCTTGTTGTTCGGAGGAGGAAAAGTCCCCACAAATTGTGGGGCACTAGGGTTATTAGACACTCCTAGAGATGTCAGCTCTAGTAAGTAATTGTTAAGTGAGGCCGACATGTTGGATTGGGTTTCAAGTGAATGAAAGAATATAAATAGAGAGTGATTATCTCTATTTATCACACACACACTCACTCATTGGGGCCCATGAGTGAGAGGAGAATTTACTGGGACAAAAGAGAGACTGCTGCTGTCGGGAGATTATCTTTATGTTTTTCAGGTTTTACTTTTGGTGCTGATTCTATCTCTGAGGAATTTTTGGGGTTTTATCCTTTATGGTTTCCCTGAGGAAAATTATTTCTGTCTCTTGTCTCTTGTGTTTTATTGCTGTGCATCTTATTCTCTTAGTTAAAGATCCTAAGATCATAATGCTAGCCTAAATGATAAAAATCTAACATGGTATCAGAGATAACCTGAGAAGAAGACACTGTGTAGCTGCAAAATCTAGGGATTATTAATTTTTGGGTCTCTCTCTCCACAATCCATCAGCAAAAGTATGCTATGCTGACTCTCCATTGAAGGGCGCATCTTTCTGTCGAAGCAGAATTCGATTTCGAGCATTTTCAGTTTTCGGTGCGGGAAATTAGGGATTTCTACATAAGAGGAATTTTTGAGTGATCTCAACATAAGATTACTCTCCTCATCAAAATATAATTTTAGAGACCTGGATCAAGTTTTTTGGTTGGGTGAAACTCCAAGAAAGTCAAACCCTAGTTTGACCCCAAGCTAGTAAAACCCTAAATACTAAAACTACTACATTTTGGTACGTTCGCTATATCCCAAGATTGGAAAAGTATCAGGAGCCAAAAATTCCATAGGTTGATGCTAAAATATTTATTTACACTATGACCAAAATTAAGCCTTATATTCTCTATATTCTGGGAGATATGATCCCTCCAAGTTAGGGTTCCAACCTCTTATAGAATTCATCCCTAAACAGGACACCTAGGGAGAATTGCTATATCTCGAGCTACATAGGTCCAAATGAAATTTATAAAGATGTTCCAGAAATTTCACATAATTTAATTTATGTGGTCCTAGTTTCATATTCAAAAGATGAACCAGTAACACATGGCAGTCCGTACAACTTCGTTGTTCTGAACAGTCCTGTAACAAGTAACCTTGGTAAAATTATCATAAGTCGCAATTGGTGAAACCAATTCTGATGAAATCTATTGTGTTGGAATAGGAACATGCAAGGATATGTTAGTATGAAGTTTCAGACATATAGGAGTATAATTTTTGGATATATCATAGAAACAGTGACGGATTTTTCTGCAGAAGAAATTAGAAAACTAGGGCTTCCTGTTCCGGGAGCTTCCCTCCATTGTTTTCAGAAAAGTAGTACATTGGACAGATCCACTTGAATATATATATATTTCTATCCAATTAGATCTAAAATATTCCAAGTTTTTTAAATTATCATTTCTTTGATAGGCCCTAGATCAACCAGCTCTGGAACCAGGACGAACACCTCAAATCGGTAAGATCTAATCTTTTTCTATTTGCATTTGAGGTTCTCATTTCAAATTGATCCATCACATCAGCTTGATGATAATCTTGGTGAAGTTGAAAACTTCCAAGCATGGAAGTATTTTATCTCTTTGAAGAAAATGAATTGGACACCTACATAAGAAGAGAGGTTCCAGTTCTAGAGGGAGATGAGGCTAAAATCCTTACACCAGAAGAAATTGGTCAAGGCCAAGAAGACCATTGTTGATTCAATCACGGATCACCTTGTACCACAAGTCTAAAGAACCAAAATATATGTTTCATTCCTTAACCAAGTTATTTGAAGGGAAGAACATACATTGGAAGATGAACTTAAGAAACCAGTCGAAGAATGTGAAAATCCAAAATGTAGAGACCATGGAGTCTTACTTTACAAGGGTCTCTCAAATCAAAGAACAAATTGAAGCAGTAAAAGAGGAAGTGAAGAATGCAAGAGTGGTGATAGCCACCTTGAATTGCCTCCCAAGATCATGGGATTCATTCATTCGAGGAATGTGTGCCAGAAGGAAGTGATTACTTTCAGTAGACTCTGGGAAGAAGAAGAAGCTCAACTAATAATAAGAGAAAAGAAGATGGGAGCAACTGAAGATCAAGATCTCACCATCCAAAGAAGATCCCTCAAGCGATGAGGAATATGAAGAACTCAACTATTGAAGAACCTCTTATACACCTTAGAATTTGGATGAGAAATGATGCTAGTATGAATGTATAAGACGATGAAGCTAAAGGCTCAAGAAGGAATCTACCCACAAAACAAATAAAGATAAGTATTCAATTGTCATTTCATTGTTTTGTTATGCATTTGTTTACATTCAATTAATGTATTATGCATGATAGAATGCTTGCATTAATGACAGTATACTACTAATATGTATGTGATGGGTAAGTAGCTCATGGTGCTATACAAGTCTTCATTTCTACTTATCTAGAATGAAACCTCTTTGCTGACATATTGGATTAGTGCACAATGTCAATGTTGTCCTGGTAGAGATGGAAGGCATCTAGAAAAGTTTTTGTAAGATATGGATGAATGTTGTATTGGCTAAAGTAGTTGCATGATCATATATTTATGCATAATAATTTTCCAGTATCAATATTCCTTATGAAATGTTTCTAACCATACAAATGCATTTGACTTGTAGGAAAGATCGCATACATAATCGCCTACAAGAAAAGAAGAATGAGACTTGTTACAAAGAACAAGTAACGACAGTTCAAGATGAAAAATAATATGATGAATGCAGCAACATCATTGATGTAGAACCTTCCAAGGAAGGGAAGACTAGTTCAAGAAGAATGATGTCTAGGATGCAGTATCGATACATGAAGGGAAGTTCATAGTACCATCATGTAGTAGATGGAAATATCGTAAGATACAAGGAAATATTCGAAGAGACATTTGCAGCCAGTGGGAGTTGAGACACATGACAGGAAGAATCATGTGTGCAAATGAAAGAAGGCCTTGTACGAGCTCAGAAGACACCCATGGTGTTATCTCCCAAGATAATTTATTTTTGTATGAAGAATTTAATTCATGCAATGAGGAATATGAATGTCACTAACAGTTTTGAAAGCCTCTATTTTTTATGCAAATTTCACAAAGTTGTAGCTTCGGTGGTTTGGGAAAGGATTAGAACATCTCATTAGCCACCAAAAGATAGAATATAAATAACAGGTGGAAGACCCCTTCGGCGGTAAGGTGTATTGCTAAACTTTTTATTACCATCGGAACATTCTTAAACAGTGATCAGAGAAAGATAGTGGCTAAAAGTTCCACCACTGCGGAGAAGATAGTGGCTAAAAGTTCCACCACTGTGGAGAATAGAGGGATTAAAAGTTCCGATGGTAAGAATTTTTTAGTTCCGATCACCGACATTGTGGAATATTAGTTCACTGCAGATCCGTAAGGGTGGAAGATATACAAACTACGAGGTCCACGAGCAGATGAAAGCTTCGGCATCGAAACTTGGAATCACTGGCCATCGGCAAGATAGTTCAATAAGGAGCTGTGACGAAGGGACACAGAAGGAATACATATCGGTGAAGTTTAAAACTGAGTTCCTCTATAATGTCAGTGGTACGGAAGACTAAATCTCCGATCGATGACAAGAAGCATTCCGATAGCGTGATAATAGACGAACTCTTCAGCGATTGGAAGAACTAAAGACAACATAGAGGCAGGGCAAGACTGAAAAGTTCCAAAATGTCAATGACATGAAAAACTAAATACCACTGAATTCAAGTATCAGAAATCGAAGCTTGGAAACACCAACTGTCAGCAAGTTAGTCTACTAAAGAGCCGCCATGGTGGAAGAAAGACAGAATGCAGCTTCCACGACCAGATGAACATTTCAACAATCAGAATATCTGAGGACAATGGATTGGAAAAGTTTACAACAAATATCCTCCGCAGTGTGGGAGGCACAGAAGACTAAAGCTCCGATTAAAATGTCGCAAATCAACCTCTGGCAGCAATACAATTATTTCGTTTCACCTCCGAAACTACAGTAGCGTTCAAATAAAAGGTTCCGATGCATAAGTATTTCATCTCCCGATCACCAACAAGATAGTGATGGAGAGTGCCAGTGTTGATATTTGGAGCACCTATGAGCTAAAAGAAAAATCCTCGATCGGTGACTGCGGCGATAAGACATAAAATCCAGCGGATTAAACAAAAAAAATCACTTCAGTTAAATGCTGATACACTGGCTATTGGTAGCAATTTCATACTAAACAAGCAATGGAGATTATTATCGAACACTTCAATTATTAAAATCTCACTCAGTGAATTATATCTTCACAGTAGATAAACAAATAGTTAGCAAGGGTTCGAAGCCCTAATCTAGAAAAAATATCACTTTCAAATATTTTTGTGTGCAAACAGATCAGATTTTCAGGATCTGTTATTTTTGTAGAAGGCTATAAATCCCATGATATTTTTTATAATAAAGGTTCGACTATGGATATTTATAAGCCTATTCCATTATCAAGCATCTGATCTGGTTTATTCTAAATATAAGCTCTTTTGTTGTGATTCGTTCAACCATCTCTTTCTTTACCATGTGTATTTCCTGAATGTGCATTTACGTCATTTTTAGATTTATTAAAAAGATGATAGCTATCATCCTATTGCTTATTTAGTGATATTTGATTTATAAATACCATCCCCAGCAGGATTTATCCATTTATATGCATGTGTTATGTGTGTAAGTCTACCAGCCTAGTGAGTTCTCCACCCCTCCACCTTTTTGTCAAACTACTGAATGAGTTGTAACTAAAAGCCTTGTAATTGAGTGAGCTTCATGCATGTCTTTAGAGGGAGAGGTTATATAGGTTATCTGGCTTGATCCATATCAGAAAAACCTAAAAAATAGTTTAAGTTACCAGGCATCCTTGAGCTACAACCTAGAGGAGTTTCTTGGAGTGATAACAAAGTGGCGTCGTTGCTAGGGAGAGGAGATTGAAGCTCAGCTTCCCTGTGAGATGACATAGATCCAAGCTTTGATGATAGACAAAGCTTGGACATTTACAGTTTTAATCATCTATATTGTGACTCCATTAATATAAGGTGGCTTCAAGAAGACCAAGTACCAGAGAAACCCCAAAGGGGCCACTAGCAACACTCGTTTCAGATCTAGAAGAAAGCTTGAGGAAAGCTAGAGCTTTACTAGGACAGACCAGTAGTGCTGCACAAAATGCTACATCAGGTATTTCAAGAAATATTTCTGTTGTTATTTCTTCTGCTGAAACTTTTAATTCCCAGAAATTTTTAGATACATCAGAAAAATCTAGGGCTTGGGCATCTTCAAGCACTGCTGCTTGTGAAGATCCAATCCCTGGTGACTCCACTGGGAAAGGTATACCACCTCCTTCTCAGCAAATATCCTCATCAGTGCTTCCTTCCACATCTCTCTCCATACCCATTTCCAATATGGCTACCCCTCAATTGTCCAATATGGAAAGGATCCTGGTAGCTAGGTATGCACCCCTAATTTTTCCAAATCCTCTCGCAGCCATGCCTACCAGGGATTACCTCAAGTATATGCCTAAGTTTACTGGGGAAGGGGATTTCACTGCTGAAGAACATCTAGAGGATTTTTATAGATATTCTTAAAATATAGATATAGAACAAGAATATGTATGGACTAGAGTTTTTGTGCAAAACCTAGATGGCCAGGCTAGGAAGTGGTTTAAGGAACTGCCTGCTGGGTCAGTGGTAGGCATAGAGACCCTAGATGACATCTTCCTAAAGCATTGGGGAGAAAGGAGAGACCACCTCTACTATATCACAAAATTCAACAACCTGAGAAGAGAAAATGGTGAGTCTATCTCCAACTTTACCAAAAGATTCAACAACATGTATAGCAAGATACCCACTGAGATTAAGCCCATAGGTAACTTAGCTATGATAACTTATGCGAATTCCTTTGAATCTAAATTCTTCCTACTTATAAGAGAAAGGAGGTCTGCCTCCTTATCACTCATGTAGGATGTTTCCCTAGAGGTAGAGTCAAACATTCTGGCATCTCAGAAGTTCAAAGGGAAGGTAGACAAGAGAAAGAAGCCAGCAGACTATAGTGGGGCTTCTGCATCAGAGAACAAGATTGAAGAAATGACCAAACTTTTAGATAACTTGAATGCTGAAATGTCTAAATTGAAAGACCAAGGACACCTGTTAGTAAGGGGCAAGGGGCCAAGTGACTTCGCTCCTCGAAACCCAAATTTTATTCCTTATAGAAGAGAAAACCCCCCAGTTCAGATTCTCACAAGGGAGAGAAATCAAGGGGGAGATCAAAGGATAAGGGATCCATTTCAAAATGTTGTATTAGAAGAAGAGCTAGAGTTTATTGAAGAAGAAGGAGAAGATGAAGACAATATCCACTACATGGAGGATGAGGTGGACTACTCTTTTCTGACATAAGCAGAATATGAAGAAGCCCTAATTGATGAGAAGATCAATAAAGAGGCTGTCTATCAGGTTGATGCTTAGGGAGGTTACCAAATGATGTCTAGGTTGGTTGCTCCCCTAAAAAAGAATGTTGTACTTGTCAAGCTTCCTACTGCACCATCTAGAAAGGTTTTTGTTTTACCAAAGAAAGTGGTTGTCCCATCCAAAGCATTGCATAAAACAGAACCTTCAGCCACACCTGATCAAGTCCAACTCAAACCTACAGGTCATGAGGTAAGGTTTCCAGATAGGCTACATTATTCTTTTAACCTTGAGTCTGAAATTCAAAAGTTGAAAATCCCTTTCCCTTTAATTGAGTTGATGAAGAATGAAGCATTTAAAACCTCCATTCTGAATTCCCTTCATCCCAAGGTGCACCATGACACTGACTTTGTGAACCTGCAATATGACAAGCTTGTTGTAACCCTAGGCCCCATGATCGAAGACATAAAGGATTCCTTCCCACCATTCTATATATCCTTGAACATCCATGATAAAATCCTCCATAACTGTCTGTTGGATTCAGGAGCCTCTCATAACTTGATGCCAAAGGCTGTGATGGATGAAATCAGCCTTAGCATTACCAAGCCCTACCATGATTTATTCTCCTTTGACTCCAGGAAGGTCAAGTGCTTGGGCCTTATCAAAGACCTTGCTATAAACTTAACTCAGTTACCTTCAAAAAGTGTAATGATGGACATCGTAGTGGCTGATATTCCTCCAAAATTAGGCCTCTTGATGTCCCAGTCATGGAGAAAAATATTGGGCAGCACCCTTTAGATGGATCTCAGATATGCCACCATTCCCATGTTCGAAGGGGAGACTAAGAGACTGTACAGTGAAAATCGGCTAGAGTACATCATAAGCAAGGAGAGCTGCTCAGTCAATCACCCGATCTACGCTGTGGACACCAATTTTGGGTCTTGTATCTTGCAAATAGATGATAATCAGTAGACATCCATTCATCTCACTGAGCCCACCCATCCATATCTCGAAGAAGTCACAACAGCGATCTGGACCATGTATTTCGATGGGGCAAGCACTCAAAACTTAGCAAGTGCGGGTATCATGTTGATCTCCCCATCTAAGGAGAACATTCACTTATCTTACAAGCTCGATTTCAAGACCACTAACAACATAGAAAAATATGAAGCCGTGTTTCTAGGATTTAAAGCGGCCAAGGAGATGGGGATCATGTGCATGAATATTTTTAGGTATGTAGACCTCATCATACAGCAGGTCAACAACACCTTTCAGATGAAAAATATCAGATTGGAGGTATATAGGGACAAGGTATGGAAACTCAGAGACTCATTTATGTTTTTTGAATTGTCATATATTCCTAGGGATCTGAATCACCTGGCTGATTCCCTGGCCATCTCTACAAGTTTGTTTGTTCCTCCTTTACCCCCTAGTCTTAGCTATGATGTTTAGATCAAGTACAAACCCTCTCTGAGAGACATTGTAAAATTTTGGAGGGTGTTTGAAAATGATGGGGAGCTTAGTAAATTCCTTCAGTTAGTGGATGAATTCTCTGACATACACATAGACTAAGAAAACATTAACCTGGAGGAATCCAAGCAAATCAAGTTAAAAGATAAAGTGACTGAGCACAATATTGTCCAATTACCCAGCAACTACATACCTCGAGGTCTAGTACCACTGGAAGAACTATTTGATCACAATGACATCCCATTCAAGCCTGCCAAAAGGGAGCTAGATTCTGCTATCCAAGAGCACAACATAGGCAACCAGAGCCATCCAAAACTGATAAATCTATCCACTGGGTTGACTGCTGAACAGAAGTCTAAATATTGCAGCTTGATTAAAGAGTTTGATGATGTCTTTTCATGGGAGTATAGTGACCTAAAAATGTATGACACCAACATCATCCAGCACATGATTCCTTTGGAGAAGGATACCATTCCTTTCAAACAAAAGCTGAGACCCATTAGCCCTCTTCTATTACCAATGATTGATAAAGAGATCCACAAGCTCCTCAAATCTAAAATCATAATCCCCTTCAGGTATTCCAAGTGGATTGCAAATCTAGTAGTGGTAAGAAATAAAAATGGAGAAATCAGGTTGTGTGTAGATTTTAGAAACCTGAACAAGTGTTCCAAAAAAGACAACTATCCACTGCCCAAAATGGAACATCTGCTACAGAAAGTATCGGGGGATAGGGTCATGTCCTTCCTTGATGGCTTCTTTGGATACAACCAAGTTTCTGTGCACCCAGATGACCAAGAGAAGACTACATTTACCACCCCTTGGGGCACTTTCATGTATGCTAAAATTCCATTTTGGCTAATGAATGTTGGGGCTACTTTTAAGAGAGCTATGGAACTAGATTTTGTAGGGATAAAAGATAAATTTGTGCTGATATATTTGGATGACTTAACAGTTTACTCTCACAGATATCATGACCACTTGCAGCATTTAAGGAAGGTATTTCTGAAGTGCAGAAGGTATGGAATATCACTCAACCCCAAGAAGTCATAGTTTGCACTCAATGAAGGAAAGCTCCTAGGCCACATAGTCTCAGCAGAAGGTGTAAAGATTGATCCAGTAAGAGTGGAATCAATTCAGCAGCTGTCAATACCAAGGTCAAAAAGAGACATTCAATCCTTTTTAGGCAACATAAACTTCGTCAGGAGATTCATTCCTAATTTCTCCAAGCTGGAAAAGCATATAACAACCATGCTAAAAAAGGATGCAAAAATCAAGTGGACCGACCAAGCAAGAAATTCTTTTAAAGACATTAAGAAATCCATCATGGAGGCCCCAACCCTGATTAGTACTGACTGCACCAAGGGTTTTTTCATTTTCTCTTTTTCATCTTATGACACAGTGGTAGCCGTACTATTACAAAATAATGATGAAGGTCTTGATCATCCAATTGCTTTCTTTAGCATAATCCTAAGAGATGTTGAGCTGAAGTATGACCCAATTGAGAAGTAGGCTTATGCTCTCATAAAATCTTTGAAGACTTTCAGAATCTACATTCTGCATGCAAAGATCATTGCATATGTCCCTTTAGCTGCTGTGAAGGATATTTTGACTCATCCTGACATTGATGGGAAGAGAGCTAAGTGGATTGCCAAACTCATTGAGTTTGATGTAGAGGGGAAACCCACCAAGTTGGTAAAGGGATTAGGTCTAGCCAAACTCATTGCCAAAGAAAACTGTGAACTAATGGGAATAAATTTCACATGTGTCAGATCAGCAAAGGTGCAGACTATGGTAGTAGCTGAAACAGAATTAAATCAAGATCAGAATAACAGTCCAAAAATAGCTGAGAAAATATCTTCATGTGAGTGGTACTCAGGTATCATTCATTTTTTGCTAAAATTAGAAGTTTCTCCTGATCTTACTCCTAACCAAGCATGAGCTCTTAAGTTGAAATCTATTAAGTTTTGCATACTTGACAATTTGCTGTATTGGAAGGATCAGTCTGGAATTTTGTTAAGATGTCTAGATAAAGAGGAAGGAGAGCAGGTCATGCATCACTTTCATTCCAGTACATGTGGAGGCCACCACTATAGGAAAACCACAACCCATAAGATATTAAAAGCAAGATACTATTGGCCAATCCTCTTTGCTGATGTATGCACTTTTGTAAGGGCTTGTGACCAATGTCAAATATTTATAGGGAAGCAACAGCTCAAATCCTTGCCCCTTAGGCCTATTACAGTGAATGGGCCTTTCCAGCAATGGGGTATGGAATTCATAGGTGAAATAAATCCATGTTCTAGTGGACAACATAAATGGATCTTGGTAGCCACTGACTACTTTACCAAATGGATAGAAGTAGTACCCACCAGAAACGCCACTCATCAAGTCATCATGAGATTCTTATATGAGAACATATTTAATAGGTTTGGTTTCCCAGTAAGGTTAGTTATTGATAATGCACCAGCTTTTAAGGTTGGCACATTAGTTAGAATGTGTGAATCAATGGTTATTCAACTGGTGCATTCCACATCCTATTACCCACAAGGCAATGGCCTGGTTGAGTCATCCAACAAAAGCTTAGTCAGAATCATCAGGAAACTGCTAGAGACAAATCAAAAAAGCTGGGATTCAAAGCTTAAGTTTTCTTTATGGGATGATAGGGTGATATATAAAATATCCATAGGGACTTAGCCATTCAAACTAGTTTATGGCACTGAGGCCATATTTCCTATCCAGCTCATCCTTCCAGTGCCAAATTTCTTTCAGGAAGAGGAGGATGAAACAAATGATATGATGAGAAGGATGATGGATTTAGTGGAGTTATAGTAGATCAGGGAGCAAGTTATAGGAAAATCAGAAGCTCACCAATAGAGGATAAAGGGCATGTTTGACAAAAGAGAAAAGGTAGACAACTTCTAGGTTAGAGATTGGGTCCTCAAGTGGCATGCGATCAGACAAAACAAGGGGAAACATGGAAAATTTGACTCTTTGTGGATTGGCCCTTTTGTTATAGGCCAGGTATATGAGAATAACACCTTGAAATTGCAAAAACTAGAAGGTGAAGAGGTATTCGATGGCCTAGTAAATGGGTGGTTCCTGAAACTCTATTTTATTTGAGGCTCTGAGGCCTTATGATTGTAAATTAGTAGATAGTAGGTTGTTTTGCTTTCAGAATAAGACTCCATGCCCAATAGAACAATAAAGAATAGTGTTAGATTACTCAGTTTCTTTTAGGGAAAGGCATTTTGGTCTGGTATTCTTGGGACCTCACTGGGAGGTTCCCATCCCCAAGTAGGAGCCAGATGTTATCTCCCAAGATAATTTATTTTCGTATGAATAATTTAATTCACACAATTAGGAATATGAATGTCACTAACAGTTTTGAAAGCCTCTATTTTTTATGCAAATTTCACAAAGTTGTATCTTTGGTGGCTTGGGAGAGGATCAGAACATCTCATTAGCCACCGAAAGATGGAAGATAAATAATAGGTGGAATACCCCTTCGGCGGTAAGGTGTATTGCTAAAATTTTTACTACCATCCAAACATTCTTAAATAGTGATCGGAGAAGATAGTGGCAAAAATTTCTTCCACTACGGAGAAGATAGTGGCTAAAAGTTCTACCACTATGGACAATAGAGGGATTAAAAGACCTGATGGTAATAATTTTTGAGTTCCAATCACCGACGTTGCGGAATATTAGTTCACTATGGAGCCGCAAGGGTGGAAGATATACAAACTATGGGGTCCATGAGCAGATAAGAACTTCAGCGTCGGAACTCGGAATCACTGGCCGTTAGCAAGATAGTTCAATAAGGATCTGCAACAGTGGGAGACAGAAGGACTACAAATCGGTGAAGTTTACAACTAAGTTCCTCCATAGTGTCGATGGCATGGAAGACTAAAGCTTTGATAGATGACAAGAAGCATTTAGATAGCGCGACAATAGACAAACTCTTCGGCGATCGGAAGAACTAAAGACAACATAGTAGTGGGGCAAGGCTGAAAAGTTCTTAAATGTTGATGACATGAAGAAATAAATACTGCCGAAGTCAAGTATCAAAAATAGGAGCTTGGAAACACTAACCATCAGCGACATAGTCTACTAAAGAGCAGCCACGACGGAAGAAAGACAGAATGCAGATTCCGTGACCAGATGAACATTTCAACGATCAAAAGATCTGAGGACAATATATCGACAAAGTTTACAATGAAGCTCCTCTATAGTGTTGGAGGCACAAAATACTAAATATCCGATTCAAACGTCGCAAATCAACCTCTAGCAGCAATACAATTAGTTCATTTCACCTCTGAAACTATGGTAGCGTTCAGATAAAAGTTTCTGATTCATAAGTATTTCAGATCCCAATCATCGACGAGCTAGTGATGAAGAGCACCAATGTTGATATTTGGAGCACCGATGAGCTAAAATAACAATCCCCGATCGGTAACAGCGGCGATAAGACATAAAATCCAGCGGATTAAACAAGAAAAAGCACTTCAACTAAATGCCGATACGCTGGCTGTTGGTGGCAATTTCAGACTAAACCAACAATGTCGATTATCAAAAAACACTTCAATTATTAAAAGCTTGCTCAGTGAATTAGATATTCACAGCAGATAAACAAATATTTAGCAAGGGTTTGAAGCCCTAATCTAGAAAAACTATCACTTTCAATTATCTTTGTGTGCAAACAGATCGGATTTTCAGAATCTGTTATTTTTGTAGAAGGCTATAAAGCCCATGATATTTTTTATAATAAAGGTTCGACTCTGGGGATTTATAAGCCCGTTCCATTATCAAGCGTCTGATCTAGTTTATTCTAAATATAAGCTCTTTTTGTGTGATTTGTTCAACCATCTCTTTCTTTACTATGTTTATTGCCTGAATGTGCATTTAGGTCATTTTTCAGATTTATTAAAAAGATGATAGTTTTCATCCTATTGGTTATTTAGTGATATTTGATTTATAAATACCATCCCCAGCAGGATTTAGCCATTTATATGCATGTGTTGTGTGTGTAAGTCTGACAAGCTGGTGAGTTCTCCACCCCTGCACCTTTTTGTCAAACTACTGAATGAGTTGTAACTAAAAGCCTTGTAATTGAGTGAGCTTCATGCATGTCTTAAGAGTGAGAGGTTATATAGGTTATCCAGCTTGATCCATATCAGAAAACCCTAAAAAATAGTTTAAGTTACCAGGCATCCTCGAGCTACAACCTAGAGGAGTTTCCTGGAGTGATAACACATGGGATAACACATACATGATGAGATTGATGAAGATCTGAACCTATTCTAAAAGGTTGATAGATGATGACAAGCTCACATATGGGTGTGAGGATAGTTCTTGAAAAAGTTCAAGATAGAGGATCTTGGTATCCAGTGTCACTCTAGTACAGAATGTTTCAGTGCATAGAGTACGAAAGACAGAGGGAGTATGATGCTTCAGAGGGAGTGACTGCAGAAGATCCTAATGTTCGACATGGTACGACATGATAGATAGATTACTGATGATTCTAGGCTTTACTGAGAGTAAAGTGGATTCCAACCTTTGCTTCAAGGTTGAAGGAGGAAGACCAATGATGCTCTTGTTATGTGTCGATTCAATACGTTCTAGGCATGGAGGTGTGGACAAGGGAAGTATGCAGTAGAGATCCTGAATAGCTTCAGGATGATGGACTACAAGGCCATGACCACACCTATAGCATCAAACATGAAGCTATGAACTGATGCTTCATCAGAGATGGTTGATGCTACGATGCATCGTTAGATGATTGGGTCCTTGAGGTACCTAACGGATATGATACCAGATACTTTCTTTGTTGTGAACACATTGAGACATGCTCACTTGATGGTTGCAAAGGGTACAGTTGAGTATGGGCTCAAATATGATACAAATTAGAAGATTAACTTGGAAGGTTATGTTGATTCAGAATGGGCAGTGCCATCGATAGGAAGAACATTTTAGAGTGTTGCTTCAGTATGGGATCAGGTGTGATCCCTTGGTTTAGCAGGAAGCAGTCTTGTGTGGCACTAAGTAGAGCTGAAGCAGAGTATGTCATAGCTTGTTCAGTTAGTTGTGAGGCAGTATGGTTGCAGAAGCTACTGTCTGATTTATTTGATCTCTAGATGGATGCTACTTGTATACACTGTGACAACCAAAGTTGCGTGAAGTTTTCAGAGAATCCAGTGTTTCATGACAAGTCGAACTATATTGAGATCAAGTATCACTATATCAGGGATATGGTACAAAGGGGAGCAGTGAAGCTCTAGTATGTTGCGATGGAGGAACATATAGCTGATGTGTTGATGAAGCCATTGGCTAGGGTGAAGTTCTAGTACTTCAGGGAGAATCTTGGTGTTCTCCAGATCGAGGTTTCCTCCAAGGAAAAATGCTTAATCCATAGCCATTCTGATGAGTAGGTCAGATGTAAGGGCTGAGCCATTCTATCATGGTGAGAGGATTGGTTCCTTCCATGTTAGATATGAGTGCTAAATACATAGCCATTATGATGAGTAGGTCAGATATAAGGGCTGAGCCATTCTATCATGGTGAGAGGATTTGGTTCCTTTCCTGTCAGATATGAGTGCTAAATGCCATTTTTGGAATGGAGGTACCTGGTCAGTTACTAGAAACACTCAGTCTGGGACTACGAGAGCCATTCTGACGAGTAGGTCAGATATAAGGGCTGAGCCATTCTGTCATGGTTAAAGGATTAGGTTCCTCCCATGTCAGATGTGAGTGCTGGCCATTCTGTCGAGTAGGATAGATGTAAGGGCAATTGCCATTCTCCTGGAGAATGGAGGCACCTTGTCAGTTACTAGGTAGCTCATTCTAGGACTGGGGGCCATTCTGATATGATTGTAGGATTGGTTCCTACTTGATTAGATGTCAGTGCATTCCCTTTCGAACATGCATGTTGGATTGGTTCCTCACATGTGTCAGATGTAAGTGTAGATCCCTTTCGAACATGCATGTTGGATTGGTTCCTTGCATGTGTCGGATGTAAGTGCAGAGCCTTTCTAAACATGCATGTTGGATTGGTTCCTCACATGTGTCGGATGTAAGTGCAGATCCTTTTTGAACATGTATGTTGGATTGGTTCCTCGCATGTGTCAAATATAAGCGATAATCCTTTTTTAACATGCATGTTGGATTGGTTCCTCGCATGTGTCAAATGTGAGTGTTGGGTCTTTCTGATGTGATTATAGGATTGGTTCCTATATGATCAAATGTGAGTGTTGGGTGTCCTTTCTGATGTAAGTGCTGGGCATTCCATTCTGACTTAAGTGTCAAATATAAGTGATGAAGAAGACCTACATGGAGGCTAGGCCTACATCCAACATGAAAAAGGGTTGGCTCTATAGAACTTCCTGTGACGAGAAGAATCAAGAGATAACACCCGTGATGATGATATAGTAGAGATGTTCTAGACCAGAGATGATCCAGATCAAGTGATGATCTATATCCAGTGATGATGATCCAGATCCAGTGATGATCTAGATCCAGTGATGATGATTCAGATCCAGTGATGATCCAGATAAGATGACGAGGATGACTTAAAGATGGAGATGACTTGAAGGTGAATATGATGAGGACTTAATGATGATCCAGATGATACAGAGAAGAAGACTTGTACTGATAAATTGTGTCGAGAGAATACCTTCCTAGTTAAGAGGGAGTGTAGATGTAATTGTAAATTCAAAATGTATTCATCCATATATATTATGTATTATACCCCAATGTTTATTTTGGGATGTGTCTATAATGTAATTGATTCATGTCATACCCCAATGTTTATTGTGGGAAGTTTCTATAATATAAAAGTCATGTCAAGTCATTGTGGGTAACCCTCCTATTGGTCAAGGGTTAAAGTCCCCGCAATTGTGGGGCCCTAGGGTTATTAGAATATCCTAGATAAGTCAACCCTAGGTGAATCATTATAAGTCAAGGCAATATTCCCCACCATTGTGTTAAGGATAAACCTCCTTGTTGGTCAAAGGAGGCAAAGTCCCCACAAGTTGTGTGGCACTAGGGTTATTAGACACTCCTAGAGATGTCAGCTCTAGTAAGTAATTGTTAAGTGAGGCCTACATGTTGGAGTGGGTTTCAAGTGAACGAAAGAATATAAATAGAGAGTGAGTCTTTCTATTTATCACACACACACTCACTCATTGGGGCACATGAGTGAGAGGAGAAGTTACTTGGAAAAGAGAGAGACTGCTGCTGTCGAGATATCATATTTATGTTTTCGGGTTTTACTTTTGGTGCTAATTCTATCTCTGAGGAAGTTGCAGAGTTTTCTCCTTTATGGTTTTCCCAAGGAAAATTCTTTTTGTCTCTTGTCTCTTACATTTTATTGTTGTGCATGTTATTCTCTCAGTTAAAGATCCTAATATCATAATGCTAGCTTGAATGATAAAAATATAACACATAATTTGTGTGCCTTAGATAAGTGGGGAGTGTTATAACTAGATCTTGTTCTTAGTTTATCTGTTATTTTTGTCCTAATTTTCAACTGTTGGTTTAAAATGATTTTACATTTTATGTTGATTTGAAGAATTTTTGACAATCAAAAACTTCGGTTGGATTTAATGCTTTTAATGGTTGAATTATTTCATTATTTTAGTTTTAAGGTTTGCCTTTTGGGATTATTAGTTAATATGTACATCTTTAAGATTTCAAAAACTTATAATAAAAGTTTATTCCAAGTTTTGATTTATAATCTAACCCTCATTTTTGAGTCCTTTGTCTAATATTTTCATGAGGAGATTCTTGTAGCAGCTTTGTTTTTCCTGTTTTGGTCATTGTCATTGGGAGAATATTACGAGGAGATGGAAATGAATTTGGGAAAATTAATAGAGGTTTTTGTCCAAAACTGACTCATTCACAACAACCTCTCTCAGTTTTGTAACATCTATTATATTTTGAGAGATTCAATTTCATCATTGTGGCCTATTTTCAGGGTTTGAATTATTTAATAATTCCATGTTTTAGTCACAAATGTTTAGCACGTATTACGATGAATTGAAGGGAAATTTTGAAAAACCAAAAGAGGTTTTTTTTCATAACATACTCATTTAAAAAAATTCTCTCATTTTTTACACAGGTGTCCCGGATCGAGAGATATGAAGGCGTCTTTGAGACCCAAATTTTCAGAAATTCGCCAAATTTCCCCAAATCTGATTTGCTATTTTTGGGTTATTTGTCTTTAAATATTTTGAGTTATCATGTAACTAATTGGTGCAACTATTTAAAATTTTGACCTAGAAGGTAGTTATGGAACTAATTTACATTTGTAATGATAAAAGGAAGACAAACATACAATTTTGGGTGTGATTTTTCACTCAAGGAGACGCTTTTGGAGCTTTCATTTCTCAAGCTAGCACTTATAACTCTTGTGTAAGTGGATGAATGTTATTGATTATATATAAACTGATAAGCCCCTTTTACCTGTCATGCTGTTTTATTTCTGATCTGGTTGATTGCTGAGTTTACAATTTCATTTCTTGTTTAAAGGTCTTATTCATGTAAATGCTTGTAGCCTATGGGTGGAATTAGTATTTCATGTGTAATATTTATGGCTTATTGGGATGTGTTTGATCCCCAATTTATCCAACTTGCGTGATTCAGTTCTATATTAGCTTGTGGATGTTTATTTCCTCCTTGCTCATGAAGTTTTAAAAACCAAAACCATAAACAAAAACCATAAAACCTATTTTATTTAATTTTACTTTTGAGATTGTGTTGGCTTGTTCTTCTAGTAGTCTGAGAACAATTTCTGGCACTAACATCTTTTGCGCCATTGCTGGGGATGAAGCTGAAGTATATATTCCCTGGGATATCATTATTCATCTGATTTTGAGAGGTGGACAAAGTTAGAAAATATTTTAGACTACAATTTTTCATCGGCGACTCCACGATTAAAGATTCCACTCTAAGGATAATTTTGTTGACAGAAAAATGAAGAAGCCAAATGGAAAGACTAGGTATCAGCTTGTTACTTTCCTCCATGAGGTTTTGTTCTTATTCATTAGTTCTTACCTATCTTTCCCATTACATGTCAAAATAATTATTTTTTGTTTCGTCTATTCCGATGATCATAAACCTTCAAGTACATATCCCTCTTTGGAAGAAGAATGTCTGCATTCGTCTTGTTTTATTGATGTTGATCCTATTCCTTCATTTGAAATACATGTGCAACATGATATACATATACCCATATCTTTTGAAGCTGATTATTTTGGTCATATTGTAGAGAATAAAGCTAATATATTACCTTCTACCATCACTGCTGAAACTTGTGAACATATTGTTGAACCTCATTTTCAACTCACATATTTTCAGTCTAGACTCAGACATAAGATGTTTAAACCTCTTAGGCTACCATCTCTCTTACATCCTTATCCTGCCTACTTTGATGAATATCTTCCCCATTTTACTGGAAAATACCATATTACAGTAGAGAAGCATTTAGAATCTTTTCATAATTTCATTGATAATTTTTAAATCATGCATGAGAATGTTGTCATGAGGTTATTTTCGAAATACTTTGTTGGAGATGCTGGGTTTTGGTTCCGAAATTTAAAAGCTGATTCAATTGGATCATGGGAAGAGTTAGATGATTTATTTTTAAAGTATTGGGGTAAGAATAAATCTTATGATCAATTTCTTTCCAAATTTTATAGTTTGAAAAGGGAGAATGATGAGCCAACTACTAAATTTAATTGGAGGTTTCAAAGTTTTTATATCTGTATGCCTACAGAGATTAGACCTTCAGAAAAAATTGCTATGGTATATTATGTTATGGCTCAACATTCATATCTTGTCTTTTTCCTGTTAGAAAGGAAATCATCATCTTTAAGACAATTGTTTGAGGATGTAAAAGGAACGGAGGAGAACATTCGAGCTTACAAAATGCTTCGAGATTAGACTCATGTTGAAAATATACAAGCTTATGAACAGGAAGAAGAATGTAGGTATCATTCATATTTAAGACAGTTTTCTTCATCATTTTCAGATTTTCATATGAACAAGGATATAATTGACGCTTATGTTGATTCCTTGATCAGTTTGCTGACTTTTTCGATGATAATATACTTTCAGTGGATTATAGTAGAAATTTCCTAGTTTCTGCTATGATATTATCATGTTATGAAGAAGAAGTTGCTGCTCTTCAACCTCTTACTATTGATATAAGAAATATGTTGCCATTCTTGACTTATGGTCACTTTCAAAAATTTATTTGTTCAAGTTTTGATCAAGGGTTTTATTTAAAGGTTAAGAAGCAGTTTGAAAAGCCCTTGGTTTCTATTCTTGATCCAAAGTTTAAAAAGAACAGCAATGGAGAGGAAGAGAATGTTTCACTTTATGATGAATATAATGAAGACATTGAATTTTTAAATCGGAAATTTCATGATCCCGTGGCTTCTTGGATGGAGTTTTATTAAATTCAAATCTTTCTAATGCTCTAGATTTTGGCATACTTCCTATTTCCAGTCATAAGTATCAGCTGCCTACAGACTCTTTATTGCATTTATCACATCTTTTGTGGGTTTTCTCAAATAGTAGCATGCATGGAATTATGATTCTCAGTCAAATGGTCTCTTGGCTTCATTGGAAGTATGATTACACTTGATTGGGTTGTTTCCTCCGATTAGAAGTAGGAGTAAATAGCAGAATAAGCTCGCTATATGAGCATGTAGATTATTTTCAGTATGCTGGTTTGTAGTAGTATTTTCTCATTTCAGAGGTATGTGTTCATAGTTTGAGAAAGTTGCAGAGATTTGGTAAATGACTCCATCACCCAATGAATAAGGCACAAGGTCTACAGGTTCTTGAAGCCTCACAAGGAGAAATTCATCCCGCAGCAAGAGCCAGATGTTATAACTAGATCTTGTTCTTAGTTTATCTGTTCTTTTTGTCCTAATTTTCAATCGTTGGTTTAAAATGATTTTACATTTTATGTTGATTTTAAGAATTTTTGACAATCAACAACTTTGGTTGGATTTAATGCTTTTAATGGTTGAATTATTTTATTATTTTAGTTTAAAGGTTTGTCTTTTGGGATTATTAGTTAATATGTACATCTTTAAGATTTTAAAAACTTATAATAAAATTTTATTCCAAGTTTTGATTTATAATCTAACCCTCATTTTTTATTCCTTTGTCAAATATTTTCATGAGGAGATTCCTGTAGCAGCTCTGTTTTTCCTGTTTTTGTCATTATCATTGGGAGCCGATTAAGAGGAGATGGAAACAAATTTGGGAAAAAAAAGTGGTTTTGTCCAAAAGTGACTCATTCACAAAAACCTCTCTCAGTTTTGTAACAGCTATTATCGTTTGAGATATTCGAAATCATCTTTGTGGCCTATTTTCAGGGTTTGAATTATTTAATAATTTTCTGTTTTAGTCACAAATTTCCAGCATGTATTCCGATAAATTGAATGGTAATTTTGAAAAAATAATAGAGTTTTGTGTTCATAACATACTCATTTAAAAAAACCTCTCTCAGTTTTTACACAGGTGTCTTGGATCGAGAGATATGAAGGTTTATTTGAGACCCAAATTTTTAGAAAATCACCAAATTTCCCCAAATCCGATTTGCTATTTTGGGTTAACTGTCTTTAAATATTTTGAGTTATCATGTAACTAATTGATGTAACTATTTCAAATTTTCACCTAGAAGGTAGTTATGCAACTACTTTACTTTTTAATGATAAAAGGAAGATAAACATACAGTTTTGGGTGGGATTTTTCACTCAAGGAGAGGCTTTTGGAGCTTTGATTTCTCAAGCTAGCACTTATAACTCTTATGTAAGTGGATGACTATTATTGATTATATATGAACTGATAAGCCCTTTTTACCTGTCATGTTGTTTCATTTCTGATCTGGTTGATTGCTGATTTTACAATTTCATTTCTTGTTTAAAGGTCTTATTCATGTAAGTGCTTGTAGCCTGTGGGTGGAATTAGTATTTCATGTGTAATGTTTATGGCTTATTGGGATGTGTTTGATCCTTGGTTTATCCAACTTACATGATTCAGTTTAGTATTAGCTTGTGGATGTTTATTTCCTCCTTTCTCATGAAGTTTTTAAAACCAAAACCATAAACAAAAACCCTAAAACCTATTTTATTTAATTTTACTTTTGAGATTGTATTGGCTTGTTCTTCTAGTAGTCTGAGAACAATTTCTGGCACTAACAAGGAGAATGATGGGTATAATTCCCATACACACAAAATAAAGAGCACGAATGGTTTGTATGTAGTTTAACATTCTTCAACTATTTAGGAGTATTTTTCAGCATATTCCTCCGTGACATTCACACCAATGTTGTTAAGTGGGTTTGGAGGTTGGTTTCCACCACCCTACAACAACCCATGCCCCCCCCATGAAATTTTGATGAAATTTTCATTGATTCAAATATGGACTTCCAGTGTCCCCACAAATTGTCATTTATGCCACCAAGTCCCACTTGCAGTGCCTCGGAGCCCTTACAAAGTGGGTTTGAGCTTTCGACCCCTTACTGAGTGGGTTTGTGCCTTGAAGCACCTTGGACCCAGTTGAGAAGGTCATTGTAACCACAAGGATGGATCTTGGTGACACCACTTTGTTGAATATGTTGAATACCCTATTGATGGTGTTGAAGACTCCAGAAGCAAGTGCGTCAATGTCCAAAGCCACTCCCCATTCTCCTGCACATGAAAAAAAGGAGTTTAGAAGCTCAAAATTGCAACAAGGAGTTAGTCCTATTCCTAAAAGAAAGCTCAGAAAATAAACAAATCAAAAACCTAGGTATGAAAGTGGATTCAATGGTTATTGTTATTTTTGTTCTAACTTTTGTCATAAAGCTATCGAGTATAGACTCTACGGAAGAAGAAGTGGTAGAAGGTCCAATGACTCAGTTAGATGCTAGACATGTAATGAAGTTGGGCATGTTGCTGCCACATGTCATGCATTGACATGCCACACACACAGTGGGTTTGGTCATAAAGCCCAAGAATGTGCAAGTAAAAGAAGTCAACCAAGGAGGAGTGATTCATACACATCAACAATAAGATTTAAAGATCAAAAGACAAAGACATACAGTCAGGGACACTCTCAGTCATGGAGACATGAAGTTCATCAAATAAGTGTTGGAATTTCCAATAACTCAGTCAGGTTCTAGATGTGCAACCATGTCGATCACATTGCTACATATTGTCGTATGATGAGGTGTTATATTTTCACTAGCCTTGGGCACAAAGAAAAATATTGGTGGAGTAAACAAAACTGACCCTCTAGGTTTTTCCCATATATTTTATCAAGGAAATCCAATACAGCTGAAGTAACAAATGCTCAAGGGATAGATGCGAAGAAGCAAGTATGGATGAAGAAGACCGATCGGTTGCATATACGAGAGGTTGATTTGAGCAGGGAGGATTACTGCCATATAAAAATCCATGGGTAAGGTCTCTCAAAGACCTTATCACACCTTGAGTTCATGAGGCTGGAGGATGAACTCAAAGGAGAAATAATGGTTACTCAAGGTATACACACAGGTCCAAGGATCGTGTATATTGACAGGGGGAGCAATGATCAGTGATTAGTGGTTTCAGATGTAGATATATGGTGACCCTTTTCTATTTATGCCAAAGGGGAAGATATGAAGACAATGGGAGAGATGAAGAAAAAGGGGGAGCATGAGTTGTTTTAATCAATGAAAATTTCATCAACAATATCTTCCTTTGTCATTTATGACAACAAATCATGCTCCCCCTGTGAGCATGCTCCTATTTTGTCTTCATCACTCCCTTTGTATTCTTCTCTCCCCCTTTGGAATCAATGGAAAAGGGTGATCATATATTTGCATCTGAAACCACTGATCACTGATCATTGCTGCCCCTATCAATATGCACGATCCTAGGACCTATCTGTATACCTTGGGTTACCATTATTTCTCCTTTGATTTCATCCTCCAGTGTCATGAAAACAAGGTGTGCTAAGGTATTTGAGAGATCTTACACTTGGATTTCCATATGGAAGCCATCCTCCCTTCTCTAATCAACCTCTGCTATCTACAACTAATCTGTCTTCTTCATCCATACTTGCTTCTTCGCATCTGTCCTTTGAGAATTTGTTCCTTCATATGTACTGGATTTCATTGATGAGTTGTATGGGAAACTTCTCAAGGGTTATTTCATGACTCCATTAAAATACCTAGTGGAATCTTGCACATGGCATGCCATTAAAATACCTAGCGGAATCTTGCACATGGCATGCCATTAAAATCCCTAGTGGCTTGATGCAACCCTATGAAGATGTGGAGGATAGACCCCCATGAATTTTAAATGATGTGGTTGACTTTGAAGTATGTTTTAAAAGAAAAATAATAAAAATACATATGGTTTATGTGCTGGACACCCTATTATATGGAAAATTTAATACATGCAATTCTTTGGTAAGGTTTGACCATTAAAGTGGTAAGAAGTTTGAAGTCCACTCTTAACTTNCTTTAATTTCTCTCACAATGATTCCCCCCCCCCCCCCCCCCTCCCCCACATCCCCCCTCTCAGTTTGGCCATTATCTCCCACAAATGGTATCAGAGAAGGCCTTCATCATAAGCCTATGAAGCTTGAAGGAGATCTATGGAGACACAATGGAGGCAAAAGAAAAGTCATTAAGCAATGACGTTGCTGTACTTGATATGGCATATTATTTAAGTTGGAGGATCAATATGAATGCATATCTAAATAATTTTGGAATTTGGGAGATTGCGATCAATCCACCCACTGCATTAAACAAGAAGGGAAAATCAGCAGCACAAAAGGAAGCAAAGAAACACAATACTACAGCCTTGAAGTTCCTCATGGATGGACTTTCCAGTTTAGTGAAACAAAGTGTAGGGGAGTACACTTCAGGAAAAGATATATGGTGCAAATTGGAGAGAGAGTATCAAAAGGAAATACCAGAACCCAAAAACATAGATCAAGAATCAGAAGACAAGCCCCCATAAGAGATCAATCCAGAAGAAGAGAAGCAAGAAGAGGACTCCAATAAAGGTATGGACTCTTGTGGTTTTCATGATAGCTTATGTGATGAAATTGAGAAAGTTCTTGTAGATGATGATGAAGGGATATCAAGTATTGCACATGATATACATCTCAGATTGTTGAATATTGATCTCAGATCCAATTGGTTCCTCAACACAGTAAATCTGAACGAGAGGGACTTCACGAAGTTTAAAAAGAAAATATTGGACTCCTTGAATGAATATCAATAGAATACAATGATAATGAAAGAGTTGCTTGTAAATATCAAACACAAGGAAAAAGAGTTGTAGGATAAAATGAAAGACAAGGATGTTGAAGTTGAACAACTAAAGACTGAATTGATCACTTAAAAGGAAGAGCCAGAAGAGCATGTTGAAGAGTTTGAAGAAACTATAGAGTTCAATAATGATTTGAAGACTCATCTAGAGGAATCCAAGGTGATAGAATAAATCTTGAAGATTCAGCCGGAAGAAAAGGAGGAGACAATCCAGAATATGGAAATGGAGGTATTTGGTGTTAGGAATAAAGGTGAGAAGAATGAAGATTATTTTAAGCAGGGATGATTTTAAGGAACCATACTTATTTAAAAGTGTCTAAATGTTGGAAAATCTTACCAATTCTTAAAATTCCAACTATAAAATGTTTGGCGATATTTTTCAAAAAATATTTTTATTTCCAAGTATTTTGTATCGCTTATATAATAATTTGGCAATTTTTAGGGTGAAAAAAGTTTACCCCATCAAAATTGGGCGAAACAGGGCTTCAAAAAATGCAAAATGGAGAATATGTTTTTGGAGAAATACCCCTAAAAATAGCCCATGGGCTAAGTTTCGCCCCTAAAATTATCCCTGTTTTTAAGTTCAAGGATAGTTCAGTTTTCCTAGATAAGATCTTGGATTTCCAAATATCTCCACTTGACAAAATTGTCTTGGTTACAAGAAGGACAAAGAAAAATATGAAGATGACACTTGGTCTCTGAAGATTCCAGAATTAGGTCCATCAACGTCCAAATATGGTCCCCATGCTCCTACACATGAAAACAAGGAGTTTGGAAGCTCAAAATTAAAACAAGGAGTTACTCTTATTCCTCAAAGAAATCTCAGAAAAGAATCAACTAAAAAACCTAGGTATGAAAGTGGATTCAATGGTTATTGTTATTTTTGTTCTAACTTTGGTCATAATGATATGGAGTGTAGACTCTATGGAAGAAGAAGTGGTAGAAGGTCTAGTGACTTAGTTAGATGCTGGACATGTAATCAAGTTGGACATGTTTCTTCCACATGTCACACATTGAGATGATACACATGTAGTGGGTTTGCTCATAAACCCCAATAATGTGCAAGTAAAACAAGTCAACCAAGGAGGAGTGCTTCATACACATCAACAAGAAGATTAGAAAATCACAAGACAAATACATACAATCAGGGGCACTCTCAATCATGCATACATGAAGTTGATAAAAGAAGTGTTGGAAGTTCCAAAAACTCAGTCAGGTGTTGGACATGCAACCATGTTGGTCACATTACTGCATATTTTCATATGATGAGTTGTTATAGTTGTAGTGGCATTGGGCACACAGTTTGGGATTGTTGGAGTACATGAAAAAAAACCAATGAGAATTTTCCCATACAGCTCATCAAGGAAAGCCAGTATAGATGAAGGAACAAATATTGAAAGGACAGATGCAAACAAGTAGTATGGATGAAGAATATCGACCAGTTTTAGATAGGAGAGGTTGAGTGGAGCTGGGAGGATGGTTGCGATATGGAAATCTAATTGTAAGGTCTCTCAAATACCTTAGCACACCTTGAGTTCATGAGGATGGAGGATGAACTCAAAGGAGAAATAATGGTTACTTAAGGTACACATACATGTCATAGGATCATGCATATTGGCAGGGGTAGAAATGTTCAGTGATCAGTGCTTTAAGATGCAGATACATGGTCACCCTTTTCCATTGATTCTAAATGGGGAGACATGAAGACAAAGGGAGAGATGAAGACAAAGGGAGCATGAATTTTTTTCATCATTGACAAAGGGGGATATTGTTGATGAAATTTTCATTGATTCCAACATGGACTTGCAGTGGCCCCATGGATTGTCATTTATGCCACCAATTCCCACTTGTAGTGCCTTGGACCCCTTACAAAGTGGGTTTGATATTTGGACCCCTTATAGAGTGGGGTTGTGCCTTGAAGAACCTTGTACCTATTTAACAAGGTCCTTGTACCCACAAGGATGGATCTTGGATCCACCACCTTATTGAAGATGTTGAAGACCCTACTAGTGGTGTTGAAGACCCTAGAGATGGTCCTGAAACCTTGATGGACAATGGAGAACCCATAGATGGGTTGGAGAATCATTGACAACCCATTTTGTTGTCATTCATTCTATAGTGGTATCATAGTACCCTATGAGAATCCCCAAATACCCCACATATGATGTCATGATGATTCTTGACCCTTGAGGGTCTCCTAGTGTGGTTGAGGTGGTTAAAGAAGCCTATGAAGCATCTTGCTTGTTGAATAAGCCCCGATGAATCCCTTGTACCCAAACTTGATGGTGTAATGACCTTGAAACCCTTATTGGGGTCATAAAGCTCTTATATGATGATGATGACCTTGTATGGTCCTTAAAAGGCTATGGAACCCCTGGTATGATGAAGAATCCCATGGAACTCCTAATGAAGACCCTCATTCCCTTGTAAAGGTCATGGATCACACTACTTGCACTTGACATGGTTAGATGCCATGATGATGTGATATTTGGTGACTTAATGAAGTCATGGAACCTTATGAAGACCTTGATTCCCATTTCTTGCACTTGATGTGGTTAAGGAACCCACACACATATTGTCTTGATGATGGTCCATTTAGTGAAAAGATTTAATCCCATGATGGCATCTTGCACATGGCATGCCATTAAAATCCCTAGTGGCTTGATGCAACCCGATGAATATGTGGAGGACACACTCCCATGAATTTTAAATGATGTGGTTGAATTGGAAGGATGTTTTAGAAGAAAAATAATAAAAACACATATGGGTTATGTGGTGGACACCCTATTATATGGAAAATAAAATATATGTAATTCTTTGGTAAGGTTTGACCATTGAAGTGGTAAGAAGTTTGAAGTTCTTGGTCATACATATGGCTTATATGGTGGAAACCCTATTATATGGAAAATAAAATACATGCAATTATTTGGTAAGGTTTGACCATTGAAGTGGTAAGAAGTTTGTGTGACAATTAAAAGTCAAATTAAAAATTCACATTACAATTTTTAATTAAAAAATAAAATTCTTACCACTCTTACCTTTGAAGACAAGTCGGCCAACATGAAACATGCCCACATTAATGTGTATATAAATACATCTGAAAACAATCAATGGTGCAAGTAGAGAATTGAATTTGTGGATATTTATATGAGGTTTTTTCACAGCAATAGAGGAGCAGTTCATTTTTACAGAGAATGTTTTGGGCATCTTCACTAAAATTGGCATAACTTTCTCATATGAAATCAGAAATACAAAGTTCTTTGGTAGTTGGAAATATTGTTAAGAGGGTAGTTGGAAAGATTGTTAAGAGGGTTATGTGATGACATGGTCTAAATTTTACTTTGTTTTTTATATTTTTTCTTCATATTGTGATATTTGGAAAGGTATGGTTCATTCTATTGGGTTTCTCTGGTGATGAGACATGTCTCTCATGGATAGGGTTCATATTTGATCTTAGTATGTGAGACTCTATATTGGTATATATATTTGGAGTCATTATGGAGGCTATGATGATGATGTTGAATACCTTTATGATATGATATGATACACTTTATTATGATAATTCATGTGATAATGATGTACACTCTATGATGTTGATGCACTCCTATACAATATGATGTACATGCATACCATAGTGTGATGATTCTCTCCTATGCACTATGATGCATACTTGATGATGATGATGTATAAATAATGCCCACTAAGATGATGATGATGGATACCGTATAATGATGATGTATACCATATGATGATGTTGCATACCCTATGAAGATGATGCATACCTATGATGATGATGCATGCCTTATGTTCAGTGAAAGCAGAGAATAATTACTTGTTTAGTAATTGTGTATGATGAGTTGTATAATGATGTACATGAGAAATGTATGGCAGTGAAATGACTTATCAGTATATTGTGATGAGCAGTAGTGATAAGAAGCATAGTTGAGAAACAATGATGAGCAGTTGTTATGGGCAGCGGTGTTGATCAACAGTGATGAGCAGATTAACCAGAGATTGATGAGAAATGCTGACCAGCAGAGTGATGAGTAGAGATTGATGTGTAGAGAAGAGTTTGGTTGTGTAGAAGAGCCATATGATTTCTTGCAAGAATATTCTTACACTTGAGTATTGGACTCCTTAAACCCTTCTTAGTTGGAGCTAAGAAAACCTGGTTGGGTCTTGTTATGAGATTTGGTGTTCTTTTCGTCAGTTGGTGTTGATTGTAATCAAGAATATTGTTGTCTATGATGTATAATAAATAAATATCAAAATTCCATATATTCTTATGTCTCTTTTGATGTGATGTTGTGCTTATGACTCATGATTAATTTGATTATGCAATTGATGACATAATTATTGATATAATCTAATTTATTAAAATAAGGTAAAAAAATTATAATTTCTCTCACATTGATTCATCCCCCATCTTAGTGTGGCCATTGTGTACAACAGAGTATAATTCCCATACACACCGAAGAAAGAGCACAAATGGTTTATATGTAGTTTATCATTCTTGGTTTATTTAGGAGGATTTTTGGGATATTCCTCTACAGGATTCACACCAATGTTGTCGGGTGGGTTTGCAGGTTGGTTTCCACCTCCCTACCATTGGTTATTTCCCTGATTTTTTTTTTGGGGCTGTGCTTCTTGAGTGTTGGGCACAAATTGTGGGGGCATATTTTGTTGAGTGTATACTTTCCCTTGTGAAATGTGGGAACAATAAAGCATAATTGCATTATAGAGACTAGCGGTGGGCTAGGATAACGATAGTACATGTTCATGCCCCGGAGGGGCCACATAGGCATTAGAAACATTGTCACACAATATTCCATGATAGGAGGGATCATGAATATGGGGGGATGCAAAATGATATTTGTATGAGGTACTCATTTCTACTTGTGACGAGGCAGGTGATAAATCTAGGTCATAGCTCAAAGTCGCGACTAGATCCTCATTAGGACATGCTACATTTTTTACATATTCGTATGCATAACCACTCACTAGGGGAGGGTAAGGTACATATGAGTTGGGTCTCCAGGAAATGTTTCCAATAACACCATCTGTAGCATGTGATTACCCTAACATATATTTTCGATAGGATTCTCCATGATCAGTATTGAGGATGATGGTATATAAATACCTGTATTGTTGATAGATTAAATGAAACTACTGATCTTCTAGGATAGCATCTTCCTCAGTTTAAGGTAATTCAGAGGCCACATCTTTAGAAATGTTTTTGGAAAGGGGATTAGATGTGAAATATGTGCCAAAGAAGATATTGACAAGTGGAAAAGTCAACTGCGCAGGAAAAAGATACCGACAAGTGTGGTCGGTTTGGTCGCATTAGTTAGAAGTTGTGGTCCAAAGTAGTTGAAGATTTGGTCAATGTGGACTATTTTGTAAAGGAGCAAGCCTAAAAATAGAATTAGTAGTAAAGTAAGGAGATAATCAGTGGAGGAGAAGAATTCCAAGTACTATGATCCGGTGAATGTAATTTGTTGGTATGCGATCTGTGGATGAATGATTTTTTGGTCTTAGGATTTCGACCATGCGATGTTTTATGATCTTTGAAGCTAATATAAGAAGAATTTTGATGATGAAATTATTGCCTTTTATATCTTAAACATGCAATAGTACGAGATATGATATTTTCCATGTTTGAATGATGCGAATTTTTGATATGTCTATTGAGATTACTTATGTTGATGTATTTGTTAAATTAATGTGAGTTATGTTGATGTGATATTTAAGTTTACTATGAAAGATGATAAGTATATCTAATGCATGATACATGTAAACCCCTATATATTTGAGTAATATTGTGATAGAGTGAGACATAGGGTGCAAGTACTCTTCCTTCTGCATAAATGTGGTTCCTGCAACCCTCCCTCAAACATCTCAGGTGAGATTACATCTGCTTCATAGGTATTTCTAGATAGGGTAAAACTTGTCCAAGCCAGTGTTTAGGGAGATTGCATTAAAGGGTTTGGACAAGCCTAAGGAGTGAACCCTTGTCTACTGAAGTGTGTAAAAAAATGGTGGGGAGTAGAGCCTCGAGGAACTAGTTCTGAAATATTTCATCATCATGTTTGATCTTTCATAGACTTCTGCATCTACTCAACTCATGGATTTGGTTTGTGATGTGGGTGGAAGAATTGTATCAACAAGAGAGAAGTATTTATACTCTGTCATCGTATCTTACGTGTAACTAAAAAATCTGTAGGAAGGTGGACACCAACAAAACAAAATGTATAAGTGTTATGTGGGATTGGTCGATATACCGATTAGTAGTCACACTAGTGAGTCTCCATTGGACTAGGCATAAACTGATGGAATCATCTATGATATTATTTTAGGACCACCATAGGTGAAAAAACATGTAATGGTTTAGAGAATATTCGTCGACCTTCCTCTTTAATTTAAGGATATCAAAATGGAGTTTTGTAGGAACTGGTGGCCATGTAAGATCATGATGAATTAGGTAATTGGTCAACCATGCTAGATCAGGAAGGTTAAGGCTATCCACAAAGGGAAATATCGCAAGCCCATAAGATCCATGTGGGGGTTCCCTACAGGATTGTTACTGACATGAATATTTCCTATATACGGGTTACTGGAAGAATGGTTTCCCATAGAAAATTAACTTATGTAAGGGTTCCCCATTACATCATTCCTAATGTGTGGGTTGTCAATGGGGAAATTTTCATAAGCGATGATCTCGTAAGGTGAGTTTCCTATGGTACGGTTTCCCATAGGTGGGTTCCAAATGGGAGGATTCCCAATAGATTATATTGCAATGTGAGGGTTCCCAATGGGAGGGATTCCAGTATGTATGGTTTTGGCTCAGGGATTCCCCCCACTAGATACTCCTCCAACCAAGCCTCTGTAAAATGAAATGGGGCTTCCACTGCCACATGAAGGAACGTTATTATCCATAGGACTATGTTTGGGTGAGTGATCTAAGTGGTAATGATCAATCTCAAATAAAATTCTAATGATAATGTGTTCCAGTGAGAGTGAACGATGTCAACTAAGGGTGCAATGAAAAAAACCTAATGAACCAAACTGCGGTGACTTCTCTTGAAGTATACAAGAGTACCTTGGAGGAGAAATGATCACAAAGTGATGTAAGTGTGAAAGAGGGATATGAAAGGATAAAAAATCCAATGGTACCCATGTGTGCAGAAGGAGATCTCTCAAAAAAAGTGACACTCAAGATAACAACACATTCTAAAACTCTACTACAATCATATGTCACAACATATGAGTAGCAAAAAAAGTCTTAAAATCCAACAAGAAGCGGTACTCAAAAACAAAAACAGTTGGTAACTTATGAGGTGTGATAGCATGAAAACACCTAAGAAAATATATGGAATCATTAGAAAATTGTATCCTCTACAAGGTGATGAAATCAGTAGTCAAACAATGTAGCCTGAAGCAACAATAATGGCTAAGGGATGTCTCCCTACTGAGCGGTACACCTGGTAAAAGAGTCCCAGAATAATGGAAGCTAGGATACACTATTCATTACATGTCCAAGTAGGTAAATATACCACTTCAGTATTTGGCCATTGTGTCAGCACCAGGGATCACACAATGAGGACTACAAGTAGGTGTCCTTCAGTACAGAGTGGAGTGTGGCATTCCACCCAGAACTTTGGAACCCATCTTGTGAATTCAACCCTCCTAAGGAAGAGTCCTACCGAACAAAATAGTTGTAACCGTGTCAACAAATACTAGGGGATTTTAGTACCCTAAGAGGAAACAATTATGTCTTATATGTGAATGGAAAAGGGGGATTATGTGGATTCCTACTCCTAGTGCCCTACCTAGCTAGAATATTGTTTTTGGTCCCCAAGTAGTGTTAAATGTGTGTTAAATTATGTATATTTTACCCTAAATTTGATTTTAGGGAGTGAGTGGGTGTACAAGTGGTGTGACTAAATAGTAATAGCATTAAATAACTGGATATGATATTACTAAAAAATGAAATTGACTTTCAAACTTGAAACTTAAAATAATTATGATATCCAAATAGTTTATTGTAATCCAAAGAATAGACTATTCAAGCAAAAATTACCAAACCATGCAATAACAATCCACAAAAAAGGTTTAATAAGTAAATATGGGGTAGTAAACGAAATAAAATATGGATATCGACCAATCAATTTGAAAAGGTCGAAGGTTTGAATGGAGGATTCAAAAAACATGCTGTCAGCCTCATGGCACTTTTTTCTAAGGAACAAAATCGTTTTCGGGTGCACACTATGAGAAAATAAAAGAGAAATGGAAATAAAGCAATTACGAGCCGGAGCACTCTTATCGAGGCAATAAGAGATCTGAGGAACACTTAATTAGCCAAAATGGGAGCTCTAGGGTGCACTTAATCAGGAAAAGGTATGCTCTAGTACTGGATTAGGAAAACATACAAATAAAAAAACTCAGAAAAAGGGTAAGCAGGGGTATGAGGGTTGGATCACATCGGCTTTGCAGACCATAATTTGGTGAAGAGATTAAAGATGTAAGAAAAAACTAAAATAACATTGATTTAATTATTTGACACACATATTGAAAGAACTAAAGAATCATTTTCTTTTTCATTAAAATAATGGGATATATACAGACTAAGGGTTACCTTAGAGTAGCAGTAATAGGGTCCCATGCATCTTTTTCAAGAAGAATGATCATGGCCTCCTAATAGTCAGGTGTTTTCCAATATCACGTCACAAGGTGAAAATATCCAACAAAGGCTAGCTGGAAATACTCAAAGAATTTTCATATCTCAAGGAGATCTGCAGAGTAACAATATGGGAAAAGAGTGGATAATGTTTGTTGTAATAGGGGACTTTGATAGTCAATTTATGGACACTATAGGTAGGATGGAGGGATAAGAATCAATCAGGGATGTTTCCATTTTTCACTTTTTTATTTTTTGAAGTTTCTTTTACCTCTCAATGATTTTTGGGATCCTTATCCATGTTTTTGGGTAAGTGCCAAGTTTTCTTTTTTGAAGAAGAAGAAAATATCCAAAATGTCATTTTATGAAATATGACTCATAATTTTTGGTTTTAATGAGAAAATTAATATTTCAATTCAAATTTATGGTTGAATTAGCATTTTTGAATCAACGAAGGTCAATGTGGTGGAAATATAAAGTGGTTAATAATGTATAGGTTCAATGAGGCTATGCCACATGTAACTTGGAAAAGTATTGGTGTTAACACTATGCATTAAGTCACACTTCCTTTCTAGTTTTCATTTTCTTTTGCACATGGTTTACAACCCTTCCTTCCTAGGTTCTCTTCTTGTTTAATCAAGTAGACTATTAAATTACTTAATGCATCTTCATATTTAATTAAAGATATACAACTCTTCAGAAATATTTTCAAGGAACATACCTTTCCTTGCAATTTCTTTGGAGCTGGTCAGTTAAAACTAGGTGGCATGTCCTAGACAAGGACTTCATCATATATTGGTAATGGACCATATTTCGAGGCTCCCATTTTCTTTGGCATAAACTCATTCTAATATTTTAAAAAAAATCATTTTATTTATGGGAATCAAATGGTAACCGTTATTGCATGGTTGGTCTAATTATCAGGTCATGATGGTTGCTAGGTATTCCTTATCATGCCGTGTTGTAGCTCCTCCTCATGTAACTACCAAAAGAGTATATTGTCTCTCTATTGGTTCTATTAATATCTTGTGAAAATTCTAGTCCTGATTTTGATTTCCTTTGGATTACAATTTTGATATGATTTGTGGAAAATATACAATGGTATGACCTAATGATCTGCAATACGTGCATGTAAAGCATGGGTTTGTATGATCCCTAGAAAAGATTCCTGATTCAACAAAATTATAACAAATTGCCTAGTCTCTAGCTCAACCAAAGCCTCCTTCTGCACCTCCATGGAATCCACCTCATGTCTAATTAAACTATACAACACTTCCTTAAGTGTACTCCTCCCTTTCCATTTGATACTCATCCATTGCATGTTCCAAGAGTAATTCATATGCTCAACAATATTTTTCATCATGACCAATTGATCTATAGAATTTACATAATATATTTTGAGGAGTACTCACAATTTTCTATAAAATATAGAATTCCTCTTATTGATGTCCTCTAGTATAACATATACCACACCAGATTCCAGCTCCATGGTTCAAAGGATTAGGAGCTCTTGTAGCCATATATTATTAAAATGTTGGGAATTGATCCTTATGGTGTCCCTCTGTTTTACATCTTATACATCAAAATTATTCTCTTATATATTTTCCTTTCTTAATATCTTGAATCTTCAATGACAATTTCTAGCTATGATTTGAAATGAGCCATACCTGCACCATCCTCTCCAGCAGGTAATGCTTCTAGCTTCACAACGAGCTCAAGATCCTCAGTTTCAGATGCAATATTTTTTTGCATCAATGTAACCTTGATATGTGTAAATAATGCGGCAATGAACCATTCCTTATCTTGGACATCGGTCATCTAAAATATCACATGATCCATCAACATATTAAATATTTGGTCAAAGTCCCACATAGATTCAATTGTTGTTCACTGCTTATTTTCTTGTAACTCGGAAATACACTGCGACTTAGAATTCAACATTAGGAATTCATCTATCAATGCATCCTTAATAACTATGAGGATTTTATGCCTATCATAGTAGGTACATTTGAAAACTTCATGAACTATCCCAAAGTGTGACCTCAAAAGGTAATGATTAACTATTCTCTTTTCACATTGTCATATTGGACTTACTTAACAGTCCATACAAATTCAGATAAAAATCAATGTTGATCTGGATTCTCCAACCAAGTTTCATGAAAAATAGGTAACTTCATATTATCCCCATCAATTCTATTCTTAGGGTGTACTGATTAACTTGATACTAAAATACCAACACTTGGCGCTTTTCTATTAGTCAAATAAATATTCTAACTATAACCACTATTGTTACTTGCTTGTAAAAGATGTGATGAACTACTGTGGCTTACCTCAGTTTCTTTATATGACACGAAGTTGTGGCTATGCCGCATCCTCTAGTTTGATATGGAAATACATGTTATTCTTCTAAACTGAGTTAGTAATGTTATTCTTTGGCCTCCTCTCTATCATAGAAATATTCTTCAAGTTTTGGTACTAGCTCATACTACCTTTCTTCAGTCGCACTGTAACCCTCTCTCCTTGTCATGGTCCTCCTTCTCTTGTTTGACCAAAATATTCTCCCACTCCGCAGAAAACCATGCTCTTCATATTCCTTACTATCTTCTCCCCTTATCATCTCAATTCATTCTTGGATGCCAATTCATACCATACTCTAATTGATACCGAAATCCACCATGCACAAATTATTTAATCCTCAGCTTTCATCCTTAGAATCCATTTTTCAGAAAGTAGCATTTTAATACACAAGTTTAAATATTTTAGGTACTTACCTTGCAGTCCTTTAACAAATTATCTTTCTGCTGCACTGTAGGATTTTGTAATGTTTGCAAAAAACTCAATAACATACCCCTCCAAGATAGTATCCATCTAGGTTTGAGATGTCTTGTTGTTAACACCTTTAAAATTCTGGATTATCGAAGGTGTCTAAACCATGGGATCACCCTCTTGAAAACAACTCTTTTGAAAGATTAACCTCAACAATCACTTAGTTAATATGGAAGGGAACTCACTGAAGAAAATTTCATGAATATATGGGTAAACATGCTTACCTAGCTATTCATCCTAGTTAAGGTGTGAATCTTGATTCTATTCTTAATCAAATTCCCTCAGCTTCTAGTAATCCAATACCCGATATCTAGCTTAGATGGATGCCACATCCCCCTTTTATGTAGGCCTCGATACCGACAATATAACATTTTTTTGGCTCAAATCAAATTTGACCTAGGTACACTAACTCATCCACTAATAAACCCTAAGATACTAATCCTTTTGGCTTCACCTATGAAGTAGGTGCAATTGCACCCGAGGTACCTATGGGAGATGCAGGAACCTTACTTTTACAGTAGTGAAGGGCTCTTATATACAAAAATATCATACAAGATGTTAAAGCTTTGAAACATCATTTATATCCCATATAGATTAGCAAATTGATCTATGACATTCATCTATTGACTGTATAGCATTCATAACTATTGGGATATTATTAAACCCAGTCATAAATTATGATAAAATATTTAATCATTATTTGATTAAATTCCTACCCACTAGATAATTAGTTCGCATCCACTTTCACCTTAATCTCAACACATGCCATCTATACCCTAGGAATTATTTATTTCTAATTTTGGGTTTCTTTTTACCACTTTATGGACTCCCAGAATTAGTAACTACGCTTTCGTGTAGATTCTTCTTTATTATTCTTTTATCTTGCTTTTGTGTGGATAGGGTAAAGCTGGTTAACTAGTAAATTGGTATATTTTGTTCTCAACCCATCGTCCATAATTTTCTCTCCATTTTCTAGGATTATCATTTTTATCCATCACTCTTGACAACTCACTCATTCTTCTGCTAATTCGTGAGGTCCTTGACTGATTGGGGAAGTGCTTTAGCCACCTATGGGGGTTTATCATATTTAGTAAGTCTACCTCTTTGAGATTTATGAGTTGTCTCCATACAAATAATTTTTTCCTATGAGGGATGTACTATTTATGTACACTATTATTCATCATTATTCAATGGAAGGATACACTCCAATATTCATCTCTTCATTCATGTGATTCAATCTTTTTTCTTCTCTCTATTTTTCTTGTGTATGGTTGTGAGAATTATCTTAGTAGAAAGATCTATTTCCCATGATTCTTATTAGAATATTTTATCGTAGAATTCAATCTATTATTTCTACATGGTATCAAATTGCAATCTTTCTCAAGTTATACAGAGTTGAGGAGTGCATCTAGTCTCCTATCCCTCTCTGAAGAAGAGCTTGTCTAGCTTACAAGATTTTCTCCTAGTATTGTTTTGCAGGTTGCAGAGAGTTTCTTCTTGAGTGCATCAACTCAGAAATATGGATTTTTACTCAGCTATAGTTCTTACTCCCTTCAACTACCATGAATGGAAATCCAAAATAGGAATTCTATTGCGCAGTAAAGGATTATACAGAGTTACTCTAGCTTTGGAGAATGAGCCCAATGCTGAGATTGAGAAATCTAAGTGGAATAATAGGTTGGATGAGACCTATGGATTTATTTTCCTATATACTATTTCATCTATGTTATGGAGAGAAACGTCCTATGGCTTGGGGGTACCACAACAAATAGCTTGACACTAGAAATCAATATTTCTCCAATATGCAGGATAAACCAAAAATCTAACACTAAGGGATATCGAATTGTACCTTGTTCTAGACGGTTCAAGTAGATCCCCATTGAGCTTTTCCAATTCACCCTTGCATTAGCAATTTTCTCTCAACAACAACGAACAAGACCAGCATGCTCTATAATAATGTGTTAGACCTACTCTATCATATATATTCAACAATGTATAAGAAATTAAATACATCCATGGATTCAATATTCATATTCAAATGCACATAATTCGACAGGAAAATATATTTCTATTAATAAAATCATAAATTACAATAGTGACAACCTCTGTTGGAATTTCTATGAAACAGAGAAACCAAGTCCTCCACCTAGGCCTCCACCACCTCAATCCTCCATCTCTCAATAGCAAGATCACAAAGGAAAGGAATTATTTGGAAGAACACAAAGTTTTATAAAGGGAGAAAGGGATGCAGACTTGGGTATAAGAAAACTGAGGAAACAATGGACTCTAGTTTCTTCACTCTTTAATTTCCCCTGTTCAATGTGTCCAAGGGGTTCCTTATATAGCACTCCAAAAGGGTAATGGAGGGTCAAATCTGAGTGATCTCTAGGAATATGGAAGGCCAAGAGTCAGGATATTTGGAATCATATGAGGAAAACTCCAAAAATGTTTGGACTTATGCACACATCCCGATGTACGAGGGTATAAGTTCAAAAGTCACATGTACACATGAGTATGGGTTTAAAAGTTGCATACAACAATAAATAGGTGTTTTCTAGGGATGATCTTGGAATATCAAAGGATAATATAAGTCCATGGGGTCTAAATAGTTTGCATAGGGATGAGGAAGGACATAAATATGTGATCAACCATGTGTTGTAAAAGCAGCTATAACATATGCCCCCTAATGTGTGAGGTCATAGAGGTAACACGATGGCCAAAATACATTATAAAATCCATCCCAAAAGTGGAGTAATGAAGACCTAGCCACTCATCAGTACAATACAATAATCAATCTCTACATGTGACTGCAAATACATGTAGCAATCCGAGATACATAATAGTATAATGGCCATGAATATGCATGATATACAAAGTGTCATGTTTGGTCATCGCCACGTACAATATACAATAGATAAGAATCTATAAAAATTTTGAAGATATACCATGGATCAAGATATCCATAGTGGCTAAATATATATGATATATACTGGAATCAAATCATGAGAGCGGATATCTCATGAACATTGGCACGATCAAGGAGGTATCATACATGGAATTTCACCAAGATGGAAAGTCTTCTACACGAACCCCTACGAGTACATGTCCTACTATGCGATTATAAGTGTCGAGGTTGAACATAGTAGTCCATCGTCTAACTACTGCTCATTGATGTATATCGTTAATAGACGCGAGATCACCCACCAATAATGAAAATGGGAATCAAGGTACAGAGTGAAATTTAACAAGTGTGAATAGATGTGTTGAGGTCGAACACTTAGAAGAATCCATCGATCAGCAGACATTGATGTATTCCCAAAACTGTCGATGGTGAGATAAACTACCACTGATGACTGTAAGTCTCAAGACACTCAAAGGAATATATACTCCTATTCCAGAATAAATGATATGAATTTGATGGAATGGAATCTGCTGGAAGTACGACATTAAGGAATCCCCCATCAACCAACACAAAGTACTCAGCAACGCTGTATAATGTGGAAGAAATTGAAAAATATGTGCAAAAAATACAAATAGTGCTGGAAATGATTGACATGCAAAGTCAAAACAATTGAGGAATGGTTGACTAAGGCTTCAACTTCCTTTGAACAGAGCATTGTACATCACATCCATTCGTTAGGTTATTAGTTTGACTTTAGGAGCTGTACTCATTACTTTGATTTTATCTCCACCTATTGGTTAGGATTCCAATTCTTCCCAACTTTCCTTTTCTTTGTGAGATTGCTATCGATAGATGGAGGATTGAGGTGGTGGAGGCCCATGTGGAGGACTCGATTTGTCCAGTTCGTAGACATGCCGACAAAGGTTATCACTATTATAATATCTGATTTTATTAATAGAAATATATTTTCCTGTCCAATTATGTGCATTTGAATATGAATATTGAATCCATGGATGTATTTAATTGCTTATACATTGTTTAATATATATGCTAGAGTAGGTCTAACACATTAGTATAGATCATTCTTGTCTTTTTTGCTATAGTTGAGAGAAAATTTCTAATGCAAGCGTGAGTTAGAGAATCTCAACAGGGATCTACTTCAACCATCCAGAATAAGGTACGATTTGGTATCCCTTAGTGTTATATGTTTGGTTTCTCCTGCATGTTGGGGAAATATTGACTTTTGATGTCAAGCTGTCTGTTCTGGTACCCCCAAGCCATAGGAAGTTTCTCTCCATAATAAAAGTGGTGACTCCACTAGGGACAAAGGGATGCAGACTCAAGTATAAGGAAACTAAGGCAACAATGGACTATAGTTTCTTTGCTCTTCAATTCCCCCTCTTCAATGTATCCAAGGGGTTCCTTATATATCAATCCAAAAGGGTAATGGAGAGTCAAATCTGAGTGATCTTGAGGCATATGGAAGGCCAAGAGTTGGGATCTTCAAACTCATATGAGGAAAACTCCAAAAATATTTGGACTTATGCACACATCCCGATGTATGTAGGTTTGAGTTCAAAATTCGTGTGTACATGCGAATATGGGTTTAAAATTTGCGTATAGAAATAAACAGGTTTTTTTAAGGGATTATCTTGGAACTTCAAAGGATAATATAAGTACGTGGGGTTTAAAGAGTCTACAGAGGGACAGGGAAGAGCATAAATATGTGATCAATCATGTTTGGTAAAATCATCTAGAACAATCTATATAGTTTTACTACTCGAAAACAAGTGTGGACCCAACTAGAGTCTCTCTTTGGACTTCAAGATGAGCTAAGAGCGCATCAATCAGAGATTGAGTTATTCTAACTCAATCCAAGAAATTTGGACTCTCTTGAGGGTTTCTTCACGAAATTAAAGTCACTTGTTTTAACACTCAAGCATTGTGGGATTGAGAAGTAATATGATCAATTAATCCTTTCCATTATTTCTAAATTGGGTCCTCATTACTCATTTTTTATGTCTACTTTTCATGCTACTAGGCTTGTTGTTCCTAAGTGGAAAATGCCTTCTTTAAATACTTTTCTTGACTCACTAACGAAGGAGAAATATAAATTGACCCATATGGGTGTTATTAAATCATCTAGGGGAAAGGATAATGCTCTCATTTTTCAAGGAAGAAAGAATAGAAAAATCAAAGAAAATCAAATTGTGAAAGAGAAGAAGCCAAAGTCAGAAATTGAAGATGAATATTTGAAGCCTACTTATGAATATTTAATAAGGAAATTTAAGAAGAAATGGAGAAAATATAATTGTTATTATTGCAGCAAGGGATTTCATTGAGAGAATAAATGTTTCTAGAATAATATGAACATCATTTCTCATATTCTTGAGAAGCATGATATAGAAGTTCCAAATGATCTAGAGAAACCTGTTGATTCTTTATAACAATGTCATAGTGTGCAGTTCCCAGGTGATATAGACTATGCATTGAGTGCCATAGTTAAATCATCTTCTCATGTATATGATATATATTTATTCTCTAATATATAATAATCAGAAATATCATATAATTTCTTTGATAATCCTCCTATCAGTCTACTAGATTCATCTCCAAAAAATTGTGATTTTTAACTAGATATTGACTTGTCTTTCAGAAAATCTTCCTCATTTCATTCACAAGATTATATATATTATTTGGAATATTTTTTGTGGGATTATATGCATGTCATGACACAATTCACACCGCCATCTATACCATCTACCAGAACTCTGAATAATCCTCAGACTATACAATTCCCAAGTTCACTAGTTGATTCCTCATTGGTCTCTTATGCAGTGTTACTTATATTACATGGTTTGAAGTGTTTTAGTGGTTTTTTTATCGATGTACTTAGTCATATTTGGACTGATATTAAAATTTTTTGGATATTTTCTAAAAAATTATGGTTCAGATCTCAAGTCCATCCATCATTCAGATTTTTACACCAATCAGTTTTGCCTAGTTGCTCAAAGTTTACCTAGTCTAGCACTATATCCTCATGGAGTTAGATAATGCTCCTACTTTAGTAGTTGATGAGATACAAGGAATATCTCCTCTTATTTCTTGCAGGTTCTACACTGTAATGCATGATCATGGAATTCATAATTTATTGGGCAAGCCTTTCATGCAGACTAAGTTCATTCACCTCATTAGAGGAAATTTCAACTCAAAATGGGCCTTTTAACTTTAACTCAAATTCCATGTCATCATGTGTTAGCCAATGAAATTGCTTTAAATTTGAAATACCCTATAGGTCTTAAACACTTTTTTAATCTAAATTTGGGGATAGGTATCATAAAAAAACTACTTTTTTTGTTTGTATTTTTGACATATCTCCATGTTTGTTTACTCAAATTTCGATCAGGAGAGCTCGTTGGATGCATAATTAAATTCTGCATCCAATGAGTACCCACTCGACATACTTTTGACGGACCCTTCTACCCAAAAAACAAGAAATACTTGAAAAATGTGATGATGACATCATCATCACATTTTTTTAGTTATTTCTTGTTTTTGGGGTAGCAGGGTCCATCAAAAGTATGCCAAGTGGGTACTCGTTGGATGCAGAATTTAATTCCGCATAGAACGAGCTCTCCCGATCAAAATTTGAGTAAAAACATGGGGAGATATGTCAAATACAAACAAAAAAAATAGTTTTTTTCTTTTCTTCCTCCAAAATTAATAAACTTTATTTTATTATTTTAACTATTATTATTTTTTTTTTTTAGGAGGCCCATTTTGAAGTGAAATTTCCTCTAATACATTCAAGAGAAGATAAATATATGTTGAAGACATATTATTTCAAATTTTATGCCTTGTCCTTTCTTCATGGAGGATTTCCCCATGTGGTTTTTTCTCTTTCCTTACTTTTCTATACATAATAATTGTTAAAGGGTGACCATAGCCTTGTTGTTGGGCCCTATATACATCTATATTTTTGACATGCCATCATAAATTTAGAATTAAAGGGGAGTATTGGGATATTATTAAACCCGCTCATAACTTAGGATAAAATACTTAATCATTATTTGATTGAATTCCTACCCACTAGCTAATTAGTTGGCATCCACTTGGACCTTAAAGTCAACACATGCCATCTATACCACAGGAATTATTTATCTCTGATTTATGGGTTTATATTTACTAATCTATGGAGTCCTGGAATTAGTAATTGCGCTTTCATGCATATTCTTCCCTATTCTTCCTTTATCTTATGTTTCTGTGGATAAGGTAAAGATATTCAACTAGGAAACTTGTATCTTTTGTTGCCAACCCATACTCCATGATTTTATCTCCATTTTCTCATATTGGCATGTTTATCCATCACTCTTTGCAACTCACTCATTCTTTTTCTAATTTGTGAAGTCTTTGAATGATTTATAAAGTTCTTTATGTTAGAATAATCAACCCATAGTTTACCCACTTAGACATTAATTTCATTATTTTTGTCTTATTAGCCTAGTTCATGTGTCCCACCTTGTGCAAGTTGTCATTTGCTTATCTATAATTGTCAAACTTGCCTTATTTTACTCATGTAGCACATGGGAGAGCTAAAGGAATCAATTCTGCTTTATTCCCGGCCTCCTAGGTGCCCTTCTGCTTTTTCTACTTTATTCCCTGCTTTTTCAGTGTTTTAAGGCAAAAGGAAAAGCTAGACTAGGTGAGGTTGACTAGTTTTTTGTCCTACACATCCTCCTCTCTTTTCTCCATGCAAAAGCATGTATGAGCTTCCATTCCACCACTCTTTAGCTTGCCTAAGCCATTTTTCCAATTTGTGAGCTCCATGACAGATTTGGGATCAACTTTTTACACCTATGGGGGATTTGCTTATTTTTAGTAAGCCTGCTTTATGCTAGATTCGAATTGCTCCTTATGCATTCAAATCCCTGATGTATGTTATTTATTCAGCAACCTATTATTTTACAGGGTTGGCTATTGTAAACTAATTTAATACATTTTAGTGTTCAGCTCCAATTTTTAGTCTCTTTGTGAGTGATTTTGCATGATCAATTGTTAATTGTTGTGAGTAAAATTAATCTATCACCTGGTTCAATTTCTGCATGGTATCATAGCCATTGTATATTGTTTCTCTCCTTCAAAAATTGTTTTGCAAGTTCGACATCAGTGACTGGGAGCCTTCTACTGACAGCCGGGACAGATTTTCTAAGCTATGGATCAATCACAGAAAACTATATTGACTCCCTTCAATTTATTTGGATGGAAAGCAGAGATGGAGATACTGTTGAGAGCGAAAGGCCTCTACAGGGTGACTATGGCAATAGAAGTAGAGCCCAATGCAGTTGCAGAGAAGATAAAATGGCACAACGGGAGGGATGAGGCTTATGGCCTCCTATGTCTGAGTATTTCCAGAGACCTCCTTTTCCATCTTGATGGATTGACATCACCGAATAAAGTATGGGAGAAGCTTTCTGATCTTTTTGGAAAGACAGATGAGATGAGGGGACATCAAATCGAAAATGAGCTGATTTCTTTGAGTCCAAATAGATTTGAATCCATACAGCTATATTTCTCCAAGTTCAAAGCACTAGTTTTGTAGCTGAAATAGTGTGGGATTGAAAAGAAATATGATCAGCTCGTACTGGCCATCCTCTCGAAGCTAGGCCCTGACTATTCAGTGTTTGTTTCGACCTTCTATCCCACAAAACTGACAGCTCGAACCTGGAAGATGCCTATCCTTGCAGATTTCATGGAATCTCTTACACAAGAATAGGATAAGCTGTTGATGATGGGCACCATCAAACCATCCAAAGATCAAGCTTTGATTGCTAGAGATTCGAAGGTGGATTCAAAAGGCAAAAATAAAGCTAAAAAGCCACCTGAGCAAAAGAGAGACAAGAAACAGTCTCTGGAGGATCCACAAGGTCCCACATTAGAGGAAATTTCAACTCAAAATGGGCCTCCTAAAATGAACTAATAAAATAATAGTTAAAATAATAAAATAATATTTATTAATTTTGGAGAAAGAAAAGAAAAAAACTACTTTTTTGTTTGTATTTTTGACATATCTCCTTGCATTTTTACTCAAATTTCGATCGGGAGAGCTCGTTGGATGCGGAATTAAATTTTTCATCCAACGAGTACCCACTCGGCATACTTTTGATGGACCCCACTACCCCAAAAATAAGAAATACTTGAAAAAAATGGAATGATGATGTCATCATTCCATTTTTTCAGGTATTTCTTGTTTTTGGGGTAGCGGGGTCTGTCAAAAGTATGCCGAGTGGGTACTCATTGGATGTGGAATTTAATTCCGCATCCAACGAGCTCTCCCGATCAAAATTTGAGTAAAAACACAGGGAGATATGTCAAAAATACAAACAAAAAAAGTAGTTTTTTTTATGATACATATCCCCAAATTTATATTAAAAAAGTGTTTAAGACCTATACAGTATTTCAAATTTAAAGCAATTTCATTGGCTAACACATGATGACATGGAATTTGAATAAAATTTAAAAGGACCATTTTGAGTTGAAATTTCCTCTAATGAGAAGAATTACCAGAAGAAGAAGAACAAAGGTGAAATGAACAAGTGCACATACTGCAATAAGGGAAATCACCCTGAAAGCTCTTGTATGAAAAAGAAGATAGACATGCTGACCCAACTCCTGAAGAATAATGGCATCTCCCTTCCAAAAATCTCAAAGAATAGAGAAGGAGGATCAAGTTCATATGATAGAGAGAGAGTTCACGCTCTAGTTGCTGCCACATCAAGCTCACCCAGTTTTATCATTGATTCTGGAACTTCAAGACACATGGTTTCGACTAAGGAGGCGTTCTCCTCATTGGGAATGTCGAAAGGACCATCTATTGTACTGGGAGATGACTCTCTCACTGAAAGTATGGGCAAAGGAAGGATAGATCTTGATCATGGTCAGTTCAGCAATGTACTGTATGTGCCTGGTATCGC
>LPNX010589698.1:35693-61612 GCA_001517045.1 Pseudotsuga menziesii | reverse complement strand
CAGGTATTGCTGGGTTCACTTCCTGAAACACAAGTCTGAAGTTTTTGGCCTATTCAAAGTCTTTAAGGCTTTGGTTGAAAACCAATCTGGAAGGAAACTGAAGGCCCTCAGATCTGAAAATGATGGTGAGTATGTCAAGTATGAGCTTATTAATTATTTTTCAGATGCAGGTATTCATATGCATCATTCTATCCCTTACACACCACAACAAAATGGTGTTGCTGAGAGGAAGAACAGATCACTGAAGGAGATGGAAACATGCATGATGGAGGCCAAAACTTTTCCACCAAAGTACTGGGCCGAAGCTATCAACTATGCAGCCTATATCCAGAATAGGGTGCCTCACAAAAATCTTGATGGTATGACTCCCTTCGAAGCATGGAGTGGGCACAAGCCAGATTTGACCCATTTCAGGATTTTTGGCTCAAAGGCTTAGGCTAGAATCCCGACAGAGAAGAGGAAGGACTTGCAGCCCCAAAGTCAAGAGTGTCTCTTTGTTGGATACTCTAAAGATTCAAAATGGTACAAGTTGATAAATTTGAGCACAAACAAAGCCTTCATTGAAAGGTGTGTTCAGTTTGAAGAAGAACCCCTTGCAGCAGTGGAAGTTGGTGAAGCCTCTTCACCACCTGAACCTCAAGAAGTAAGTAAAGAGTTTGTTGAACATGCTGATTTTGATTTTTCTAATGGAGATGAGTTTATTGCAGACCCTAACATCCCTACAAGGCCAAAATGGGAATCCAAGACACTACATGCAGCAGGAGAGCTAGCTGGGGATCCCAATGACCCAAGGAGGACTAGATCTCAATTTGAGAGTGGTCTGTGCATGAAGGATCCTATGTTTGCTAAAAAATGCTATTTGATGGCGGATTCTGATACTCAAACATATGAAGAAGCAGCAGGAGATCCAATATGGAAAACATCCATGAAGGAGGATTTCATCTCACTCCAGAAGAGCAACACATGGGAGCTAGTGGATTTTCCCCCAGGGAGAAAAATAGTACAGTCTAAGTGGGTCTATAAGACCAAATTTGCTTCTGATGGTTCACCACTAAAGTACAAGGCCAAATTGGTAGCCAAGGGCTACTCATAGGTTCATGGCATAGATTACAATGAGACCTTTTCCCCAATGGCAAAGATGGATTCTATCAGGCTATCCTTAGCCATTGCAGCCTCAAGGAAATGGGAGGTACATCACATGGATGTAAAATGTGCCTTCCTGAATGGAGATCTCACTAAAGATATATATATGCAGCAGCCTCAAGGTTTTTCTACTAACCCTTCTCTTGTGTGCAGGTTGAGAAAGTCATTGTATGGGCTAAAGCAAGCCCCCAGGGCTTGGTATGCCAAGATCGATAGCTTCTTGCTATCACTGAATTTTGTTTGGTGCAAATCAGATCCAAATGTCTATTTGAAGTTAGTTAATGGTTCATTAATTATCATTGTGTTATATGTTGATGACCTGCTCATTATAGGAAGCTCACAGGCTGAGATTGCTTCCTTAAAAGGAGCTATGAACCAAGCCTTCTCCATGACGGATTTGGGGCTCTTAAGTCAATTTTTGGGGCTTGAGATTGCTCAAAACAAAGCTAGAATTAAGGTGCACCAGTCCAAATATGCCTTGGACTTGCTGAACAAATTCAGAATGAAGGATTGCAAAGCAAGCAAAGCTCCTTTCCTTTCAGGAGTGAAGCTGGAAGAAGTTGATTCTTCACCTATGGTAAACAATACACTGTATAGGAAATTGATTGGATGTTTATTGTATCTGACACATAATAGACCTGATCTCTGTTATACAATAAGTGTGTCTTCTAGATACATGTATCAGCCTCATGAGATCCATTTGAAAGCATCCAAAAGGATCCTTAACTTTGTTCAGGGAACAAGGACACATGGGATCTTCTATAAAGCAAAATCTGATCTTGATTTGATTGGATTTACTGACAGTGATAGTACAGACAAAAAGTCCACTTTAGGATATGTGTTCATGCTTTCAGAAGGTCCAATCAGCTGGTCAAGCAAGAAACAGAGTGCCATTGCACTCTCATCTACAGAAGCAGAGTACAGAGGAGTTGTTAATGCAGCAACTCAATGTTTATGGTTGCAGGGTTTACTTGGAGAGTGTAGCTTCAAACTAGAGTACCATTCAAATCTGCAAAGATCCAGTTCAAAAGCAGAGAACCAGACACATTGAGATCCATATGCACTACATCAGAGAACTTGTGCATGATGGCACCATTCATCTACTCTTCTGCTCATCTTCAAAACAAGTAGCTGATATCTTCACCAAAGCATTTTGTGAGAATACCTTCAGCAATCTCAAATCACTGCTGGGGATTGCTGATCATGCTGTGCAAGCATGAGTGAAGACAAGATTCTACAATTTTTTTTTACAGTCCATGTTTAAGAGAGGATTTTCCCAAGTTGGTTTTGCCTCTTTCCTTGTTTAAATGGACACGCAGTATGTAAAGGGTGACTAAGCCTTGTTTCTAGGCCCTATAATTTTCTAATATATTACTCATAAGTCAGGCTTAAGGGGGAATGTTAGAATAATCAACCCATAGTTTACCCACTTAGACATTAATTTCATTATTTTTGTCTTATTAGCCTAGTTCATGTGTCCCACCTTGTGCAAGTTGTCATTTTCTTATCTATAATGGTCAAACTTGCCTTATTTGACTCATGTAGCACATGGGAGAGCTAAAGGAATCAATTCTACTTTATTCCTGGCCTCCTAGGCGCCCTTCTGCTTTTTCTGCGTTATTCCCTACTTTTTCAGTGTTTTAAAGCAAAAGGAAAAGCTAGACTAGGTGAGGTTGACTAGTTTTTTATCCTACACATCCTCCTCTCTTTTCTCCATGCAAAAGCATGTATGAGCTTCCATTCCACCACTCTTTAGCTTTCCCAAGCCATTTTTCCAATTCATGAGCTCCATGACAGATTTGGGATCAACTTTTTACACCTATGGGGGATTTGCTTATTTTTAGTAAGCCTGCTTTACGCTAGATTCGAATTGCTCCTCATGCATTCGAATCCCTGATGTATGTTATTTATTCAGCAACCTATTATTTTATAGGGTTGGCTATTGTACACTGATTTCATACAGTTTAGTGTTCAGCTCCAATTTTCAGTCTCCTTGTGAGTGATTTTGCATGATCAATTGTTAATTGTTGTGAGTAAAATTAATCTATCACCTGGTTCAATTTCCACACTTTAGCCACATATGGGGGATTATCATATTTGGTAAGTCTACCTTTTTTTATCTTGGTGAGTTGTCTCCATACAACTTGATTTTTCCTATGAGGGATGTAATATTTATGTACACTATTATTCATCATTATTCAATGGAAGGATACACTCCAATATTTATCTCTTCATTCATGTGATCTAGTCTCTTTTCTTCTCTCTATTTTTCCTGTGTATTCTTGTGAGAATTATCTTAGTAGCAAGATCTATTTCCTCTGAGTCTTCTTAGCATATCTTCTCATAGAATTGGATCTATTATTTATATAATAACCATTCATATTAAATATCAAGTCATAGCATTAGCTCAATATTTCAAGATACAATAGGAGATCACAATACACACAATCATCAATCACACATTTTGAACATCATGATTACATGGAAACAGAAAATGGGAGAAAAAGTGATTTTATTATTCATGAGTCACAATCAATAATCACTTCATGTTTGTGTTCACAAACTACATACTCTCTCTATATCTCTCTATCTACAAAAAATCTACACACCAAGCCTACATATCACTACAACTCCTTGCAAATCACTCATACAATAACTTCATAGCCGAATATCCAATAAAATACTTTCTTCAATAGTCATACCAGAAGATGAGTATTCTATCCAAAATGTAATAAAACCAAAACTTTCTGACCCATTACACATATATAGGACTTTATCACATCCCATCTCGCTCTGACTACTTGGACTCATTATTTCATGTGGACAAACTTTAACCGTTTCCATTAACTGCATATTTGAAATCGTCAAAATGTCCCATATGTGCCTAAAGAACTTTGTGAAGTCCTTGACTAGTTTGGAAAGGCTCAGGCGCGGCAATGGAAGAGAACTGACCATCTTGATGAATTCCAAGACAATGGAGAACAACTGTCTGTGAAGGAAGTGCTGCGCTACAGGCTGTACAGGAAGGTAAGAAATAATTTACCGAAAAGATGGTGGAGCACCCATTGAAGCAGGATTTGAGAGGAAGTCAGGACATTGCTAAGAGAATCAAGCGCAAGTGAATGAGATAACTCAGTAGTATGAAGACTTTAAACTAAATATCAACGAGTACACCATGTCCAATTGACGTGGTTGGAGGGCGAGCCATAAGATTGTGCTGGGGGCCTATTGGAAGGGGTTTTGGGACAAGTTAGTTGCGCAACATCGTTGATGCTACGCAAGCTCAAATAATCCACACAAGTGGATGATAGTGCGCAAGGCGGAGAATAGAATATTTTATATATTTTTTTGTCACCTTTTGTAATTTTGGACTAGATTTTATGGATATTGGTCATTACTTTGTAAAAATAGTTAAGATGTAGTTAGGAAATTTTCCAAGAGGACCTTGAATGTAAAGGAACAATCCTATAAGTAGAAGTAGAGTGCAAGTGTTAGATGATCTTGTCTCACATTATATTGAGCTTGATATGGATATTTTTGGGAACTTTTGGGTGAAATTTTTGGAGTTCAAGTATCTGAATTGAGATCTCTTGGTCTATAAATTGTGATTTTTGCGTGAAAGTAGTATGGCAATATGGAAGCTGATCTGAATTATTGTCTTCTTTTCTCTTTTTTTTGTTTTACTGTTTCTGTGACCCACTGATGAATGTTTAGTGAATCCATGACATGGGTCTATGATGCGATGTTTCTTTGGTCTAAATGATGTTATCTTTATAGATCTATTTACGCATCAGTATGTTTGCTGCAGTTATGATCAAATGATGTGATCTATTATGATTGATTTTGTTTGAATGAGTGATCAGACATGTTAATTATTGCAATGAGTTGATAAGTTTTTGATGCACATGGTCCTCTTCTATTCTATGAAAACTTGGTTTCAATAGCTCTTTTTTGAACATATCGGGTGAGACTTCATCCTCTTTGTGGGTGTTGTTGGGCAGGGTAAAACCTATCTGGGACGGTGCTCAAGGAGATTGCGGTGAGTTGAATGTCAACATAGTGGGAACCTCTCTCGACTGGTTTTGTTTGTTGGTTTTTTTCCAACACCACGTCAGAGACGATCCTGATTATTTGAACCAGTACACATTTTCTTTGATCACACAAAAAATGCATCCAAAAAAATATGCCAAAACTTTCAAGGTACAAAAAAATTTCAACCAACAATAAAAAGGAAATAAATCATGCATCTTCATATCATATGAAAATGATCATAAAATTGCATTCACATGCACATAACATCATCCAACGCATTGTATAGTCATATAAGGCTCCTGTATAAAAATATTTCATCAACATGGATATGTAAATATATAAGCATAAGTCCAAAATAAAAAGTATTTTCATATTTTATCCCACTGCTCTATCAAAATATTTGATACATAAGTCAAAAATATCATGTCCATAGCATAGGGGTATTTACACATAATCACCTACTCATTATCATAATCCTCATCACTTGATTCATTAGATCCCCCCCCCCTCACTATCCTCCTCATCAACAAACCAAGGTACATTCCCCCTCAGCGTGTTGTGAATCCCCTAGGTGTCCATGGATACACACTATATGGTTAAGCACAATTCATATTGCACCTAGTAGCATCCATCGATCAACTCATCCTCTAGATACTTCAACCCATTATCACTAATTCCCTCCAACAACTGGTCAATATCTTAGCATAACATCTCCAAGATATCCATGAATCCCCATCATCGCTGCTACACTACGGGGCTAGGATCGACCCCCTCAAAACTACTTGATTTTTTTTGAAATCCTGTTAAGTGAACTAGTCGCACATTTATACACACATATGATGACTAATTAGTACCATGTATCACATAAATAAATCTAGATACCATATATGGTAGTATGTAAACCCAACTAAAATAATGTAGCATCATACATACCATATGGTCCCCATGCATGGCACAATGGGAGAGGTAGTTATGGGTATCCTTGGAAGTCTACCCCATCATATGCTATATTTTTATCATTCAAGCTAGAATTATGATCTTAGGATCTTTAACTAAGAGAATAACATGCACAGCAATAAAACACAAGAGACAAGAGACACAAAGAATTTTCCTTGGGGAAACCATAAAGGAGAAAACCCCACAACTTCCTCAGATATATAATCAGCACAAAAAGTAAAACCCAAAAACACAAAGATGATCTCCCGACAATAGTAGTATCTCTCTTGTCCCAACAACTTCTCTCTCACTCATGCGCCCTAATGAGTGAGTGTGTGTGTGATAATAGAGAGACTCAATATCTATTTATATTCTTTCGTTCACTTGAAACCCACTCCAACATGTCATCTTCACTTAACAATTACTTACTAGAGTCGACATCTCTAGTAGTCTCTAATAACCCTAGTGCCCCACAACTTGTGGGGACTTTGCCTCCTGTGACCAATAAGGAGGTTTATCCTTAACAAAATGGTGGGGACTATTTCCCTGACTTACAATGACTCACCTAGGGTCTACCTCTCTAGGATATTCTAATAACCCTAGGGCCCCACAACTGCGGGAAATTTAACCCTTGACCAATAGGAGGGTTACCCATAATGACTTGACATGACTTGTTACATTATAGAAACTCCCGATCGAAACATCGGGGTACAATACATAAGAAATATAGGTGAATACATTTCGAAGTTACAATTACATCAACACTCCCTCTTAACTAGGAAGGTATTCTATCGACACAATTTATCAACACAAGTCTTCTTCTCTGTATCATCTAGATCATCATTGATTTCTTGTCATCTTCATTTTCAAGTCATCTTTATCTTCAAGTCATCTTCATCTGGATTTGGATCATCACTCGATCTGGATCATCACTCAATCTGGATCATCATCACTAGATTTGGATCATCACTCAATCTAGATCATCACTACTGGATCATCACTGCGGAATCATCATCATGGGTGCTATCTCATGATTCTTCTCATCATAGGAAGTTCTACAAAGCCAGCCCTTTTTCATGCTGGTTGTAGGCCTAGCCTCCATGTAGGTCTTCTTCAACCACTTATATCTGACCCTAAGTCAGAATGGCCCACCCAGCACTTATATCTGATCATGTAGGAACCAATCCTATAATCATATCAGAAAGGCACACCCAACACTCACATCTAACCATGTGGGAACGTATCCCACAACCCTGTCAGAAAGGCCCAGCACTCACATTTGACCATGCGAGGAACCAATCCAACGTACATGTCAAAAAGGATTTGCACTTTCATTCAACCATGCGAGGAACCAATCCAACCTACATGTCGAAAGGGATCTGCACTTACATCTGCCCATGCGAGGAACCAATCCAACATACATGTCATAAGGGCTCTGTACTCACATCTGGTCATGTAGGAACCAATCCTATAGTCACATCAGAATGGCCCTCAGTCCCAAACTAAGCTTTCCTGGTAACTGACCAGGTGCCTCCATTCTCCCAGAAAATGGAATCAGCCCTTATATCTGATCAAGTGGGAACCAATACCTCAATCACATCAGAATGGCCATGTGTTGAGACCTAGGGTTTCAACATCATTCAAGCATATATTAAGTTCATACACAGCATTCAAAGACAAAGGAAATATGGGAAGGGACGTCCAATCCGTCTTTGCATTATCTTTGTTAATTATTTATACATTATGAGGTAGGTTGGAGCGGTTGTACCCGCTCCAACTACCTATTTGTTTATCTTTTAAACTATAATTACATGATGACATTTAGGAGGTAATTAGCCCCTTCTACATCTCCCCCACAAACAAAATGTTTCTTCATCCTGAAGAAAACAAAGAAAACTGCATCAACGTCCTGGGTCTCTACTACTGCGGAGTAGTCCTCACTGTGCATCAACCATGCATACGGTCTGCATAGGTAACTCAGCCGCAACAGCCGCCAGCTTGATAGGAAAATGCATGTGTACAAGGCTCTACTGTGACTGGTTAATCTTCAGCCTCCATCTTCAATCTGACAATAGTCCATCGAAGTCTCATCCTCTCACAACGGCGGGAAACCATTCTTCCGCAACTAGGCCTTTTGATTTAAAGCCTCACCCGGGCTCATCTGACCGGCATCTCCATCTGTTCAGGCATGCGGGGCCTTTTGGCTCTTCGACTTCCTATGTCATTTCTCTGTCTTCTGGCTTTCCGAGGTCACAACCTAGGAACAGTTTCAGCATTTTGATAATGAGGGGTACATTGTCATCATGTTCATTGAAGCGCTTCGCTGTGTAGGTGAATGATATTTGCTTGAATGCCATCGTCGTCGTCTGGTTCTATTGTGAGAGTATGAATTTCCTGCTCCACTCAACCGACCTGTTTCAACCGACATGCTCCCACCGACATGATCATATTGACCACTTGAAATGCCGACCAAAGTGAGTTGGACCCACAGAAGAATCGACCATATTTTTACAACTTAATCAACGCTCAGTCAATCAAGGAGGCAAGGTATTTAACACAAAATAAACTCCATAATGTTACCTCTCATGATGCATCAATTTTATTTTTTTTAATCCGTAGTCGGGACAGGGTCGACGAAATGGTGGTCGACCAGCTCAGTCGGGTCGATGGCCCAGTGTGCTAGTCGGTGGCTTGGTCGAGTCGGTGGCTGAAGAATACGAACCCATGTTGTACTTCTCGAATATTCAGAATCCCCCAGCCGCCATGGCCAACGTAAGTGGAGCAGAAACTAATAAAAATAAGTCTGCAAGGAGCGGCATTGTTTCCAGGGACTCAATCAGGCAATCTGGAGTTGGGCAGACTGATCCTAAGCAGCTGATCAAGCCGAGCGACTCAACCAGGCAATCTACAGTTACGAACACTAATCATAACCCGCCGAGCAAGCTGCCAGAAAAAAGAAAGTTCAGACGACTTATATTAACCCCGGACGATGATGAAGATGAATAAATAAATAGCTCCAACCATAAATCCCCCAACATAATTTCAATTGCACAGTCTCTCGATCCCTTTCAACGTGAACTATGCCGAGCGATGATATGTCTTTAAAGTGCGACCGATTGGCATGTCATTTTGAACGTTAGTCAGTGTTAAGCCGACTACCATAGTCGGTACTAAAGTTTTTGGTTGGATTCAATTGAAAGTTACAGACTTTCAATTGATTCAGATTGCTTGGAATGAATAACGTGTGGTCGGCTGGAACACAATCGTATTACGCCTTAGATCCTTCACAGTCACGGTCTCTTCTCGACCATCCGCTAAAAGCCTCACAAACCGGGATTAACGTTATTAAAATCGCCCGACTCAGCGTGCCTGCGCGGAGTGATGGAAGCATGCTTATTTAGAACTCGCAATACAGAAGAGGAGCAGGTGGGACAGAGCACGAGCAGTATTTCTTCTTCACGACAGTTTCTCCTTTAGGTGCGACCACCTCCATCCGCTGCTGCTGTCACCCAGACCGGATAGAGGCGGCAACGGCGCCAATGTTGAGACCTAGGGTTTCAACATCATTCAAGCATATATTAAGTTCATACACAACATTCAAAGACAAAGGAAATATGGGAAGGGACGTCCAATCCGTCTTTGCATTATCTTTGTTAATTATTTATACATTATGAGGTAGGTTGGAGCGGTTGTACCCGCTCCAACTACCTATTTGTTTATCTTTTAAACTATAATTACATGATGACATTTAGGAGGTAATTAGCCCCCTCTACACCATGTGCTCACATATGATCATGTAAGACTACATATTACAGTCATATCAGAAAGGCCCTCAGTCCTAGACTGAGTATTCCTGGTAACTGACCAGGCACCTCCATTCCAAGAATGGAAACAACCCTTACATCTGATCATGTAGGAACCAATCCTAGAGTCATATCAGAATGGCTCAACACTCAAATATGACATGGAAGGAACCAATCCTCTCACCATGATAGAATGGATTAGCCCTTACATATGACCATGGAAGTGACCAATCCTCTCACCATGTCAGAATGGCTCACGGACTTATCACTTCCCCTTAGGAAGGAATCTCGACCTGGAGAACACCAAGCTTCTCCCTGAAGCACTCAAACTTCACTCAAGATAATGGATTCATCAACACATCAGCTATCTGTTCATCCGTCACAACATACTAGAGCTTCACTACTCCTCTCTGCACCATATCCCTAATATAGTGATACTTGATCTCGATATGCTTCGACTTTTCATGGAACACCGAGTTCTCCGACAACTTCACACAACTCTGGTTGTCGCAATGTATACAAGTAGCATCCATTTGGATATCAAATAAATCAGACAGTAGCTTCCTTAGCCATACTTCCTCACAACTAGATGAACAAGATGCAACATACTATGCTTTAGTTGTACTCAGTGCCACATATGATTTCTTCTTGCTAAACCAAGAGATCACAAATGATCCCATACTGAAGCAACATCCTGAAGTGCACTTCTTGCCTAATCTGAATCAACATAACCTTCTAGGTTAATCTTTTGATTCGTATCATACTTGAGCCCATAATAAATTGTACCCCTTAGGTACCTCAAAATATGCTTTGCAGCAATCAAGTGAACATGTCTCGAATCTGTCAGAAACTGGCTCAAGGTGTTCACAGCAAAGAAAATGTCTAGTATCATGTTCGTCAAGTACATCAAGGACCCAATCATCTCACGATACATCGTAGTAGCAACCATCTTTGATGAAGCATCACTCAATAGCTTCATTTCAATTCCATAGGTGTGGTCATGGCCTCGCAGTCCATCATCCTAAACCTCTTTAGGATCTCTACTGCATACTTCCCTTGTCCGAGGAATATTCCATCCGCATTCTGCCACACCTCCATGCCTAGAAAATAGTGCATCAACAGATAACAGGAGCACCACTGATATTTCACCTTCAAACTTGAAGCAAAGGTTGGAATCCACTTTACTAGTATTAGTAAATACTAGAGTCATCAGTATTCTATCTATCCTGTCGTACCATGTCGAACCTCAGGATCTTCTACAGTCACTCCCTCTAAAGCATCATACTCCCTCTTTCTTCCGTACTCTATGCACTGAAACATTTTGTACTTGAGTGACAAGTAGCTTCCTCTGCTACTAATATTCTATGTATCCATCTAGGGTCACTGGATAGCAAGATCCTCTATCTTTGAAAGCATTCTTCTTGCACCCATCTATGATCTTGTCATCCTTTATCAACCTTGTAGAAAAGGTTCAGATCTTCATCAAGCTCCTCATGTATGTGTTATCACATGGGTGTCTTCTGAGCTTGTACAAGGTGTTCTTTCACTTGCACACATGATTCTGCCTATCGTGTGACTTCACTTCTAGTGGCTACAAATGTCTCTTCGTAGTTTATGCCTTCTTTTCGTGAGAAGCCCCATGCTACGAATCTTTCCTTGTATCCCACGATGTTTCCATCTACTTCATGATGGAACTATGAACTTCCATTCACATATCGATATTGTATCCTAAACACCATTCTTGTTGAACTGTCATAACTTGTTCTTCAGAACAAGTCTCATCCTTCTTTGCTTGTAGGAAATTATGTATGCGATCTTTCCTACAAGTCAAATGCATTTGTATAGTTAGAAACATTTCATAAGGAATATTCATACTAGCGAATTCTTATGCATAAATATATGATCATGCAACTACTTTAGCCAGTACAATATTCATCCATATCTCACATAAACTTTCTAGATGCCTTTGTTAGGTAAATAACTCCTGATTTATTTATTTCATAGCCAAAGCATTTATTTATACATTTACAATGACTCTTGTGATCACAGATCTGAGAGTCTTTTCATCTTCCTATTATTTACACTAACGTATAATCCTGACGGATTATATTCCAACAATCCCCCCCTTAATCCGAAGGGGTGTTAGTAAGTCCGAGCATGTTTCTGAATATTTCAAACTTTTCTCGTCCAAGCGCTTTGGTGAAGATGTCTGCAACTTGATCATTTGTGGAACAATGTCAAAGATGGACTGTCTTGGCCTCTACATGATGTTGAATCAAATGGTACTTTGTGTTGATGTGTTTGGTTCGATTATGGAATCTGGGATTCTTAGCCAGCTTGATTGCAGAAGTATTGTCAATCAATAATGGAGTGGAGTTCTCTTGTTTTTCTTGCAAATCTTCAAGTATCTTCCTGAGCCATACTATTTCTTTCATTGCTTCAGCTGCAGCCACATATTCTGCTTCTGTTGTTGAATCTGCCGGAACTGACTGTTTGTGTGATCTCCATGAGATAGCTATTGATCCAAGACTCATAGTGTATCCAAAATTTGATACTCCTGTCTCCTTATCGCCATCAAAATCTAAGTCTGAGTACCCAATAAGTTTGAAGTCATCCACTTTAGAGTACTTGAGTCCAACTTCTTAAGTCCCCTTCAAGTATCTTAGAACTCTTTTTGCGTCTGAGTAGTGTCCTTCACAAGGTTTATGCATGAACCTTGAAAGTATGCCAACAACATAAGAAATATCTGGTCTAGTTTTTGTAAGGTAGATAAGACTTCCTACAAGTTGTCGATACTTGGTCGCATCCTCAAATTCTTTTCCTTCGCTTGATGTGAGCTTCATTTTCTGTTCCATTGGAGTAGAGATAGGGTTGCATTATGTCATTAAAAATTTGTTTAGTAGTTCTCCAACATATTTTTTCTGAGATAGGAATATGTACTTAGGATTTTGAGTGACTTCAATTCCTAAGTAAGAGTGGAGATGTCCCATATCTATCATTTCAAAGATCTTTTTCAAATATTTCTTTATGGATGCTATATAGCTCTCATTGTTCCCTGTCATCAAAAGATCATCTACGTACACCACAAGATACACAACAGATCTTCCAACTTTCTTTATAAACAATGTTGCATCATCAAGATCAAAATGTTCAAAATTTAACCTCAAAAGATGCTTGGTTAATTTTTCATACCATGCGTGAGGCGCTTGTTTTAGGACATACAAGGATTTGACAAGCTTGCATACCTTTTGTTCTTTTCCTTTCACAGCAAAGCCTTCTGGCTGAGACATGAAGACATTCTCTTTCAAGTCTCCATTCAAGAAAGTAGTCTTCACATCCATCTGATGAACTTTCCACCCTTTATGAGCAGCTAAAGATAGTAAGGTACGGATGGTAGCCCATTTTGTTGTAGGAGAAAACGTTTCTTCATAGTCAATTCCTCCCTTCTGTGCATAGCCTTTTGCTACAAGCCTCGCTTTGTGCTTGTCAAGTGAGCCATCTGATTTGTATTTGTTCTTGTACACCCACTTGCACCCAATTGGTTTGGTTCCAACTGGAGGGTCAACCAGCTTCCAAGTTCCATTCTTCATGAGTGCATCATACTCATTCTGCATATCTTCTCTCCACTCAACTGGAGTAGAATCTTATTCAAAGGAAGTTGGTTCAAAGTTAGAAGATAAATTAAATTCACAATCAAATGATACATCCATGTCATTACCTGATTTATCTGCTTCTCCTCCATCTTCATGTCTTTTTGAACTTCTTGTTCCCGTCTTTCCAACTTCATCTGGATGGACACTTTCAAGTGTCTTTGTGGCCCATTTAGGAATCTTCCGTGATGGTATTGGTTGATCAGCTGGTGGTGCTTTATCATTGATTGAGAGTCTTCCAATTCTCTCAATCACATCATCTAGTTGAATCTCTTTTTGAGGTGAGTATCAGGAACTTCTTCATGCAGGGGAGTTGGTGCTTCATATGGAAATTCCAAAGGTTGTTCCAGAATAGGAATCCCCCCTTCAAGGTTTGGAATTTCATATTCATTTTCAGAATATTTCTTTGGATGAGGATATTTTTCCAAATGATCAAGCTATCTCTCAATGGATTGGTCATTTTTATTAGTCTCAAGAAAAATTACATCTCTGGAAATAACAAAATTCTTGTTTACCTCATCACACAGACGGTATGCCTTGGAGTTTTCTTCATACCCCAAGAAAATGCATTTTCTACTTCGAGCACCAAGCTTGTTTCTTTGCTCCTTTGGAATCAAGGCATAATAGGTGGAACCAAAAAACTCTGAGATGCTTGACTGAAGGGAGATCACCAAACCACATTTCATGTGGAGTCTTGTTATCAAGAGCATTTGAGGGACTTCTGTTTCTCAAATAGGCTGCACATTTTACTGCATCACCCCAAAACATTAGTTTTACATTCTTAAAAAACATCATTGAGCATACCATATTCATTATGGTTCTATTCATTCTTTCTGCTACACTGTTTTGTTGAGGATTGTAGGGAACTGTAGTCTGATGTGCAATTCCATGTTGGCAAAGATAATCTTCAAAAGCATTTGAAGTGTATTCTTTCCCATTATCAGTACGAAGTGTACCAATTTTAGATTGTGCTTGTTTTTCTATCAATGCATGAAAGTCCTTGAATGTTTGAAATGATTCTTATTTTTTCTTTAATGCATAAATCCAGCACATTCTTGAGTAGTCATCAACAAAGGTCATAAAATACTTATTCCCATTAGCAGAAGGAGTTGGCATTGGTCCACATAAATCAGAATGCATTAATTCTAATTTCGTACTTGCTCTGAAATTAGATTCATGGAATGGAAGCTTACTGTGTTTCCCTGATATACATGCATCACATTTGCTCTTATCTTTGGGAATGGTGGGCAAACCAAATACACCATTCTTTCTCAACAAACGAAGACTGTTATAATTTAGATGACCAAACATTGCATGCCACAATAAACTTGATGAAAAATTACCTTCTCCATGCTGAGAAAAGTAGGCATATTTCTGAACTCTTGCAGATGAACCCTTTAGCTTTAGAAGCTTCCCATCTTCGTATCCAGTCATGATGACTTGGTTGTCAGAGGACTTTCTTATTTCTACGATTCCATCAAACATGTGGATGGAATGGCCTTGCTGTCGAATCTCCACCAAGGACAGTAGGCTTCTCTGCAACTCTGGAAGATAAATAACATTCTTCAAAAAGAAATCAGGGAATCCAGGCATCTTTAGCCGAATGGTGCCCATTCCCTTTGGTTTAAGACTTGACTTATCTGCAAAGTAAACTATGCCATTTATTGTTTCATTAAGTTCTTCAAAACAGTATTTTCTAAAAGTCATGTGTGATGTTGAACCAGTATCAAGTAGCCAACATTCTATGTAAGATGAAAGTGAAGTCATTTCATTAATACCAAGATTACAATGTGCAACAATACAATGAGCAGAATCTGAAGATTTACTAGCATCTTGGTTTTTATTGTCATCTTTCTTCTAGTTATGTATGTCTTTCATGGAGTCCCACGAAGCCCAACACTGATCTGCTGTGTGTCCAATATTTCCACAATGCTTGCACTTCAAATCTGATCTTTTGCTGGAGTTGTTTTTGCCTCCTCTACCTCTGAAGTTTCTTCTTCCTCTGCCTCTCTTGTTCCTCCACCATTATGGATAAGTGTCTTTGCCAGAGAGAGTGGCACCAACTCTAGATGCTATAGATTGCATCTTCTGCAACTGATAGTGTAATTTACAATAATGAACTTAATATGACAAAGAGAATGAGATAATAGAAAAACAATAACCTTCCAGGTCTACAGTCTCTGCCAAGGTGAATACAATGAAAGTTTATAGCATACACAAGCTTCTTCAATACACAAAATATATTAGTCACGAGCTTCAAATACACATCAACATTCTTTTTATACGATATATACTCTATAGAATATGTTATGCGTGGAGGCACCAGAAGCTAATATATTAGTGTGCAATGGATATAAGTGCACAAATTATAGTCTGTGCAAAAATCAAGCACCAAACTATATACTTCCGCAAAATCAAGTGATTAGCAGCAGTTGGATGACTTCAACCTTCATGTGAATGAAGAAATGTATGTATTCATCCTTCTATCTCCGTTCTTGAATAGACTGGCAACGCCTTCACTCCTTAACAAAGAGGTCACGTCTCTTCAGAAAATCGCAGCCACAAATGGCTAGACTCAACATGGCTTCACACATCAATTGATTTTGAAATTTGAATACAAAAGTCTCATAAATACATCACCTCCATCATAATATTGTCTCAACTCTCACAAACTCGAACCAAGAGAGGCCACTCGCATGAGAAATTTTGCAGACTATTTCACTCTTCAATGCAAAAGATTAGGGAAAAAATTAGGGTTTTTGTATTTCAACGAACAAAAACATTTTACCTCGACGCTCTTGGAAAAGGCAGCAGATATCCTTCGCTTCCAAATTCATGATGGCACATCCCACTCTCAACACCACTTCAACGCACCAATGGAGAGATATACCAGTTCAACGCAGTATCAAACGAGTGCTTTGACACCACTTCAATGCACCATACATAGCATGCATGACTCATCAAATATACAACGATCATGGCTCATACACAACAGTCACAACATTCATGACTTATACACAACATTCATGGGCCTCTTTCATTCACCACAAATGAAAATGTTTGCATAATTTACCACTCAAACTCCATGCACAAAATTAGGGAAAAATTAGGTTTTGTGCAGTCTCCAATGGTCAGGGACCACACAACAAAAATATGCAAATTTTTACCTTCACGTAGTTGATGAAATCGTGAGTCTCTATTGTCTGCAATCACCGGTCTTCAGTAATAATACTTCAATCTCTTCACAACGCAGTCTTCACAAGAGAAATCAACGCAGTCTTTACAACGTAGTAGCTCTAATATAGGCCTCTTCAATATGCAGGACTCTTCAATATGAAACATATATACTCAACGCATATAAAAATATATACTCAACACATATGGATATGCAGCATATACCACAATCACAGCTCATTAATGAACACATCACTCCACAGTTCTCACCGCATAACAAGCAACACACACAACACACCAGTTCGCGGGATTAGGGTTTCCATCCTTTCTGCAGTTTCAATGTAGAGATCAAATGCTTCACGAAGTATTCATGAGGTTAGGGTTTAGTCGATGAAATATGCACTCAGAGATGGGAGTGCCACACGAGGCAGATTGCAGTCAAGTCACAACTTGAAAATGTGAATTTGCAGGTGGAGGGAGTTTCAACACCGAGTAGGCACTTGCAATAGCAGAAAGAGAGAATGCAGTCACACCAAAAACAAGATTTAAGATGTGAATGTCAAAAGGATAATCCCAACAACAGAGTGGGAGCAGAAATGAGAACGCTATACTCACTAGCAGAGTGAGACCAAGCCCTCAAACGTAGGTTTGGGATCATAATGCATACAATGAATGCACGCAGGCTAGCCGGACTGGTGGTGAGCAGCAAAATAATGCACAAAATTATGGCACTCTGGTTGTAGGAGAAACAAAGAGGCAAACTGACGATGGGCAGGCAGTCTGGCAAGCATACAGGCTGCCAGGACTGAAACTTAATAGCGGGAGTTATGGTAGGTGGTGCTCTGATACCACTGTTAGGTAAATAACTCCTGATTTATTTATTTCATAGCCAAAGCATTTATTTATACATTTACAATGACTCTTGGGATCACAGATCCGAGAGTCTTTTCATCTTCCTATTATTTACACTAATGTATAATCCTGATGGATTATATTCCAACAGCCTTCCATCTCTACCAGGACAACATTGAGATTGTGCACTAATCCAATATGTCAGCAAATAGGTTTCATTCTAGATAAGTAGCAATGGAGAGTTGTATAGCACCATGAGCTAATTACCCGTCACATGCATATTAGTATTGTACTGTCATTAGTGAGAACATTCTATCTTTCATAATACATCAAGTGAATATAAACAAATGCATCACAAAAACAATGACAATTGAATACTTATATTTATTTGTTTCGTGGGTAGACTCCTTCTTGATCCTTCAGCTTCATCCCCTTCTTCATTAATAATAGCATCGTTTCTTATCCAAATGCTAAGATGAATAAGAGGTTTTTCAAGAGTTAAGATCTTCATATTCCTCATTACTTGAGGGATCTTCTTTGGATGGTGAGAGCTTGATCTTTAGTTTCTCCCATCTTCTCTTCTCTTATTATGAGTCGAGCTTCCTCTTCTTCCTAGAGTCTACTGAAAGTAATAATTTCCTTCTGGCACTCATTCCTCGCATGAATGAATCCCATGATCCTGGGAGGCAATTCAAGGTGGTTATCACCACTTCTGCATTCTCCACTTCTTCTTCTATTGCTTCAATTTGTTCTATGATTTGAGAGACCCTTATAAAGTATGACTGTATGGTCTCTGCATTTTGGATCTTCACATTCTTCAACTAGTTTCTTAAGATCGTATTTTGATTTATGTTCTTCCCTTCAAATAGCTTGGTCAAGGAATCAAACATATTCGGTGTCTTTAGGGAAGACACTTGTGGTACAAGGTGATCCATGATTGAATCAGTAATGATCTTCTTGGCCTTGACCAAGTTCTTCTGGTGTAAGGCTTCTAGCCCCATCTCCCTCTGGAACTGGAACCTCTCTACTTATGTAAGTGTCCAATTCATTTTCTTTAGAGAGATCATATACTTCCATGCTTGGAAGTTTTCAACTTCACCAATCTTATCATCAAGCTAATGTGATAGATCACTTTGGAATGAGAACCTGAAATGAAAATAACAAAATATTAGATCTTACCAACTTGAGGTGTCCATCCTGGTTCTGGAGCTGGATGATATAGGGTTTGTCAGAGAAACCCTAATTTTCAAAAATTGGAATATTTGAAATCCGATTGGATAGAAATATAGATATCTTCAAGTTGATCTATCCAATGTACTCCTTTTCTGAAAATAGTGGAGGGAAGCTCCCGGAACAGGAAGCCCTATTTTTCCAATTTATTTTGTATAAATTCTTGTTACTGTTTCTATGGTATATCCACTATTACAGATCCCCTATCTCTAAAACATCACACTCATTTATCCTCGCAAGCCTCTATTTCAACACCATAGGTTTCATCAGAATTGGTTTTACCAATTGAGACTTATGATGATTTTCCCAAGGTGACCTGTTACAGGACTGTTCAGAACACCGAAGTTGTATGGACTTCCACATGTGACTGTTTCATATTCTGGGTCTGAAACTCAGACCATAGAAATTAAAGTCCGTTCCCTTTCTGTAACATCTTCATAAATTTCATTTGGACCTTTGTATCCCAAGATATAGAAATTCTCCCTAGGTGTCCCGTTTAGGGATAAATCCTGAAGAGGCTGGAACCCTAACTTGAAGGGATCATATCTCCCAAAATATAGCAAATATAAGGCTACATTTTGGATAAAGTGTAAATAATGATTTTATCTTAGTCCTGTGAAAGTTTCATCTCTTGATCCTTCTTCAATCGCGAGATATAGTGAATTTACCAAAACATATCAGTTTTAGTATTTAGGGTTTTTCCAGCTCAGGGTCAAACTAGGGTTTGACTTTCCTGGAGTTTCACCCAACCAAAAATATTGATCTAGGTATCTGAACTTCTATTTTGATGAGGAGAGAAATCCTATTCTGGCTCACTCAAAAATTCCTCTTTTGTAAGAAGCCCTAATTTCCCGCACCAAAAACTGAAAATGCTCGGAATCAAATTTCGCTTCGACAAAAAGATGTGCCCTTCAATAGAGATTCAGCCTAGCATACTTTTGTTGATGGACTATGGAGAGAGGCCCAAAAAGTAAGAATCCCTATATTATGCATCTGCATGGTGTCTTCTTCTCAGGTTAGCTCTGATACCATGTTAGATTTTTATCATTCAAGCTAGCATTATAATCTTAGGATCTTTAAATGAGAGAATAACATGCTCAGCAATAAAACACAAGAGACAAGAGGCACAATGAATTTTCTTGGGGAAACCATAAAGGAGAAAACCCTGCAACTTCCTCAGAGATAGAATCAACACCAAAATTAAAACTTGAAAACACTAAGATGATCTCTCAACAGCAGTAGTCTCTCTCTTGTCCCAGCAACTTCTCTCTCACTCCTACACCCCAATGAGTGAGTGTGTGTGTGATAAATAGAGACACTCACTCTCTACTTATATTCTTTTGTTCACTTGAAACCCACTCCAACATTTCAGCCTCACTTAACAATTACTTACTAGAGCTGACATCTCTTGGAGTGTCTAATAACCCAAGTGGCCCACAACTTGTGGGGACTTTGCCTCCTCCGACCAACAAGGAGGTTTATCCTTAACACAATGGTGGGGAATATTTCCCTGACATAGAATGACTCACCTAGGGTTGAATTCTCTAGGATAGTCTAATAACCCTAGGGCCCCACAACTGCAGGGACTTTAACCATTGACCAATAAGAGGGTTACCCACAATGACTTGACATGATGTGTTACATTATAGAAACCCCTGATCAGAACATTGGGGTATTACATGACTCAAATACATTATAGACACTTCCCCGAATAAACATTGAGGTACAATACATAAGAAATACAAGTGAATACATTCGGAAGATACAATTACATCAACATCATATGGTAGTCCTCAATCACTATTGGTAGCTAGGACCACCGACCTAAAAAATCATTTTCCAAGGGTAATTCCTACGACACCGTCTTCTCTCTATATAATCATTTTCCCCCAACTTCACATCTGAGGAGCCATTGGATGAAAATATTGGATAGAGAGGTGGGGGAACCATGCCAATACTTGATTAAAGAAAAAGTAACAAAGAAGGTGCTCAATCAAAAGATACCTCCATACTAACTATAATGGTTCATTTTTTGATGCAATATCATAAAAAATATCTAGGCGTAACCAAAGTAGGTCCCACCACACACCTTATCCATTATCATCTTCTAGCCACTAGAAATGTTGTGGGTCGCACTTGACGCTAGTAATTGTAAAATAATTGTAGTCATTTTTTGTGTTTCCAGGATTCTTATGTTTACTAAAATAATAGAATAACCATGCACCCACACTTGATCATCCCTAAAATGTCTAGACAATATATCCTCCATGGCCACATCCCACGGTTTCATAGGTTGAGAATTATAGATGAACCCTATTTTTGTTCATTCATTCATGAAATAGAAATATTGAAGGGTAATATTTATATACTCTTCTTGTATGATAAAGGACCCTAGATCAAGGGCCAAATATCCAATGATTTTGGTCAACAACAATATTATCAACTTGATCATTGGGTTCTCAAGGAATTTGAGTAACCCATATCTCATAAGATTATCCCTCACTAATGATTTGTCTATAACACCCCCCTATATTTTTAATATATCCCTCTCTCTCTAGTTTATTCTCATCCTACATCAAAAAATTTCATCGTTAGCATATGTAACACCCTGGTTTTTACCCCATTTGCATTAAAATGTATATGATGTATATATTGTAATTAATCATGGTGTGGAGCTAAAGTAAAAATCCCCACCATCGATTTAATTTTTTTATGTTCTGATGATTAAAATCATTGCCGATAGTATATCATGCTATCCAACACTTTAATTTTGGCATCATGTAAACATGCATTTTAATTAAAAATACCCCAACCAGCTATGCCATTGCAACCATAATGAAAAGGGAATGATTTTCCTAAGGATGAAGAGTGGGAAATATTTATCCTTTGGGGCCAATGGGGAAAATAAAAATGTCAATTAATAAACCCATTTAGCTGTCACCCATATTTTGTCTTACTGACCTTTCGTTGTCTCATTCAACTACCAAATTAAATCCTCTAATGTTAGTTGGGGGCAGTTATTGCATGGGCAGTGGTGTGTGGCAAGATTGTTAGTCCTTTCCCACCCACGAGGGAGCTCATTCACCCTCACATGGGTAGGAGGAGACCATGACCCCATTATTCCATTTTTCCCATTCTCACGTAGAGACAGATGTTTTTTTTCTCTCCTGTATTTTTCCTCACGTAGAAAATGGGGAGAGCTGCCTTATGTTCCAATTTTGTTGTGTGAGAATTTCATTTTTGGGGTTTTGCTATGGGTATTTCTCTTCACGTTGTGGGTCTAGGCCGGTTAATTCACCTTCACACAAATTGCATTCCTTCGTCACATAGCTAAGAAATCGTTGCTAGTATCCCCATGAAATTTGGGTTACTGTGGGTTGTTGTGGAGTCATTTTGGCCATGATAGGGCCAAGAACGAATCTGGAGTTGAATTGCTCAGTCTAAGTTATGTATTACCAAATTTTCCATTATGGTTTTGTTTTGTGATGTTTTCCTTTAAACCCCAGAGCAATGAATTATTGTGCTGGTTTTTTTTGTGTGTGTGCATAGGATATTGGTCTTTGGACTATGTAGGAGTGGAAAGGAGTCTGCTTGACAAACCTAGTGTTTTTCAGGAGCATCATAGACAGATCTATCGAGTTGGATTTATTCTCTACACCCCCTGAATAGAACTGGAAGGGAAGCCATGTCCTGAGGGACCGTGCAGCAGAGAAGGGAATGAATCCTTATGTTGGGTGTGTGTGGATGTCTTAGGATTCAAGCTAGTTCTGGTGTAGGCATCCTTAGCTATTTAGTGAGCCCACTAGCTTAGAAGATAGTGCTTCCATCTCCTGATAACCTGATAAACCCAACTTGTTGGCTTGGTTATGTATTGTTGTGTATCCTTGGCAGTCTGATAACCCAAACCTAGCTTTGGCTTGACTAAGTTTTCACATGCCTTTGGCTATGTGTGAGCCTGCTTAGTTTCCTTATTCCTTGTGGGAATCATGCCTAGATTGGGGGTGGCAGTGTTGCTGAGAGATAAAGGAGCACACTGGCATATGGTTGGGTGAAACATTGCAGCAACATAGATGGTTGCAGGGCGTTCTTCTTCATAAGATAAGTATTCTTGTGTTTAAATCCCCACAATTACATTTGATAATGAATTACAATGAACATGTTGAATGCTTGAATGTATGGTTTTTCTTTCATTGTATGGTAATAATGTATGCATATTTTAGTTCAAAGAATCTCAATTTTCATGTGTATGTTCATGGGGATAGTTTCCCAAGTAGATAGCATGTCGGTAGCATCCTCTTTGACGGTCGAAGGGTCAGGGACATTACAGCATATCCATCTAGTCTCTCCCTCCCCCTGAAAAGGAAAATCTCAAGTAAACCCTTTTTAGTTTAAAATAATGATTGAGTGACACTTTTCTTCCTTCTAAGAAGGACCTAAATTTGTTCTTATCCCCCATCTGAGTGCCACCTCAACACACATATATAGTGTTTTCCTATTATCAAATTCACAAGAAAGGCCTCATGGGGCACGAGTCATGGATAAAATCCTATAAGTTTTCACCAAGTTCCTTGAGCCCCTAATATAGAAAAATAATTGGATGAAATTAATGGATAAGGAGATACCACTAACCTGCAAGGCACAAAATATCAATCTAACATACAGAATGAGACAAATTAGAGTCTAAATAGTTGGACCCCAAAAGCACCTCCAACGAAAGTGACACCTAAGGTTGTGTGACTCCCCCCTTTTATGGTTATTTAGGATTCATTTTCTTTCAGCATATATGGTCTTATATATCCTCAATTTTATTTCTATTCCATATAGTTGGAATATTGGTTCCTCGCTCTTCTTGATTCTATGATTAGTTTCATTTGATTAGGAACTCTTTTGGCAATCCCTTATCTTCCTCATTTTCCATGCCCACATGTATTTCAATCCTTTTCACTATTTTTTTTGGAGAAACCTCCTATAATAAATAATGAAAATGCATGATATAACAAAAATAATAGAACACAAAAGGAATTTATTGATTGCAATCCACTTCAAGAGGTCAACCTCCTTTTAGCAAGCTCAATACAAATAACTCATGGATGACTTCGTTGGATGTTATAGCTGATTTTACCACACTTGTTAGAACACACTTTTGTGGCATTCCTTGTCCCTGTGCACACTCCTTGAACCCCCTTTGCTCAAGATATACTTTGATGATCCAAGAAATCCCTTAAAAACACTTGTTTATTACTATACATGGGTTTTAGCTTAAAATCTGTGTGTACATGCAACTTTCTCCACTGTGACCCGCATACATTAAGAAATGTACATAATAAATAAAATATTCGGAGTTTTCCTCAATAAGTCCCAAATAACTTGAATCTTGGCCTTCCATATGCATGGAAACACTCAGACTCAACCATTCATTTCGTATTGAAGGGCTATATATTGAGCCTCTAAAATGAATTAGAGGAGGATAACCTATCAGAGAAAGGAAACTATAGTGGTTTGTTTCCCCATTCATGCATGCTTGAGTCTACACCCCTTTGTCCTTTTGAGCACACATTGTTTCTCTTCCCAACCTTGCCATTGATATGGAGGATTGAAGGGGTGGAGGCCTAGGTGGAGGACTTGATTTCTCTGTTTGGACGAGGTGCTGACAACGTTTGTCATTGTTATGTTTGTTCATTATTAATAGAAATATCCATTTCTCATCCATTACATGTGTATGACTATGAATATTCTTGTCCATGGATGTAGTTGTATTTGATTATACATGTTGTATTTATATATGCTAGAATAGGCCTAACACTTAACATATATCATGCTTTCTTGTTTTGGTTTTGTTGAGAATGGAATGTAAGTACAAGCATGGTTGAAAATCTCAACGACGATCTACTACAACCGTCCAGAATAAGGTATGTTCTATATCCCTTAGTGTTAGCAACATTTATTTTCCTAACGTATTAAAGTGGATTGATTTCTAGTGTCATTCAATCTGTTGTGTTCTACCCGAAGCCATAGGAAGTTTCTCTCTCTAACAGAATTGACAAATCCACTGGGGAGTTTGCTTGTTTTTTTGGGGGTTTTGGGTGCTCAATGTGCTTGAATTTATCTTTGTTTCTCTGTGTTTCTATGTCGGGTTCAGAATTATGTTATGCCATTGGTGTCCTTTTTAATTAATTTGAGTTGTATCCTATCATTTTACCCCCTTTCTCTCATTGTACATGGGTCATAGACGTATCTGTAGCGTATACACATGGGTTTTCCCTAACTAGTCATGTATACATGCAATTTTCATGTGAACAATCACGTATGCCCCTATTTTGAGTCTGAATTGGATGTTTGAGAGATGTTAAGTCGGTTATGAATTTTTTTTACCCTTCTTGAATGCCTTTGATGTCAGTTTGTTGCCTCTATTTCTTACCAGAGAACTTTTTCTTTTTCTTTTTAGGTAAAAGTTGTTCTTTTCATCCTTTTTTTTATACTAGTGCATTAGACCTTTTTATTTCAGTTTCTTTTTTGGCTTCAGTCTGAGACTTTCTGCAGGGTCTAGGAGTTTTGCAGTCTTTTTATTGCATTTGTATATCATTTATTACAAAAATACAATTTTTTTATTTTTTTTGCATGATGCATTTGCATGAAGTAGTTCTTGCATTAGGTTTGCTTAGTTGAAAAGTAATCAAGATTTTATATAGGAAAAGGTTGCATTGATATTTCAAGGAAAACTTTATGTATCTCATGTAGTGGAATACCCCGTTTTCATCATTAAATACAACTTGCACTTGGCATTGTTTTTTTTTTTTTTTACAAAAACGGTTAAAATTTAAATTAAAAGCTGGCAAATGGGCTGCCAGGGCCTACAGATTCAGATTTACTTTTCTGGTTTTCTTTTCCAGCTTAAGTCCATTACAATTGGTCATGGAGATCTTCCTTTTCTAATCCTTATGGAATTGCACAAGTAGAGCTTCCTCCGTTGACAGATAGCTGGCTTTTGTTCAAAAGAACTCCTTGATTGGCTTCAGCATCCGCTAGACTATTAAGATTCCGTAGCACATGCTGGGCCTTATAATTCCTGAATTGAGAAAGGAGGAGGTAGATTTTCTTG
>LPNX010589698.1:0-31854 GCA_001517045.1 Pseudotsuga menziesii | reverse complement strand
CAGAGGAATCAGCACCTGTTTCCGAGCTCTGGCTGATGTGTTCCTTTGGCATACTGGAAGCAGTCCTATGAAGATCGCTTGGGCTAGACCCCCGAGCTTCACCTACCTCTGTACCAAGATCAGGGTTTTGGATCTCATTGGAGGTTTCCTGGCGGTTGGGCGCTAGATTTCCTTCTTTTGCTGGTTCATGGATCATTTTCTCCTTTGATTTGGTGTTGCTGGAGGTTTTCCCTTTCTTCGCTTTCTGCCATCCTTCCGCGTCTTCTTTGCCAGCAGCCAGTTTGGGGCAGTATCTTTGAAAATGGCCGTGTTCTTGACAGTTCCTGCATTTGAAGGGCAAGTGTTCGTAGTCCAGCTTCTGGTAGTGGGTCCAGGATCCTACTATAAGTTTGACTGCCTCAGGTAAGCCGGCTTCAAGATCCACTTCAACACAGATTCTGGCGCAAGAGTATTGGCCTTTGTTATCGGCTTTATCAATGAAATGGCCGATTCCGTTCCCTATTCTCTTCAGCGTGTCAGAGTCCCAGCAATGCATTGGGAGATTGGGGAGCCTGACCCACACTGGCACCTCTTTGGGGAGATCGATCGCGGGGTCAAAGTCTGGAGTCCATTTGTTCAGATAGGGGCCTTGTGATCCCATGAAGTAGGGACCATTCCTGAAGACTAAATCTCTGTCTTCTTCTGAGATGAATTCAAACACGAAAAACCCTCGCCCGACGGGGTAGCAGGTTACGCCTTGCTTCAGATTGGGTTTCCAATTCCTCTGGATCCAGTCATCTGTGGTCTTGGCAGAGGGCCATAACCCCATGAATTGGCCCACGAGGCCTCTCTTAGCCAGAGCCAAGGCAGTTTTCATTGGTTTTTCTTCAGGTAGGACAATTTCAGGGATTTCGTCCAGCTTCTTGATGAATTTAGGAATGACCGGGGGCGAGATCTTCTTTCCCCTGCTTTGGAGAAGCCTACGGAAGGCATCCTCATCCGAGATCGAATGGGGGGGAGCGTCCTCCCCTCCCCCAGGCGTTGCCATACTCCCACACCGAGCCTCAGCTCGTGCTGCAGGCCTGAACGAGCCTTAGCTCGCTTGCCCAGCTCCTCACGCGTTGCTCCTCACGCGCTGCTCCTCACGCGCTGCTCCTCACGCGCTGCCCCAAAAGAGAAAGATTATTCCACTTGGCATTGTTTGTTAGGTGTGCATATTTACTTCATTTGCTGAGTCATAACATCAGTAGTTGCACGACCATTTCCTTTGAGTAATCAAAGCATTTAAAATGAATGCTTAATTTAAAATGAATTAAACTTTTTTATTTGATAGTGGTGCATCAACAAGCTTAGGTTTTAGAGTCTTGGAATAGGTTTTTGTGAGTAAATTTCTCCAAGACTACTAAAAAAAATTAGGTGTTTGTCAAGGTGAGAGAGTGAAATCCTTGGTATAATTATTTTTCTTAGGAGGATCCTCTTACATAGGATTTAAGCACAAGGCAGCGTACATGTTTGTGGTGTAGATATCCCCTTGCCACTCTCTATGATGCACCAGATATACTTCTAGGATATTATTTGTATATGGGGGATTTTGAGGTACCTTTGGTGCTTTTTTTTAGAATAATCAACCCATAGTTAGCTACCTTAGACATTAATTAATCCATTTTTGTCTTATTTTCCTAGTTTCCAATATTCCACTCTATGCAAGTTGTCTTCCACATGTCCTAGAAGTCAAACTTGTTAAAACTGAGTCATGGAGCACTTGGGAAACCTTGTAGAATCCATATTTAGCATATCTGCTTTATTTCGGATCCTTCCTACTGCATATCTACTTTTTATGCTTTGTTTCCTGCTTTACTGAAATTTATGGCAAAAGGGAATGTAATACTAGGTGCACTTGACTTGTTTTTTTCCCTCATCATCCTCCATTCTTTTCTCCTAATAAAACAATGTATGATTTGTACTTCCATCACCTATTATCTTGCCTACTCGAATTTTCCAATTCGTGAGCTCCTAGGTAGATTTGGAAACTGCTTTATGCACCTATGGGGGATTTGACTAGATTTAGTAAGCCTGCTTTTGACTATTTTGAATGGAATCCTTATGCATTCAAATATATCATGTAATTATATATTTCAGTAGCCTGTTAATTCATATGGTTGGCTATTGTACACTTATTAAATACAGATTACTGTTATGCTCCAATTTCAGTCTCCTTTGTGTGTAAATTTACAGGTTTAGATAGCAATTTTGTGAGTGCAATTGTTCTATCACTTCGGTTCAATTTCCACATGGTATCAAAGCCTTTATATTTCAATTTATCTCCTTCCATATTTCTATTGCAGGTTCGACATCTTGACTGGGAGCTATTCTGCTGACTGAAGGGACAATTTCTGAGCTATGGATCAATCTCAGAAGATCATCTTGACTCCATTTAATTTCTTTGAATGGAAAGTAGAGATGGAGATACTGTTGAGAGTGAAAGGTATCTACAGGGTGACTATGGAAACTAAATTAGAGCCCAATGCAGCTGCAGAGAAAATTAAATGGCACAACAGGAGGGATGAGGTCTATGGTCTCTTGTGTCTTAGCATATCCAGAGACCTCCTCTTCCATCTTGATGGATTGACATCACCTAATGAATTATGGGAGAAGCTTGTATAGATTTTTGGTAAGACATATGAGATGAGAGGACATCAAATCAAGAATTAATTGATCTCTTTGAGTCCCAGCAAGTTCGAATCCCTGCAACTCTACTTTTCCAAGTTTAAAGCCCTTGTTTTGCAGCTAAAACAACATGGAATTGAAAAGAAGGAGGAAAAACTAGTTTTGGACATACTCTTAAAGCTTGGCCCTGACTATTCAGTGTTTATTTCAACATTCCATGCCATCAAGTTGACATATTGAGCCTGGAAGATGCCTAAGCTTGCAGAGTTCATGGAATCCCTCACACAAGAACAAGATAAAATTGTGATGATGGGCACCATCAAACCTTCCAAATACCAAGCTATGGTTGCTAGAAATTTGAGGGTGGATTCAAAAGGAAATAAGAAATCTAAGAAGCCACCTGAGCAGAAGAGAGATAAGAACAAGTCTTAGGAGGATCCCCAAGGCTCCAAGAAGAACTTCTAGAAGAAGAAGAACAAAGGAGAAATGAGCAAGTGTGCATACTACAGTAATGGCTATCATCCTGAAATATCCTGCATGAAGAAGCAAATTGACATGCTGACCCAAATCCTGGAGAAGAATAACATCTCCCTTCCTGATAGCTCAAAGTAGAGGGAAGGAGGATCAAATTTAGAGGACAGAGAGAGAGTACATGCATTGGTTGCTGGAAAATCAAGCTCACCTAGCTTCATCATAGATTTTGGAGCTTGAAGACATATGGTTTCAACCAAGGAGGCATTATCCTCTCTTGACATGTCGAAAGGTCTACCAATAGTGCTAGGAGATGACTCTCTCACTGACAGTTTGGTCAAAGGAAGGATTGAACTTGACCATGGTAAGTTCAGCAATGTATTGTATGTTCCAGGTCTTGCCTCTAACCTCTTATCAGTGCATCAGATGACCCACATAGGGTCTCCAAAGAAGGTCATATTCTCCCTTGATGATGTTGAGATCACAAATATCTCGAGTGGTAAAGTCATTGCAAAAGGATTTTCTGATTACACTTCGAAGGTATACATGTTTTCACGTTTCCTACCCTACTCAAACTCCTATGCTCTTCTGATTCATGCCAATGAGGCAAGAAAGATTTGGCATGAAAGATTTGGCCATCTTAACTATAAGTATATTTCTGATCTAAGTGAAAAATAAATGGTCATAGGGTTACCAAAGATTATGTTTTCCAAGGGAGTTTGTCAACGTTGTATCTGAGGAAAACACCCAGTGCATAAATTTGAGAGAGCTAGTCATGAGAGAACCTCTGCACCTCTTGATTTTATCCATAGTGATGTTGCTGGTCCATTTCCTCATATGTCAATGAGCCAGGCCAAATATGCATTGGCTTTCATAGATTACTTTTCCAGGTATTGTTGGTTTTAATTCCTGAAGCATAATTCTGAAGTTTTTGGCCTCTTCAAAGTTTTTAGGGCTTTGGTTGAAAACCAGTCTGGGAGGAAACTCAAGATCCTCAGATCTGAAAATGGTAGTTTGTATGTCAATTCTGAGTTCATTCAATATTGTGAATATTTAGGTATTCATATGCAACATTCAATCCCTTACACACCACAGCAAAATGGTGCTGCTTAGAGAAATACCAGATCACTGAAAGAGATGGCAACCTGTATGAAGGAGGCTAAGAATTTGCCACCAAAGTTTTGGGCCGAGGATATAAAATGTGCATCCTATATCTAGAATAGGGTGCCTCATAATCAGCTTGATGGTATCACTCTTTTTTAAGCATGGAGTGGGCATAGTCCAGATGTGACCCATTTCAGGATTTTTGGCTCAAGAGCTTGGGCTAGAACTCCAACAGAAAAGAGGAAGGCTTTGCAGCCCCAAAGCCAAGAGTGTCTATTTGTTGGATACTCCAAATATTCAAACTGGTACAATCTAATCAACTTTAGCATAAACAAAGCCTTCATGTAAAGGAGTGTTAAGTTCCAAGAAGAGCCTTTAGGAGCAGTTGAAGTTGGAGAGTCTTCTTCACCACTTGAACCATTGAATGTAAGTGAAGAGACAAATGAGTTTGATGATTCTGATATTTCTGATAATGATGATTTAATTGCATATCTTGACAGTCCTACAATACAAAAATGGGCAGCAAAGACCATTCATGCAGCTGGGGAACTAGCTGGAAATCCTAGTGATCCTAGGAGGACTAGATATCAGTTTGAGAGTGCCCTGTGTATGAAAGACCCTTTGTTTGTAGAGAAATGCTATCTTATGGTTGAATCATACCTACAGACATATGAATATGCAACACATGTTCCAATATGGCAAACAACCATGAAATAAGAATTCAGCTCACTCCAAAAGAACAACACTTGGGAACTGGTTGATCTTCCCCTAGGGATGAAGCTAGTTCAATGTAAGTGGGTTTTCAAAACTAAGTTTTCTTCTGATGGTTCACCTTTGAAATATAAGGCAATATTGGTAGCACTACTCACAAGTACATGGTATTGACTACAATGAGACCTTTGCACCAGTGGCAAACATGGACTCCATCAGCCTAGCCTTAGCCATTGCAGCTTCGAAGCAGTGGGAGGTAAACCACATGGATGTGAAGTGTGATTTCCTAAATGGAAATATTACTTAATATATTTACATGCAGCAGCCTCAAGGGTTTGTTACTAATCCATATTTTGTGTGTAGGCTAAAGAAATCATTGTATGGGCTTAACCAAGGCCCCAGGGCTTGGTATGCAAAGATTGATGGTTTTCTGTTGTCATTGAGTTTTGTTCGATGAAAATATGATCCTAATGTTTATTTTAATATGATTCATGGTTCTTTGATGATTATTTTCTTGTATTTGGATAACCTTCTGATTACAGGAAGTTCAAAGAAAGAGATTTCCTTTTTGAAGGATGCAATGAACCATGCATTTTCTATGACTAATTTGGGGTTGTTGAGCCTATTTTTGGGTCTCAAAATTGCTCAATCCCAAAATTGAATAAAGGTACATCAGTCCAATTATGCTTTGGATTTTATGAACAAGTTCAACATGAAAGATTGTAAGCCAAGCAAGACTCCCTTCCTTTCAGGAGTTAAGCTTGAAGAAGCAGGTTCTTCTCCTATGGTTAATAATACACTATATAGACAACTGATTGGGTGTTTGCTGTACCTTACACACACTCAACCTGATATTTATTATGTAGTAAGTGTGGCTTCAATATACATGGATCAGCCTCATGAGATCCATTGGAGAGCAGCCAAAAGGATCCTTAACTTTGTTCAGGGAACAAGAACTCATGGGATCTTCTACAAAGCTAAATTTAAATATGATCTTGATTTGACTGGGTTTACTGACAGTGATTGGGCAGGTGACAACATAGATCGAAAGTCAACATCAGGATATGTGTTCATGCTTGCTGAAGGACCAATCAGCTGGTCAAGCAAGAAATAGAGTACCATTGCACTCTCATCTATAGAAGCAAAGTACAGAGGAGTTGTAAATGCAGCAACTCAATGTTTATGGTTGTAGGGGATACTTGGTGAGTGTGGCTTCGAATCATAGTTTTCAACCATTATCTATTGTGATAATCAGAGCACCATCTGAATCTACAATGATCTAGTTCAGAGACTCAAACACATTGAGATCCATACGCACTACATTAGATAGCTTATGCATGATGGCACCATTCACCTACTCTTCTGTGCAACTTCAGAACAAGTAGCAGATATCTTCACCAAAGTTTTTTTTGAGAAGACATTCAGCAATCTCAAATCACTGCTGGGGATTTCTGATCATGCTGTGAAGCATGATTGATGACAATATTTTCAAATTTTTTTTTACTGTCCATGTTTAAGGGAGGATTTTCCCACTGGGTTTTTGTCTCTTTCCTTGGTTAAATGGACATGCAGTATGTAAAGGGTGACTAAGCCTTGTTGCTAGGCCCTATATTTTTCTGATATTTACTCATAAGCCAGGCTTAAGGGGAGGTGTTAGAATAATCAACCCATAGTTAGCTACCTTAGATATTAATTAATCCATTTGTTTCTTATTTGCCTAGTTTCCAATATTCCACTCTATGCAAGTTGTCTTCCACATGTCCTAGAAGTCAAGCTTGCTAAAACTAAGTCATGGAGTGCTTGGGAAACATACTAGAATCCATATTTAGCATATATGCTTTATTCTAGATCCTCCCTAGCGCATATCTGCTTTTTCTGCTTTGTTTCCTGCTTTACTGATATTTATGGCAAAAGAGACAGTAAGACTAGGTGCAGTTGACTTGTTTTTTTCCCTCATCGTCCTCCATTATTTTCTCCTAATAAAAACATGTATGATTTGTATTTCCATCACCTATTATCTTTCCTACTTTACTTTTCCAATTCGTGAGCTCCTAGGTAGATTTGGAAACTGCTTTATGCACCTATGGGGGATTTGACTATATTTAGTAAGCTTTCTTTTGACTATTTCGAATGGCATCCTTATGAATTAGAATATCTCATGTAATTATATATTTCAGCAGCCTTTGACTTCATATGGTTGGCTATTGTACACTTATTCAATACAGATTAGTGTTATGCTCCAATTTCAGTCTCCTTTGTGTGTAAATTTGTAGGTTTGATTAGCAATTTTGTGAGTGCAATTGTTCTATCACTTGGGTTCAATTTCCACATTTTTGAGCTCTGTTATTTTCTACCCTACCCATATGATAGATCCCTCCTGTGACTATCCACCTAATCATTGGTTATATTGTGTTATATTTTTATCATTTAAGCAATATGATCTAGGATCTTATCTGAGAGAATAACATGCACATCAATAATCACAAGAGACAAGGGACAAAAAGAGTTTTCTTCAGGGAAACCATAAAGGAGAAAACCCTACAACTTCCTCATATATAGAATGAGCACCAATAACAAAAATAAAACCCAAAGACATAAAGATGATCTTCGACAGCTATTCTCTCTCTCACTTGTGTGAGATCCTCTTCTCTCACTCATGCGCTATAGTTGAGTGTGTGTGCTTCAAATAGAGAGTCTCACTCTCTATTATACTAATTTTCCACCTGGAAATTACTTACTTGGGCCGACCTCACTAGGAGAGTCTAATAACCCTATTACCCCTCAACTGTGGGGACTATTTACCTGACTTACAAAGGAGGGTTAACCTCTATGAATTTACATGAATTTATTATATTAATGATTCTCCTAATAGGAACATCAATGTACAATGAAATACAATATAAGATATACAATTGAATACATTCTGAAATTACAAATACATCAACACTCCCTCTTAAATAGAAAGGTATTCTCTTGACACAATTCATCAGCACAATTCTTCATCACTAAATCATTCATCAAATCTAGATCATCATCATCACTGGCTCATCATCAAATATGGATCATCATTGGATCATCATCATTGCTCCTTCTATCTTGAGAAAATGGTGTTATCTCTTAATTCTACATGTCATAGGCAGTTCTACACAGCCAACCCTTTTTCATGATGGATGTACGCCTAGCCTTCATGTAGGTCTTCATCAACAGATCCATCCCTTTTTCATGCTGGATGCATTGCCTTTCCCTTGCAAGGACTTTCACTACAGAGCGAACCATTTTTCATGCTTGATGTAGCACCTTGCCTCTGCAAGGATTTCCACTATAGAGCCAACCCTTTTTGATGTTGGATGTAGTACCTTCTCTTTGCAAGTATTTCCAGTACATAACCATCCATTTTTCATGATGGATGTAGTACCTTGCCTTTGCAAGGATTTCCACTACATAGCTAGCTATTTTTCATGATAGATGTAGTACCTTGCCTCTGCAAGGATTTCCACTACAGAGCCAACCCTTTTTCATGTTGGATGTAGTACCTTCCCTCTTGAAGGATTTCCATTACAAAGATAGCCCTTTTTCATGTTGGATGTAGTACCTTGCCTCTGAAAGGATTTTCATCTTCATATCATATTAGAGCATAAAAAAAATACACATAACACAAAATTCACATTCAGTGGCATGGTAGGACACACCTACTACCATCTAGGAAAGGATTCAACACTTATATCCACTGGGATGGTAGGACACACCTACTACCATCCAAGAAGGGATCATGTGTATCACTTCCCTTTGGAGGGAACCTCGATCTGAAGAACACCAAGCTTCTCTCTGAAGTACTCAAAATTCCCTCTCGCCAATGGCTTGGTTAACATATCAGCTATCTACTCATTTGTCACAACATACTGGAGCTTCATTGATCCTCTTTGCACCATATCCCTGATATAGTGATACTTGATCTCGATATGCTTCGAATTGACATGGAACACTAGGTTCTCTGAAAACTTCACACAACTCTAGTTGTCGCAATATATACAAGTAGCATATAAGTCAAGATCAAACAAATCAAATAGTAGATTCCTCATCCATACTACCGTACAACTAGCCGAACAAGCTATGACATATTCTTCTTCAGTTGTACTCAGGGCCACATAGAACTACTTCCTTCTAAACCAAGAGATCACACCTAACCCCATACTGAAGCAACACCCCAAGGTGCTCTTTCTATCAATGGCACTACCTACCCAATCTGAATCCACATAACCATCTAGTTTAATATTTTGATTTTCCTCATACTTGAGTCCATAATAACCTGTACCCTTCAGGTACCTCAGAATAAGCTTTGCAGCAATCAAATGAACATGTCTCAGACCTATCAGGAATTGGGTCAATGTGTTCACAGCAAAGAAAATATATGGTCTCATATTCATGAGGTAAATCAATGACCCAATCATCTGACGATACAACATGGCATCAACCAACTCTGATGAAGCATCATTCAATAGCTTCAGGTTCGATGCCATAGATGTGTTCATGGCCTTGCAATCCATCATCTCAAACCTCTTCAAGATTTCTACTGCATACTTCCCTTGTCCTGGTGATATTGAATCTTCATTCTGCCACAACTCCATGCTTAGAAAATAGTGCATCATACCCAAGTATTTCATCTCAAACTTGGTAGCAAGTCTCCTTCTTGCATATTTAATGAGTTTTTCTTTTCCTTTCAGGAACAGTTCATCGACATATAATAGGAGCATCACTGGTCTTCCTCCTTCAACCTTAAATTAAAGGTTTGAATCCACTTTACTCTCAGTAAATCCTAGAGCCATCAGTAAGTTGTCCATCCCGTCGTATCATGTCAAACCTTAGGATCTTCTGCAGTCACTCCCTTTGAAATGGAGCATCATTCTCCCTCTTCCTTTCGTACTCTATGTATTGAAACATTCTGTACAGGAGTGATAAGTAGCTTCCTTTGCTACTAATATTCTATGTATCCATCTAAGGTCACTGGATACCAAGATCCTCTATGTTGAACCCTTTCAAAATATCTTCTTGCACCTATCTGTGAGCTTGCCATCCTCTATAGGCTTTCATCTTCAACCTTGTTGCAAAGGTTAAGATCTTCATCACTCTTCATGCTCCTCATGTATGTGTCATCTCATGGGTGCCTCCTAAGCTCATACAAGGCCTTCTTTAATTTGCATACATGATTCTTCCTGTCATGTCTCTGAACTCCTAGTGGCTGCAAATGTCTCTTCATAGTCTATGCCTTCTTTCTGTGAGAATTATCATGCTATGAATCTTTCCTTGTACCCCATGATGTTCCCAACTACTACATACTGGATTTTTTAGATCCATATGGAAGATACTATAGACTTATCTCCGGGTCTCAATACCGTATCCTTAACATCATTCTTCTTGAACTTGTGCTCTCCTTCCCTTTTTTGTTGGCTACTTCTTCATAGCTGGAAGGTTTTGCTTCAATGATGTCGCTCAAAAGTGTCACATAACTACATTATGCCTAATGCCTCTTTCTTTCTTTGAAAGTATCATCATATTATTCTTCATCTTGTATTATTTCTCAAGCTGTCGTCACTTGTTCTTAGGAACAAGTCTCATCCTTCTTTTTTCTTAGGTAATTGTACGTGATATTTTCTACAATTCAAATGCATTAGTTGTATGGTTAGAAACATTTCAGAAGGCATGTTCATAATGGAAAATTCTTATGCATAAAGATATAATCATGCAACTATTTTATCCAATACAGCATTCATCCATATCTCACAGAAACTTTCTAGATGCCTTCCATCTCTACCATGACATCATTGAGATTGTGCACTGATCCAATATGTCGGCAAAGAGGTTTCATTCTAGATAAGTAGCAATGGATACTTGTATAGCACCATAGGATACTTACCCATCACATGCATATTAGTAGTGTATTGTTATTAATGCAAACATTATATCGTACATAACACATCAACTGAATATAAACAAATCCATAACAAAATAATATCATGAAATGAAAATTGAATACTTATCTTTATTCATTTTGTCGGTAGACTCCTTAAGCCTTCTGCTTCATCATCTTCTTCATTCATGACATCATCATTTCTTATCCAAATGCTAAGATGGATAAGAGGTTCTTCAAGAATTGAGCCCTTCATATTCCTCATCTTTTGAGGGATCTTGTTTGAATCGTGAGAGATAGATATTCAATTTATCCCATCTTCTTTTCTCTTATTATGAGTCAAGATTCTTCTTGTGTGTGCTCTTCCTAGATTCTGCTGAAGACAACCACTTCCTTCAGGCACACATTTCTCGAATGAATGAATCCCATGATCCTTAGAGGCAATTCAAGGTGGTTATCATAGTATCTTATTCTTCTTCGATTGCTTCGTCATAGCATCGAATGCTTCCTTTTGGTGTCTTCAAGGATGACACATAAGGGATGAGATGATATTTAATATAATTTGCAATGATTCTCTTGGCTCTATCCTTCGCCTCATCTCCCTCTGGCTCCTAGACCTTTCTTACTAAGATACTGATCCATGTCGATTTATTCAAGGATCATATAGTTCTTATACTTCCATACTTGGATGTTGTCAACTTCAGAAATATTATCATCAAGCTGGTGTGATAGGTCATTTTGAAATGAGAACCTCAAATGTAAATAGAAAAAGATTAGATCTTACCGATTTGAGGTTTCTGTCCTGGTTCCGGATCTCGATGATCTAGGGTTTGTCAAAGAAACCCTAATTTTAAAAACTTGGAGTCTTTCAGATATGATTGGATATAAATATGATCCTCCTCAAGGTGAGCTAAGCAACATACTCATTTTCCCAAAACTATGATCAGAACTGCAAAATATCTGATGCCCTAGTTTTCTTCAATTTCTTCTACAAAATTTCCTGATATTGTTTCTGCAATATATCTGAAAGTACTGCTCCTCTATGTATAAAACTTCACACTGAGGTATCCTCATCTATCCTATTTCCAACACCACAGGTTTGAGAAGAATTGATTTAACCAATTGGGACTTATGAAATTTTTCCCAAGATGACTTATTTTAGGACTGTTCAATATAGCGAATTTGTATAGACTTCCATGTGTCATTATTTCACTTTCGGGGTCTGAAAAAATTACCACATAAAGTAAATTTCATGCCCTTAATGAAACATGTTGCAGAATTTCATTTGGAGCTTCGTAGCCTGATATAAATAAATTTTCCCTAGGTGTCATGCTTAGGGATGAATCCAGGGAGAGGCTAGAACCCTGATTTAGAGGAATCATATCTACAAGAATATAGTGAATATGAGGCTTAAACTTTTAAAAAAGGAAGATCAGGAACTTATCTTCATCTTGTAAATGATTTGGCTCCTGATCCTTCTCCAATCTAGAGATATAGAAAATGTACCAAAATGAGTAGTTTTAGTCTTTTAGGGTTTTCTTGTCTGGGGTAAAATTAGGGTTTGACTTTCCCGGAGTTTTACCCAACCAAAAATTTCGATCTTGGTATCTAAATTTTGATTTTGATGAGGAGAATGTTTTTTTGCTGGGCTCACTAAAAAATTCCTCTTCTATGAAAATCCCTAATTTCTCGCATCAGTGATAGGTCAAAATTGAAAATGCTCAGAATCAGATTATGTTTTGATAGAAATATGCACCCTTCAATGGATACTTATCCTAGCCTGCGTTTGCTGATGATATGCAGAGAGAGACCCAAAATGTAAAAATCCCTAGCTTCTGATGCTGCATAGTTTCTTATTCTCAGGCTAGCTATGATACCATGTTATATTTTTATCATTTAATCAATATGATATATGATCTTATCTGAGAGAATAACATGCACAAAAATAATCACAAGAGACAAGAGACACAAAGAGTTTTCCTCGGGGAAACCATAAAGGAGAAAACCCCGCAAATTCCTTAGAGATAGAATGAGAACCAATAGCAAAATTAAGACCCAAAGACACAAAGATGATAGCTGACAGCTATTCTCTCTCTCACTTGTGCGAGCTCCTCTTCTCTCACTCATGCACTACATTTGAGTGTGTGTGTGTGTGTAAAATAGAGAATCTCACTCTCTATTTATACTAGTTTTCCAGTTGACAATTATTTACCAGGCCTGACCTCACTAGGAGATTCTAATAATGCTAGCACCCCTCAACTGTGGGGATTATTTCCCCAACTTACAAAGGAGGGTCACCCACTATGACTCTACATGACTTTATTATATTAATTATATTCCTGATAGGAACATCGGGGTACAATGAAATACAATATAAGATATACAAGTGAATGCATTCTGAAGTTACAAATACATCAACATATTGGGGTGACCTTAGTTTCCTTACCTAGGTATAGCATGGGATACTTGCAAAGGTTATTATGTGAGTGTCAGGGCTGGGTAGAGGTCATACAACACAGTCTCTTTATGCATTGAAGTTGAGAGCTACTATAACTAGTTACACACCACTGCTTCTAGTGTATGGGAGTTTCAAGCCTCACCTACGTGAGGAATACCTTCTACATTCATGAGCACATTTATCCTCCCTCTTAGATTTCTTGCACTTGGATTAGATTTTCCTAAGAGTGTTCTCTTTGTGCGCTAGATTGTTTTAGGGTTCATTATTTGTCAATTCTTTTTTATTTTGTGGATTCACCGTGTAGCGAGGTTCGGCACCCCACCGCTCTCTCCCTCTGTAAGGGATTTTTCCTTCTGGACATACTCCTCCTCCTGAAAAGAGGACTAAACATTATATGCATATTCATACACACATTTATCCACACATTTCTCTCATCATCCGTCATAGATATGAGACCCGGCAGGTCCCTTCTTCTTCATTCTCTGGGACGGGGAATGTGAAATTCAAAAAATATAGGACTACAGTTGAAATAGACCCTCATTGGGGAGGTGATTCCTTCAATTCAAAACCCCATATGTCATATTTTTAAGCTACTTATGGGAGGTCTTCCTCACGTCGATCGAATGGTGATACTCGCCATGTTCCCTCTATCACTTTCCTTCTATATTTCGCATGCCAGATATGACTGATAGTTTTTCGTCATTTTCCATTGATCCCAGTGTTTTCCCTGGGGGCACTGCCATCCCTTTCAATTTTGATGGGTTTTGTAGTGGTCATATGGCACTTTTTGCACATTTTGTGTTAGTATTTTCATGCCCTTAATTTAGGAATAATATTGGGATTCCTTCTCATGGAGGTGACCCTAGACATGTGAACATTGGAGGTACAGCATATATTATGTCATATGTTCCATTGTTCTCTGCACCGGTTCCTTTGAATGTGTTTCTCATGACACAACCTCCTTATAATCTGCATGGTCCTTTGGGATGGAGTAATACCTCTATCCATGTTGTTTCCTCATCTGTTAGTCCTGCTATATAGGGATTTTATGTTCCTCCTAATATTTCAGGTGGAAAACCCTTGTATCAGTATTATAATTATTGTTATGTAGCACCCCATATCTCAAGGTGTTCCAAATTATAATATTTTCGTGTATCCTTTTACGGGTCAACTAGGAGGGGTTTATTATCTGATAGGTCAAGGCCACGATATTTACAACAATCAACCCTATGTGAATCAATCCTATCAGTGAACATGGAACCAAATGGCACAATCTAGGATCCCTTTCCTAGCTACTTTGAATTTTCTGGACTTGTTGAAGTTGACCAATGATATGGTTTCTCATGATCCGATGTGGCTGGTTGTTCTCGCTAAGATTCCTTCTGACATTCCAATGTTTGTAGGTAATAATGGTGAGGATCTTGGAGAGAATATTACCACTTTCCACCTATGGTTCTCTTCCAATTCTTTGAATCGCAATTTAGTTTGATTAAAACTATTTCAACACACCCTCATGGGACCTGCGGCAAAATCGTATATGGAGATATATAGGGGCACATCTCAGACCTTTAATGATCTAGCCATGACCATTTTGAACCACTTTCAACTATTAGTACGTTACAATGCTCATATTGAACTCTTGTCGACATTTCAGGAAGACAAAGCCACACATCGTTTTGATCATATTCAAGAGTGGTATAGACGGAACAGGTTGATTAAGGCCAACATTTCACTCAAGTTTCTATTGGAATGGTTCCTTAAGTCATTATTTTTCTATATCATGAAGGATGTTTCAACATCTTGAGTCATGAATGAGGAACATGCTATTTTTAGATCTCAACACCTAGACCTGATCTACACTCAGTTTGGGTTATTGTATGAGATTATACCCAACACTCTACGGTCTAACTTGAGCCTAAGTTTAAACTTGAGCGACATGTCAATGGCAGTGTTGGCTCCACAAGTACTAAAATCGTAGACCAAGTTACAAATCAAATGATGAATTTTTATATTAAAAATTTTGTGACTAGACAAGCTACAACTTCATCCAAACCAAAATGGTGGATGTTCTCTTAGTACATTCATCGGACCAAAAGGGTAACGAGCATCCCGGATGGAATAAGAAAAAGGGAAGAAAAAATAGGAGAGGTGGGAATATGAAGGGGAATTTTAACAGTGACAAGAACACTAGTGATGCTAGGGGGGAAAAGAAGGATAAATGTAAGGTTAATCTACCTTTTATTCTTTGTGTGGGATATCACCTCACTTAATTGTTCCCTCATATGATGAAGCCTCAAAATTCATTGCATAGACCCCATCTTTCTTAACATATCCTTTACCGCATAACCAAAATATGAATTTAAAGAATGTGGACTCTATAAGCGCTTCTGGTGGGAATCAAAACCCATCAAATGTGGAAGATGAACCCAAGTTATAGATCAATTACACTCACAAAATTGCTAGTCAAACATGCAAAATTCATACAAAAGGAGACTGAAATCGCAGCATAACTTAATCCTGTATTGAATAAGTGTACATAATCCAAACATATGAAGTAATAGGCTGATAAAATATACAACTACATTAGAGATTCAAAAGCACTAGGTTTCTATTTGAATTGGTAAAAAATAAGGCTTACTAAATCAAGTCAAATCCCCCATACGTGCAAAAAGGACTTTCCAAATATATGAAGATACTCACTAATTGGATAAATCAAGTGGGAAATATAATAAGCGATGGAAATAAAACTCATTCATGCTTTTTTTTGGAGAAAAGGAAGGAGGATGAAGTGGGGAAAAAACAAGGCAAGTTCCCCTAGACTAGCTTTTCCTTTATGCCTTAAAACTACTATAAAGCAAGGCAGCGTTCAGAAAAAAGTAGATCTATGCTTTTAAGAACAAGGAATAAAAGCAGACTTTATAAATATGTTTCTAGGATTATTCCGAAGTGCTCCATAACCCGGTTTAGCAAGTATTGACTTCTAGGAAAATGTGGAAGCCAACTAGCATAGAGAGGGAATCTAGGAATCTAGGAATAAGACAAAAATGATTAATTAATGTCAAATATGGGTAACTATGGGTTGATTATTATAACACCCCCCTTAATCCTGAGTTTATGAGTAAATATCAGAAAATTATAGGGCATAGAAACAAGGCTTAGTCACACTTGTACATACTGCATATCCATACAACCAAGGAAAGAGGCAAAAACCCAGTGGGAAAATCCTCCCTTAAACATGAATAGGAAACAAAATTTTGGAAATATTGTTATCAATCACACTTCACCAAATGATCTGAAATTCCCATAAGTGATTTGAGATTAGTGAAGGCCTTCTCACAAAAAAAATTGGTGAAGATATCTTCCACTTGTTCTGAAGATGCGCAGTAGAGTAGAGCAATGGTACCTTCATGCACAAGCTCCATGATATAGTGCATATGGATCTCAATGTCATTAGTTTTTTTTTTTAGCTTTATTAGTGGATATTCAATTGGTATTTTTATTTTCACAATAGATGACTGTTGAAAAATCTGATTTGAAACCACATTCTCCAAGTATCCCCTGCAACCACAAACATTGAGTAGTTGCATTTACAACTCCTCTATACTCTGCCTCTATAGATGAGAGTGATATAGAACTCTATTCTTACTTAACCATCTTATTGGTCCTTATGAAAGCATGAACACATATCCTGAGGTATACTTTCAATATGTGTTGTCACATTCCCAATCACTATCAGTAAATCCAACTAGCTCTAAGCCGGATTTTTCTTTGTAGAAAATCCCATGAGTCCTTGTTCCCTGAACAAAGTTTAGGATCCTCTTGGATGCTCTCCAATGGATCTCATGAGGCTGATCCATGTATATTGAAAACACACTAACTTCATAAGATAATTCAGGTCAAGTATGTGTAATATAAATCAAACAACCAATCAACTACCTATATAGTGTATTATTTACCAAAGGAGAAGAACCTGCTTCCTCAAGCTTAACTCTTGAAAGGAATGGAGTCTTGTTTGGCTTGCAATATTTCATGCTAAACTTGTTGAGAAAATATGAAGCATACTTTTACTGATGAACTTTTATATCAAGTTAGGATTGAGCAATTTTGAGACCCAAGAATTGGTTCAACAATCCCAAATATGTCATAGAAAAGGCATGGTTCATTGCATCCTTGAAGGAGGCAATCTATTTATTTGAAATTCATGTGATCAGTAGGTAATCCAAATATAAAACAATAATCATTAAATAACCATGAATCATCCTGAAATATACATTAGGATCAGACTTGCATCTAATAAAACTCAATGACACCAGAAAGCCATCAATATTGTCATACCAATCCCTGGGGGCTTGCTTGAGCACATACAATGATTTATTTAACCTGTACACTAAATATGGATTACAAAAAAACAATTCATATTTATGCATATAAATATATTCATTCATATATCCATTTATAGAGGCACACTCCACATCCATGTGATGTACCTCCCATTGCCTTGAAGCTGCAATGGATAGAGCAAGCCTTATGGAGTCCATATTTGACATTGGTACAAAGGTGTCATTGTAATCAATACCATGTAATTGAGAGTATCCCTTGGCTAAAAATATTTCCTTATATTTCAAAGGTGAACCATAGGCATCAAACTTAGTTTTAAATACCCACTTACACTTCACTAGTTTTCTCCCTTGGGGGAGATCAACCAATTCCCATGTGTTGTTCTTCTGGAGCGATCTGAATCTTATTTAATTTTTTTTTCATATTGGATCATGTGCTGCATATTAATATGTTTGCGGATCAGAATATATCATCAAATAACACTTCTCAGCAAAGAGTGGATCTTTCACACAAAGGGCACTCTCAAATTGAGATCTAGTCCTCGTAGTGTCACTAGGATTTCCAGCTAGTTCTCCAGCTGCATGAATGGTCCTTGATGACGAATTTGGTATTGTATGGATGTTAGGATATGAAATTAATTCATAATTATTAGAAATATCATAATCAGAAAACTCATTAGTATATTCACTTACAATCATTGGCTGTGGTGGTGAAATGGACTCTCCAACTTCAACTGCTGCTAAAGGCTCTTCTTCAAACTGAACACTTCTTTCAATGAAATATTTGTTAGTGCTCAAGTTGATAATATGACAACCTTTTGAATATTCACAATACCAAGAAAATAGGAACTCTTGGCTTTGGGGTTGCAAAACCTTCCTCGTTTTAGTTGGAATTCTAGCTCAAGCCTTTGAGCTAAAAATCCTGAAATGGGTCACATCTATCTTCTTCCCACTCCAAGATTTGAAAGGAGTCATACCATCAAGATTCTTATGTGGAACCCTATTCTGGATATAGGATGCACATTTTATAGCCTTGTCCCAAAAATTTGGTGGCAAATTTTTAGCCTCCATCATGCAAGTTTCCATATCCTTCAGTGATTTGTTCTTTCTCTCAGCAACACCATTTTTATACGGTGTGTAAGGAATAGAATGCTACATATGGATACCCGAATCTTTGCAATAATGGATTAAATAAAACTTGACATAATCTCCACCATTTTTAGATCTAAGTATATTGAGTTTCATCCCATACTGGTTCTCAACCAAGGCTCTAAAGACTTTGAAAAGGTCAAAAACTTCAGACTTATTCTTTAGGAAGTAAACCCAACAATACCTAGAAAAATCATCTATGAAGGTGACTGCATATTTTGCTTGAATCATGGACATATGAGGAAATTGACCATGAATTTCATTGTGGATCAACTCAAGGGGTGCAGAGGTTATCTCATGACTAACTCTCTCATAATTGTGCTCTGGGTGTTTTCCTAGGATACAACCTTGACAAACTCCCTTAGAAAACTTGATCTTTGGTAACCCTATGACCATATCTTTGTCACTAAAACCAGAAAGATACTTGTACTTAAGATGGCCAAATATTTCATGCCAAATATTGCTTGCTTCATTCGCATGAGTAAGCAGAGTATAGGGGTTTGAGTAGGGTATAAAATAGGAAAACCTGTATACCTTCGAAGTGTGATAAACAACACCTTTTTCTATGACTTTACCATTCAAAATATCTTTGATTTAAACTTCATTGGGGGAGAAGAGGAATTTATTTGGAGACCCATTGTGAGCCATCTGATACACTGACAAGATATTAGAGGAAAGACCTAGAACATACAACACATTATTGAAATTACCATTGTCATGATCAATCCTACCCTTTCCCATATTGTTAGTCAAAGAGTTATCTCCCAAAACTATTGGTGGACCTTTCGACATGTCAAGAGAGGAAAGTATCTCCCTTGTCGAAACCGTATGTTTGGAAGATCCAAAATCAATGATGAATTTAGGTGAGCTTGAGGTTCCAGCAACCAAAGCATGTACTCTCTCCTTGTCTTCTAAATTTTATCCTCCTTCCCTATTCTTTGAGAAACCGGTAAGGGAGATGTTGTTCTTCTCCAAGAGTTGGTTCAACATGTCAATTTTTTTTTCATACAAGAGCTCTCACAATGACAGCCCTTATTGTAGTATGCACACTAGCTCATTTCTCCTTTGTTCTTCTTCTTCTGGAAGTTCTTCTTAGAGCCCGAGGGATCCTCTTGAGACTTTGACTTGTCTCTCTTTTGCTTAGGTGTATTTTTATCTTTTTTCTTGCTTTTTGAATTCACCTTTGAATCTCTAGAAACCAAATATTGGTCTTTGGAAGGTTTTATGGTACCCATCATCACCAATTTATCTTTCTCCCAAGTGAGGGATTTTATGAACTCAACAATATTAGGAATATTCCATGTTTGAGCTGTCAATTTAGTGGCATGGAAGGTAAAAAAAAACACTGAATAGTCAAGACCAATCTTAGAGATAATTGTCAAAACTAGTTGTGCTTCCTTCTTTTCAACCCCACATGGTTTTAACTGCAAAACAAAGGCCTTAAACTTGGTAAAGTAGAGTTTCAATCATTCAAAGCTGCTGGGACTCAAGGAGATCAATTCATTCTTGATTTGATGTCCTCTCATCTCATATTTATTTCCAAAAATATCTTCAATATTCTCCCACACCTCATTAGGAGATGTCAATGAATCAAGATGAAAGAGGAGGTCTCTTGAAATACTCAGACACAAAAGACCATAGGCCTCATCCCTCCTGTTGTGCCATTTAATTTGATTTTGTCTACAGCTGCATTGGGATCTTCCTCAGTAGACATGGAAACCCTATAGTGACCTTTCTCTCTCAACAATATCTCCATCTCAGCTTTCCATTAAAATAAATTGAATGGAATCAAGATGATCCTTTGATATTGGTCCATATCTTAGTAGAATGTGCTCCCACTCAGTGATGTTGAACCTGCAGTAACAATATGGAAGGAGAGATTGATATACAAAGGCTCTGATACCATATGGAAATTGAACCCAAATGATAGATCAATTACACTCACAAAATTGCTAATCAAACATGCAAAATTCATACAAAATGAGACTGAAATTGGATCATAACTTAATCATGTATTGAATAAGTGTACATAATCCAACCATATGAAGTAATAGGATGCTCAAATATATAATTACATGAGATATTCAAAAGGACTATTTTTCTATTCGAATTGGTCAAAAAGAAGGCTTACTAAATCAAGTCAAAACCACCATAGGTGCAAAACGGACTTTTCAAATCTATGAAGATACTCACAAATTGGATAAATAAAGTGGGAAATTTAATAAGTGATGGAAAGAAAACTCACTCATGCATTTTTTTTTATAAAAGGAAGGAGAATGATGTTGGAAAAAAACAAGGAAAGTTCCCCTAGACTAGCTTTTCCTTTATGCCTTAAAACTGCTATAAAGCAAGGCAGCTTTCAGAAAAAGAAGATCTGCACTTTTAGGAACCAAGAATAAAAGGAGACTTGCTAAATATGTTTATAGGATGATTCCAAAGAGCTCCATGAACCAGTTTAGCAAGTATTGACTTCTAGGAACATGTGGAAGCCAACTAGCATAAAGAGGGAATCTAGGAAGACAAAAATGATTAATTAATGTAAAATATGGGTAACTATAGGTTGATTATTCTAACATAGAATTCCAAATGTGGCCACGGTTGTATAAACATGATGTCAAATGATAATTTTGTTATGCGTGATAACTATTATGGTTCATCACAACCCAATGTGGGGAAAGAGCGTACACCTCCCGAGGTTATTTTTCATATTGACAAGCGTGAAGGTATACCTCGCATTCCTAAAGGAGTCCTAAAGTAATCATGGAATAATGTTAATGCTCGATATTCCAAACACTATCATATTATCGAGGACTTGGGTTAGACTCCTTGTGTAATATTATCTCTCGAAGTCCTTCATACTTTCCCTTGGAGTCTTTCAAGGAGTCCTAAGGGATTTATTTACTACCCTTGGGATGGTTAATTTTCATTCTTCCACAGTGATCAGATTTGAAACCCATAAGATCCAGCCTCACTTTCCTTACCATGTGGCTTTCATATTCCATGTGGAGTGTATGAAAAACATGATCAAAAGTATGGTAATTGATGAAGGTGTTGTAGCCTATATGATGACTCTAACCTATTGGAAATGTCTTGGTTCACCCCCATTGTTGAAATCCGAGACCATGTTCACTGCCTTTGATGGACGTTATTTTTTGCCAAATTGTATTCTTCTTTCTCTTCAAATCCTCTTGGGAGGGAAGAATATGTCCATCAAGGTCAAGGTGGTTGATGCGTTCCTTGACTACAACCTTGTACTGGGTCGTAACTGGATATACAATATGAGAGCAGTTGTGTCTTCCATATTCAGTGTGATTCACTTCCCTTTCGAAGACCATAGTTTCACGATCAAGCAACAGTCATTTGATAATTCCATTACATCAGCATTGCTAGGATCCACCATCCTGGTTATTCATAATTCTCATCCGAAAAATAAGAATGTTGGTTTAGGAATGTATCCATCCTTGATGGGATCTTTAACTATTTCTGCAGCAATCCTGACTATAGGTTCCACTGTTGGTAAAAAATCGTTGTCATCAAGTTTGGTCCCATTTTGCACTATGTATTTGGAGGACCCTTAGACTTTCTCTTCTCTGAGCACTTCATATGAATATCCTATACCTAACAAGATGGAGATGTCATTGTATGTCATGGATATTACTTATCAATCTACTCTTGATCCTGTTATGGACTGTAGTACTTCCTCTTCACGAATAGAGGAGGAAGGAACTTTTTCATTTCCTTCTTGGGTAGTTGCATCGTCACACTCACATGAATTATTCAATGATGTTTTTCCTTCATATGAAGCGATTCTCGATGCCATGAAGGGTCTAGAATGTCCTTGGGAATATTTGCACCATCACTCTAACTTCCTCCCAGAGCTTGAACAAATCGAGTGTGATGACCTTATGGAGACCCTTAGCAAGAAGTTTTGTAGTTCCATGATCCCATTAGGAACTCATGGAATATATGTTGAAGGGAACATGGGTAATTTGTCACCTAAAATCCCTATCAAGATTTACCAAACTCCTCTGAAGATTGAGAATGTTTATATTGGGGCATATTGTTATCTCGATGAGATTTAGGCATACACTAAGCTGTTTAAATAATTTCATGATGTCGTTGCTTGGTTGTATGATGAGATTCGAGGAATAGATCCTCATATTGTCGAGTATGAGATTAAAACTTACCCTAATGCTAGGCATGTTCAACTGTGTTTACGCATTATGAATCCTCGCAAGGCGCCTATTACAAAGAGAAATTCCTATGGCTTGGGGTACCACAACAAACAACTTGACTCTAGAAATCAATCCTTTCCAATATGCAATAGAAATTAAATGTCTAACTCTAAAGGATCAGACCTCGTACCTTATTCCGGATGGTTGAAGTAGATCCTCGTTGAGCTTTCCAATCTTCAGCTTGAATTGCTATAACACTTCCTCAACAACAAGTAAACAATACAAGCATACTATATATCATGGTGTTAGATCTATTCTAGGATATATAATCAATAATGTAAAAGCATTTGACATAATCCCATGGATAAAATATTCATTCAAATACACATCATTGGATAGGAAAAGATAATTCTATTAATATAAATCAGAGATTACAAGATACAGCCTCTGATGGCACGTCTATGAATCAGAGAAACTGAATCCCCCACTTGGGTCTCCACCACTTCAATCCTCCATCTCTCGATAGCAAGCTCACTAGCAAAATCCAAGCTTGGGAAGAACACAAAAGTGCTCCAAGGGACAAAGGGATGCAGACTCAAGCATAAGTTCCGCCAACAATGGACTATAGTTTCTTTGCTCTCAATTCTCTCTTATGCCTTCAATGTACCAAGGGGTTCCTTATATAGCTTTCAAAGGGATAATGAAAGGTTGAATCCAAGCAATCTCAAGGCATAGCGAAGGCCAAGAGTCGAATGAGTCGGATCCATGTCAAGGAAAACTCAAAAAGGATTTGAATTATGCACACATCCCGATGTATGCGGTTATATGGGTCAAACCCGCGTATGTATGCGGTTATAGGTTTAAAAGCCGCGTATATCATTTTTCATATGTTTGTGGGGATGATCAAGTAAGCATCAAAGGACAAAAAGTGGTCCATAGGGTCTAATGAGTCTGCAGCAGGACAGGGGAAGTCCATACAAAGTGTGATTCACCTAGAGTGGTGAAATCCGCTATAACAGATGCCCTCTAATGTATGAGGTCAGAGGGGTTATACGATGGCCATTATAAGTCCATCCCATAAGTGGAGTGATGAAGGATCCCAAATGGAAAACCAGCCACCCAATTAGCATAGTACAATAATACAACTCTACATATAACTGCAAATACATATAGCAGTCCCGGATACATAAGAGTACAATGGCCATGAATAGGAATGAGACATGATATCACATATGTGGTCATCACCACGTACAATATACATAGATCAGAATATCCATGATGAAGATATACAAAGGACCATGATCTCCAAAATGGCTGAAGATATATAATAGATCAAGATCTCCATAGTGGCTGGAAATGTCTGACATAAACTGGAATCAAGTCACGAGAGCTGAAATCTCATGAACACCGGCACGATCAAGGAGGTAGCATATAAGAGATGCCACCCATCTGGAAATTCTTCTACACAAACCACTACGAGTACATGTCCTACTATGTGAATATAGGTTTCGAGGTCAAACATAGTAGTCCATCGTCTGATTACCGATCATTAATGTATACCATTAATAGATGCGAGATCACCCACCAATAATGAAAATGGGAATCAAGGTACTAGAGTGAAAACTAACAAGTGTGAATAAATGTGTTGAGGTCAAACACTTGAGAGTATCCATCGATCAGGGGACATTGATGTATTCCCAATAAACTGTCGATGGCAAGAGAACCTGCCACTGATGACTGCAAGTCTCAAGGCACTCAACATGACTCTAGATTCCAATCCCAGAATAAATGATCTGAAGTTGATGGGATGAAATCCGCTAGAAGGAGGGAATTAAGGCATCCCCCATCATCCAACATGAGGTACTCAGCAAGGATGTATAATATGGAAGGACTCGATCATAAAGTGCATGAACCAGTAACTGTACCGGGAATGGCCGACATGCAAAGTCAAGATAACTAAGGAATGGCCGACACAAGTTTCAACTTCCTTCGAACAAGAGCATAACGGCATATGGTGACTGAATGAAGGCAGCATAGACTCGATATACAAACTGGGACATTTCTATGACACAGGAGGCATCAACAAAGGCTCCATAGGGACTGGAAGCTTAACCAGTCGGTGGAGATAAACTTAGATAAACGAGTACAACTCCTAAATTCAAACTATAACCCAACTAATGGATGTGATAGACAATGCTCTATTTGAAGGCGACATGACTCGATAGCTGCCAAAGATAACATCTTTCCTTGTATGGATTTTTGGTTTTTTGATTTTTTTGGACTTTTTCAGTTATTTGAAAAGCTTGAAAAAAGAATAAACTAGCTTTATAGTTACAAACTAGGAGGAGATGAGTGTCATAAGGGAAAACAAACTAGTTCCAAGTAGTGGAACATACCTATGCTCAATGCAAGGATACATGTGCAGGATATTGACACTCGGGGGAAAATCCCCTCCCGGTAAAAAGGGAATCAAGCTGCGAAGGATATAAAAAATGGCTCTGCATGGCTAGACATGAGACAAGCTCAGGCTATATGGCTGAAACACAATGTCAGGGGAGCCGACAGAAAGCTCAATGAGGCAGGCAAAGGTCATGATAATGCATTCACAACTTGACATAAGGGATTCCTGGGGGAAATGGGCCAGCATAAGATCAAGAGGAGTATGAGGCTCTTGTGAAATGTCATGGAAATACTATACAACAGACTCCCACACCCTAAAGGAGAAAACGTCGACATGGGCACCAAATGCAAATAAGGCGCTAACTAGGGTACCCATGTAAGGTGAAGCTCTACCACTCACATCATGCCACTTCTAAAGCAACAAGAAGGTTTTGTCACATAATAGAGTGGGTTCGTACCTAAGGTCATGATTAAATGGTCATAAGGTCATGCAAAATGAAAATGGTGGTGAACCTAACCTATATGCCAATTCAGACATAATACCTGTGATAGGAACGAATGAGTTGAAACCTCGAAGAGAGTGTACAAAAATTGGATCCTACATGACAACCATATTAGTCCAAAACAACCCAAAATAGTCAATAAAGAATCCAAACTATAGAATATAGGGAGGAATGATCATGGCAACTGCTCCCAAAGGAAACAATGCGGTGAACGATGGGACATAAAAAGGAAAGTAAGGTGTAGACCCAACATTCACGTATCCACTACCACCCCTGAGAGGGTGACCACTAGTGTAAATACTGAGCAAAGGGAATAAAAATCCTCCACAAATGGAGTAGAGGATGGAATATGACCATTCCCAAATCTATGAGCACGGCAAGGGGCTATGATGCCCCCAAGTCTGACACCAGAGTCCGTACTAGGACCGAGGACGGGTGATAAGATACCAGGCATGCCGAAAATAAAAGGACCCGAACTCAAGAGAGCATAAATATACTCAAGTAACGATGATCCCAAAGGCCAACTAGTGCACGAAGAGCACACTCAGTTATGACTAGGGGCCATCCCAATCAATAACCACTCACACTGCGTCATGCTTAACTCCATTTTGAGAGGAGGATCCTAAGAAACACTGGTTATACCAAGGATTTCACACACTCACCTGGATAGACACATACATGTTGTTGTTTAGTGATATTGGAGAATTTACTTACAATGACCTAATCCAATATCCTAAAACCTAAGCTTGTTGGTGCACCCTATAAAAGAAAAGAGTGTAGTTCATTTTAATTTAGCGTTGATTTTAGTTGGCTGTAATTAATCAAAGGGAAATGGCCGTGCAACTAGTGATATGAAGACTTAATAGTGAAATAAAACTGCACACCATAACAAACAATGCTAAGTGCAATCTTTGTCAAATGAAAAATAGGGTATGCCACTACATGAGATGCATAAATATATATTCCTTTCTGAATACCAATGCAATCCTTCTTATATGAAAGCCTAAACACAACTCTCATCCAAGCAATCCAATGCAAGTACCTCCTCAAATCCATATCTAAGATGCAACTAAGAGTGCAACTACTTTGTATTTTTCAATATAAAATAATGAAAAATGCAATGAGAGTCATCTAAAACTCTCAGTCTCTGTAGCAAGTATAAAAGACAAGCCCGGCAAGACACTGAGACAAAAAATAGTAATGCACTAATGGCAAAACAAAAAGGATAAATGACTAAAACTACTTTCAAAGAAAAATCAATGAAAAAGCGGTCTCTAGTCACAAAAGAAGCATCCAACAGACAACATCAGACCCAAGGAAGACCCAACCACACTCACAACCCACCCAGCAACTTCCCACAACATCAAACTCACCAAAAGGGAGGATGTACGCGACTGTTTAAAGAACATTTGCGTATATACGTGACTTTTGGCCAAAAACCCGCGTGGATGGGCATATGTACGCGACTTTTGGCCAAAAAACTGCGTATATAGGCATATGTATGTGACTTTTGGCCAAAAACTTACGTATATAGGCATATGTACGTGACTTTTGGCCAAAAACCTACGTATACAGAGAAGGCAGTGGTAAAAGGTAGGACAAGGGTCAAACAAATAAAGGGGAGTGTCAATGGATGAACATACTATAAAATGAAACCCATAAACAAGGAGAAACAAAGAGCAAGTCAATAATATCAAGCCCATTGTACCGATAAAAACCCCCAAAGGAAAAATGACTAGGAACTCCCCAGCGGAGTCGCCAATTCTGTTACGGAGAGAAATTCCTATGGCTTGGGGTACCACAATAGACAGCTTGACTCTAGAAATCAATCCTTTCCAATATGCAATATAAATTAAATGTCTAACACTAAAGGATCAGACCATGTACCTTATTTTGGACGGTTGAAGTAGATCCTCGTTGAGCTTTCCAATCTTCCGCTTGAATTGCTATAACACTTCCTCAACAACAAGTAAACAATACAAGCATACTATATATCATGGTGTTAGATCTATTCTAGCATATATAATCAATAATGTAAAAGAATTTGACATAATCCCATGGATAAAATATTCATTCAAATACACATCATTGGACAGGGAAAGATATTTCTATTAATATAAATCAGAGATTACAAGATACAACCTCTGACGGCACATCTGCGAACCAGAGAAACTAAATCCCCCACTTGGGTCTCCACCACTTCAATCCTCCATCTCTCGATAGCAAGCTCACTAGCAAAAGGAAATCTTGGGAAGAACACAAAAGTGCTCCAAGGGACAAAGGGATGCAGACTCAAGTATAAGTTCCGGCAACAATGGACTATAGTTTCTTTGCTCTCAATTCTCTCTTATGCCTTCAATGTACCAAGGGGTTCCTTATATAGCTTTCAAAGGGATAATGAAAGGTCTAATCCGAGTGATCTCAAGGCATAGGGAAGGCTAGGAGTCGAATGAGTCGGATCCATGTCAAGGAAAACTCCAAAAGGATTTGGATTATGCACACATCCCGATGTACACGGTTATATGGGTCAAACCCGCGTATGTACGTGGTTATAGGTTTAAAAGCCACGTATATCTTTTTTCATATGTTTGTGGGGATGATCAAGGAAACATCAAAGGACAAAAAGTGGTCCATAGGGTCTAATGAGTCTGCAGCGGGACAGGGGAAGGCCATACAAAGTGTGATTCACCTAGAGTGGTGAAATCCGCTATAACAGCGCCTTCCATTAAGAAAGAGATAGAGAAGCTACTCAATTTTGTCTTTATCTATCTAGTTCCCTTGAATGGATGCGTATCCAACCCCATTCTAGTTTATAAGAAACAAGGAACCATCTGGGTATGGACTGACTTTAGATATATGAACAAGGCATGTCCTAAAGGTAACTTTCCCACACCAATCATTGATCATATTTTGCATGAGTGTGCAAGAATCAAGGTATTTTCATTCATGGACCAATCAGATTCAAATAAAACCTGAGGACCAACACAAGACAACATTCATTTGTCCTTGGGGTACTTTTGTGTACCATAAAATGCCCTTTAGCCTTACAAACACATGATCTATGTTTCCGTGGGTGATGAAATTTTATTTTCATGACCGTAAGCAAATTATTGAATTCTGTCTAGACAATTTAGCTTCTCACTCTTATTTTAGTGTGGATCATTTAGATCATTTGTACTTGGTTTTCAAAATATGCCGTCGATATCAAATTCGGTTGAACCCTCATAAGTGCATGTTTGGCATAAAAGTATGTCGGTTATTGGGATTCATCGCTTCTAAGGAGGGGGTTGGGTCTATCCTCTTAAGGTTGAGGTAATACATCACTTTTCTCCCTCTTGCACTACTAGACACCTTTAGAGTCTTCAAGGGATAGTTAACTTCTTATGGAAGTTTGTTTTCAACTTTCCCAATTTGACCAAGGGTTTCATGCACCTTTTGAAGAAAAAAACTCCTTTTATCTTGGATGAGTGAGCCCAATATTTTTTTGATGCATTGAGGAAATCCTTGGAATTGGCCCCCGTGCTTATTCAACCAGACTGCAGCTGTGATTTATTGTAATACATGGTCATGTCTAAAGAGACGATTGGGATGGTTTTGGTTAAAGAGGATGATGGGATCCAAGATCATGTTGTATACTATCTTAGCCAAAACCTGATTGATTCCTAACTTCGATACAACCATGTTGAGAAGATAGCTTTAGCGACCGTTCACGCGGTTCAGCGATTGAAAAATTATATACTCCTTCACTAGAATTTCGTTGTGGCTCATATCAATCCATTTTAGTTCATTGTAACTAGGCAAATGATAGGGGGGGGATATAATCAATCTATTTTTATCTTGCAAGAGTTCGATGTCGAATTTGTTTTGAAAAAATTGAAGAAATCACACGAGGACTTCACTTAGTGAACCTCTTACATAGCACGTGCAATCGTGGGATATTAAAGAATACCCTTAATTTCGAGAGATATTGACCCAAAGTATTTTTGTTGAAACCCCCTCCCAATACTTAAAACCTCCTCCCCGCCCCTTTTAATACCTCAATCCTTATAAACCACCCTACCCACCCCCACCTTAAACCCCTCATCCGCCCAATACTTGCAATATATTGGTTCAATATTTTATAATTGTAAAACCCACAATATGAACTAATGTGATAGGATATTGGTCAACAAGTGAAGCCTCCGTGAGAAATCGTTGGTATTTGTAGAGCTCATGTCATATTTTCCTAGTTTGAACAAGGTTGAGGTTCATTAAGATTATTTTTTTGATGAGCATATCATCCTCATCTCGACGGTTGGCCCTTGGTATGTTAAAATCATCATTTATTTATAAATTTTGAAGTTCCCTCCTCACCTCTCACGTGATGAGAATTGAATTTTATGACACGTTGCTACGAACTACCTCATTGTTGGTGACACCTTGTATCGTCATGGGGTGGACTAAATTTTGTGTCAATGTTTGAATCATGAGGCTGAGGTTGTGCTTAATGCTTACCACGATGGGGCGTGTGGTTTTCATTTATATGGGATTCCTACAACCCAAAAAATATTGAGAGGGGGTTATTACTAGCCGTTGGTATTTAAGGATTTTGTTAATATAGTCAAGAAGTACCGCCTTTTCCAGGTGTTTTCATAGAATATTCATTCACATCCCACCACATTGCACCCTATTATCATTGTTGGCCTGTTCACCAAGTGGGGGGTTGATTTTATGGATTGCAACCCAACTTTAGCTGGGGGGAACCATCACATTATAGTGGTCATATATTACTTTATGAAATGACTAGAGCCTATGACTACTATCAGATACGACGATGACACAACTGCTCACTTTGTCTTCAATCAGATCATTACTTGGTTTGGTATCCCAAGAGAGCTTGTCACAGACCATGGCATGAACTTTCAAAATAGGATGATGGATGTGTTATCTTCCAAATTGGGGTATAAGAAAGTGTATTCCTCTTCTTATTATCCTCAAGAAAATGAATAGGTGGAAGCTATAAACAAATCCATTAATTCCATTCTGCAAAGAACCATTGCACAAAGCAAGAATAATTGGCACATTATGCTTTACCCTGATTTGTGGTCCTACCGAACTGCTTGTAAGACTTCCACCGATTTTTCTTGATGTCAGTTAGTACATGGGGTGGAGTTGATATTTTCCATTGAATGCAAGATTCCTTCTTTGAAGTTAGTCGTAGAACTCTTACCAGATACTTCTGACTTGGAAGAACGTCTGGTCCAATTAGAGCACCTTGATGAGTAGGGTTGGGATGCATTAGAAGCTTTTGAAGTGAAAAAACATCGCTTTAAGGCTCATTATGATATGTCTATCCATCCCCAGAAATTTACTGAATGTGACTTGGTTCTTTTATATAGCCAAGCTAGTGAATCGTTAGGGGTGGGTAAGTTCATCCCCATGTGGCATGGGCCTTACGAGGTTAAACAAGTGTTAGAGAAGGGTGCTTACGAGTTAGTGGAATATGAAGGGAAAGCCTTAGAGGAGCTTAGAAATGTGATCTATATTAAAAATTACTATGTGTAATTCTCATCCTAGGCTGATACTTTGTATATTACTGTACAATTTCATAGTTTAATTTTGGTCCCATTTTAGTGATTCAGTTTGTTGACATGCTTCTTTTTGTTGTGGCAGATGTCGACGGAGTCTTCGATATATGTAGGACACACTAATGGTGCCAGCTGCCACACCCAGAACTCTGATTCTTTTGCGTGGGCTATATATACATCTACGGAATATGTTCTATCTTCAGGGGGTGTATGTCTCTGGCCATAATACAACAATGGTGTTGAATATAGTGTCGTGATTGAGCTACTATGCGATGCCATCTCACATGGTATTTGATCCCTTGAGGTACGTGTTGACTTGTAGCTAGTGATATCACAGTTAAATGACGTGCATCTTATTAGATATCCAACTTTATTGTGAATATTATTGCGTTCAACATTGTTAGAACAAAAATTTGAACACATAACAT
>LPNX010589687.1:377340-556124 GCA_001517045.1 Pseudotsuga menziesii | reverse complement strand
ATCAATCCTTTCCAATATGCAATAGAAATTAAATGTCTAACACTAAAGGATCAAACCTCGTACCTTATTCCGGACGGTTGAAGTAGATCCCCATTGAGCTTCCAACTTCAGCTTGAATTGATAAATTACTTCTTCAACAACAAGTAAACAATACAAGCATACTATATATCATGGTGTTAGATCTATTCTAGCATATATAATCAACAATGTATAAGAATTTGAAAACATCCCATGGATAAAATATTCATTCAAACACACATTATTGGACAGGAAACGATATTTCTATTAATATAAATAAGAGATTACAATAGATACAACCTCTATCGGCACGTCCGCGAATCGGAGAAACTGAATCCCCCACTCGGGCCTCCACCACCTCAATCCTCCATCTCTCGATAGCAATCTCACAAGCAAAAGGCAAGCTTAGGAAGAACACAAAAGTGCTCCAAGGAACAAAGGGATGCAGACTCAAGCATAAGTTCTGGCAACAATGGACTATAGTTTCTTTGCTCTCAATTCTCTCATATGCCTTCAATGTACCATAGAGTTCCTTATATAGCTTTTCAAAGGGGTAATTAAAGGTCGAATCCGAGCGATCTCAAGGCATAGGGAAGGGCAGGAGTCAAGTGAGTCGGATCCATGTCAAGGAAAACTCCAAAAGGATTTGGATTTTGTACACATCCCGATGTATGCGGTTTTAGTGGTCAAACCAGCATATATACGCGATTAGAGGTTTAAAAGTCGCGTGTATCATTTTTCACATGTTTTTAGGGATGGTCAAGGAAACATCAAAGGACAAAAAATGGGCCAAGGGGTCTAAGGAGTCTGTAGAGGGACAGGGGAAGGCCATACAAAGTATGATTCACCTGGAGTGGTAAAATCAACTATAATAGATGCCCCCTAATGTGTGAGGTCAGAGGGGTCATACAATGGCCAAAATACATTATAAGTCCATCCCAGAAGTGGAGTGATGAAGAATCCCAAATGGAAGACCAGCCACCCAATCATCATAGTACAATGATACAACTCTGCACATAACTGCAAATACATATAGCAGTCCCAGATACATAAGAGTACAATGGCCATGAATAGGCATGATACAAGATATCACATAAGTGGTCATCGCCACGTACAATATACATAGATCAGAACCTCCATGATGAAGATATACAAAGGACCATGATCTCCATAATGGTTGAAGATATATAACAGATCAAGATCTCCATAGTGGCTGGAAATGTCTGACATATACTGGAATCAAGTCACGAGAGCTGAAATCTCATGAACACTGGCACGATCAAGGAGGCAGCATATAAGAGATGCCACCAATATGGAAAGTCTTCTACACAAACCGCTACGAGTACATGTCTTACTATGTGAATAGAGGTGTCGAGGTTGAACATAGTAGTCCATCGTCTGATTACCGGTCATTGATGTATACCGTTAACAGACGCGAGATCACCCACCAATAATGGAAATGGGAATCAAGGTACTAGAGTGCAAACTAACAAGTGTGAATAAATGTGTTGAGGTCGAACACTTGAGAGGATCCATCGATCAGGGGACATTGATGTATTCCCAAAGATTGTTGATGGGGAGAGAACCTGCCACTGATGACTGCAAGTCTCAAGGCACTCAAAATGACTCTAGATTCCAATCCCAGAATAAATGATTTGAAGTCGATGGGATGAAATCCGTTGGATGGAGGGAATTAAGGCATCCCCCATCATCCAACACGAGGTACTCAACAAAGTTGTATAATGTGGAAGGAATCGATCATAATGTGCATGAACCAGTAACTGTACCGGGAATGGCCGACATGCAAAGTCAAGACAACTGAGGAATGGCCGACTTAGGTTTCAACTTCCTTCGAACAAGAGCATAACGGTGTATGGTGACTGAATAAAGGCAACATAGACTCGATATACAAACTGGGACATCTCTGCGACACATGAGGCATCGACAGAGGCTCCATAGGGACTGGAAGCTTAACCATTCGCTGGAGATAAACTCAGATAAATGAGTACAGCTCCTAAGTCAAACTATAAACCCAACCAATGGATGTGATATACAGTGCTCTATTCGAAGGTGACATGACTCGTCATCTATCAAAGATAACATCTTTCCTTGTCCGTATTTTTGGTTTTTTGATTTTTTTGGACTTTTTCAAATATTTAAAAAGCTTGAAAAAGAATAAAATTGCTTTATAGTTACAGATTAGGAGGAGACGAGTGTCATAAGGGCAAACAAACTAGTTCCAAGCGGTGGAACATACCTATGCTCAATGCAAGGATACATGTGTAGGATATCGACACTTGGGGCAAACTCCCCTCCCGGTAAAAAGGGAATCAAGCTACAAAGGATATAAAAAATGGCTCTGCATGGCTAGACATGAGACAAGCTCGGGCTATATGGCTGAAACACAATGTTAGGGAAGTCGGCATAAAGCTCAATAAGGAAGGAAAAGCTCATGATAATGCATTCACAACTTGACATGAGGGAGTCTTGAGGGAAATAGGCCAGCAAAAGATCAAGAGGAGTATGAGGCTCTTGCGAAATGTCATGGCAGTACTATACAACAGACTCCCACACCCTAAAGGAGAAAACGTCAGCATGGGCACCAAATGAAAATAAGGTGCTAACTAGGGTACCCATGTAAGGTGAAGCTCTACCACTCATATCATGCCACTTCTAAAACAACAAGAAGGTTCCGTGACATAATAGAGTGGGTTCGTACCTAAGGTTATGATGAAACAGTCATAAGGTCATGCAAAATGCAAACGGTGATGAAACCTAACCTATATGCCAGTTTAGACATGATACCTGAGATCAGCACGAACGGGTCAATCCAACGGCTGAAACGGCACTGAAAAAGATCCTCTACATCATGAATTAGGTCAAAAACGGTCCAAAATGATTAGAAATTGTCGAAACTATAGGAAAGGGGGTAAAAATTTTCAAAAATTTGAAAAATTTCCATAAATAGTAAACAATTCAAAATATTATAAAACATTTGAAATTTCTACCCATTTGAGCTTAGATTTTCAATAGCGAATTCCAGGAGATCCAGCCGGCAGAATCCACTATCGTTTCTTCCAGGTATTTACCCATGCTCTTCTCTTCCATTTCAATGCAATTTTTATCAAATTCCATGGTCAATTGAGTTTTCTAGGCCAAACTAAAAAGGGCGTTGCGGCCCATGCAGAAATCGAGGGTTTTTCCACGTATAGGGCTGGATATATGCGAAAAATGCCCCCAAAGTCGCGTACATACGCGGCTGTTTGGAAAAAAATCGCGTATGAGGCCGTGCATAAGGTTTTTTAAGTAATCTAATGGGCCAATTTGCAATTTTTCGTCTAGGATGGTCCTAGAGTGGAGAGAGCGTGAACATGGTGAGGTAGAGGAGGCAGTAAGGGCCGATCTAATGGCTCAACAAGCTTTACGTGCATGTGGACTCTATAATTTTTGGTGTCTTGGTGGCTTGAGGGCCAAACCAAGACTATTGCAGATGCTGGTGGATTACTGGGATCCAGACTCTGAGTCCTTCCAGATAGATGCGATGTCCCTCACTATAGAGGTGGAGGACATATACTTCATTACTGGGATTTTCCAACGGGGGGAAGTAGTGAACCTTCGGTCTCATGGTGGGCCAGGAGGTGGCCTGGCTATCAATGAGTACATTGTGGTGTACTGCTATCCAGACACAGAGAAGGTGGGGAGTCAGGTCCCTACCAACACTATACAGGTGCTGGGCCTAAAGGCCATACTATTGACATTGGGCAAGATAGCAGGCTTGGCATCACTCCACCAGGCCTCTCGGCCTCTGATGTTCTATGCAGTGGAGTGCATGAGAACCACGATTTATGACTGGAGCACTACACTAGTGAGCAACATGAAACATCAGCTCAGTGAGTGTAAGGCAAGCAGAGTGCGAAACTTCGGGTTCAACATTATTTTGAGCATGTTTTTCTTCGAGCGTGTTCCAGGATTGAGCCCCAGAGTGGACATTCCTCTTCACGGGGTTCGAGATCCGGCCCAACGGTGTTGGGCAGATGCTATGCGCAGAATGGGGGGAGGTAGGGTGGCCAACCCCTATCCAGCTGACTTCTTTCCATGGTAGCGACAACAGATAGTTGCCATCAATGACTACCCCTATGCAGGGATAGATTTTCGTGGGGACCCAGACATGCTGCTACCACCAGGATTGGCATATGGCGATATAGGTAACGAATATTGACCCTCTCTCTTTTTTAATTTTTGAGTTATTTAATTTTTTTGTGTTTTCTGATTATATGGAATCAAAAGACATATTTTTGCGTGACAATACATAGTGAAATCTACCATTTGTGTGCAGATGTGGGACCACGGCGGCCAGAAGGCTTCCCTCGTCACAGACGGAGGGGAAGAGGAGATGATATCACGGGTGTGGATGCGGAGCAGACGCTCCAGAGCATTCATACCAATTTTGTGAGGTTGAAACATAGGGTTCCCATGGTGCAAGTCGAGGACTTGCCTGAGGCTATGCAGCGCCAGGTGGTGGGTGTACCACGCGCATGGGTGCGATTATTCCGACAGCTAGCTAGAGCCGTAGTGACCTTCCATGATCACAACCCTCCTCTTCCTCCACAGGATTAGATACCTGGGAATCTATACATTTTGTACTACCATGTATTATATGTTGGTGGCTCGAGAGCCCCATTTTTGTGTCATGACACTATGTATTTTCACATTTTGGATGTTATATAAAAAGTTTTATGGTGATCGGTTTATTTATTTACATGTGTAAAAATTATGTTTGTGATAAATTTATTGTGAATGAAACAAATGCCAATCTAACACGTAGTTAGCATATGATTCAACAACTTGATTATTAATTCTTGGAATGTGTATGTATGTTATATTGTCAAATTTCCGTTCTAATAATCTCACACGTAAGAATATTCTTAATAACGTCAGATCTCTAACATGGTACAAACCATTAAGCTGTGACACTAATAACTCCGAATCAAGACGTACCTCAAGAGAGAGAATGCCATGTGAAATGGCATCCCGTAGAAGTTCAATAACGACACTATATTCGGCAACATTGTTGGAAGATGGCCGCAGACATACACCTCCTGAAGACAGTACTTGACCCATAGGAGTATAAATCAACGAACCAGCAGAGGCCGAGTGTTGAGTGTGACGGCTCGCACCATCCGCGAATCCTATGTAGGTGGAAGATTCCATTGACATCTGCCAAAAGAAACGAAAACTAATCACAAACCCGATCACTATAAGAAAAAGACCTAACTATGCAAAACTGTACAATAATATACAATAACCAGCCTTGGCTGAAAATCATGCATAGTACTTCTTGAGATAGAGCCCATTTCTAGGCTCCGCCAAGGCCGTTCCCTTGTAATCCACTAACTCATAAGCACCCTTCTCTAACACACGTTTGACCACGTAAGGACCACGCCACATGGGATTAAATTTTCCTGCCTCAAAGGGTTCTTTTGGTTGATCCCACAAAAGGACCAAGTCTCCCTCACTAAACCTCCTTGGACGGACAGACTTATCATACTGGACCTTTACACGACATTTATTTACTTCTAGAGCCACCAAGGCATCCCGATGGTGCTCATCAAGTTGCTCAAGGTGGACCAAACGCTCCTCCCATGGTGAAGTGTCTGGTAAGAGTTCTACATCTAGCTTCAAAGAAGGAATCTCACATTCAACCGGCAATATCGAATCCACTCCATGTACAAGTTGATATGGAGAAAAACCCGTGGAAGTCTTAACAACAGTTCTATATGCCCACAAAGCAGGATATAACATGATGTGCCAATTATTCTTGCTTTGTGTGATGGTTTGCTGGAGAATGGATTTGAGTGATTTATTCACTGCTTCTACTAGTCCATTCGCTTGAGGGTAGCAAGAGGAGGAATGCTATTGCTTGTACCCTAACTTTGATGCCAACTCTTCCATCATACGATTCTGAAAGTGCGAGCCATGGTCAATGACAAGCTCTTTCGGAATTCCGAACCGAGTAATAATTTGGTTGAATACGAAGTGGGCGGCTATCTCACCGTTGGATTTAACTGTAGGCATAGCCTCAGCCCATTTCGTGAAGTAATCAACAGCCACTATGATATGATGATGCCCCCCAGCCGAAGCTGGGTTGCAATACATAAAATCAGCCCCCCACTTAGTGAAGGGACTGGTGGTGATAATGGGATGTAATGGGCCAAGTTTCGAGCGCATATTATGTGCGAACACCTGGCAAGGGTGGCACCTCTTGACCGCATCTACATAATCCTTAGAAATCCGAAGGCCAGAAATAACCCGCTCTTAAGATCTTTTGAGCTGTAGAAAGCCAAGATAAATGACCACCACACTCCCCTCCGTGGCAATCATTCAGCACTACCTCAGCCTCTTCATGAGTTAAACAACGTCGTAAAATGGAATCTACCCCACGACGGTACAAAGTGTTATCCACTATGAGGTAGTTCTTAGAGACGTGACGTAATCGTCATCATTCATCTCATGAGAGGTGAGTAGGGACCTTCAATTTTTGTAAATATATTATGATATCCCCATACCATGGGTCTAAAGTTGAGATTAAGAAGATGTGTTCATCGACAAACATATCTTCACAAACCAACTCCTCGTCCTCGCTCGGGAAATCTGATATAAGCTCTGCAAAAATTAAAGACTTCTTCGATTTTGCCGAAACAAATTCGAGATCAAATTCTTGCAGAATGACAATCCATTTATTATATTTTCCCCCAATCATCCTTCGAGTGAGGACGAATTGAAACAGATTGACATGGGCTATAACCAAGGTCTGGCGAAGGAGAATATAATGTCTCAACCGCTGAACCGCATGTACGGTAGCTAAAGCAAGCTTCTCGACATGAGAATAACAAATTTCTACGTCAATAAGGTTCCGGCTCAGATAGTATATGACATGCTCTTGGAGCTCCTCATCCTCTTGAACCAAAACCATACCAACCGTCTCCATGGACACGGCCACATAAAGTATAAAATCACAGCTATAGTCTGGGGGACTAATCACCGGGGCCGATGCTAGGGCTCACTTGAGTGCATCAAAGGAATCCTGGGCTCGCTCATCCCAACAAAAGGTGGTGTCCTTCTTCAATAGACGCATGAAGCCTCTAGTCAAATTGGAAAAATTGACAACAAATCTTCGTAAGAAGTTTGCCATGCCTTGCAAACATTGAAGATGACGAATATTCTTCGGGGGAGACAACTGAAGTATTGCCTCAACCTTCAAAGGGTCGACTCTTATACCCTCTTTAGAAATGATGAATCCTAACAAACAACCTGACTTCACACAAAAGATGCACTTATGAGGATTTAATCTAACCAAATAATGCCGGCATCTTTCGAATACCAATCTCAAGTGATAGGGATGACGCATTCTCATACGAGAATGAGCAGCAAGGTCATCCAAAAATACTTCGATAATCAACTTGAGATTGTGGAAGATCAAGGTCATTGCCCACTGAAATGTAGCTCCAGCGTTTTTAAGGCCGAAAGGCATTTTTCGATATGCAAAAGTTCCCCAAGGACAAATAAATGCAGTTTTATGTTGGTCCTCAGGTTTAATTTGTATCTGATTATACCCAAAAAAACCATCCATAAAGGAAAAAACCTCGCTTTTGCACACTCATCCAAAATCTGATCAATAAATGGTGTGGAGAAATTGTCCTTAGGAAAGGCACGATTTAAATCGCGGAAATCAGTACATATCCGGATCGCTCCCTACTTCTTATCCACCGGAACGGGATTTGAAACCCACTTCGTCAAGGGAATGGGATTTGAAACCCACTCCGTCAAGGGAACGGGATAGATAAAACCGGCTTTTAACAGCTTTTCTATCTCTGCCTTAATCGCGGGTGCTTTCCTAGGATTCACCACACGCAAACGTTGTCGAACAGGCTTAGCGTTGGGCTATGTATTAATCTCATGCTCGACAATACGAGTGTCGATACTTGGAATTTCGCCGTAAGACCAAGCAAATATGTCACGGAATTCCTTAAATAGCTCAGTGTATTCTTGAATATCAGCATGGGAATATTCTGCCCCAATATAGACATTCTCTATCCTTCCAGGATCGCGAAAGATATTGATAGGAATCATTGAAGATATTTTCACCATGTTTCCATTAGCCATCGAACTAGGAGAGCTTAATGGAACCATAGGAATACCAACTCTCTCACTAAGAACCGCCCTAAATTCCTCACGCTCCAAGCGGTCAAGCTCGGGAAGAAAGTAATATCTATGATGGAGTTCCTCCCATGGTGGCTCAACTCCCGACATAACCTCAATAATCGCTTCATCTGATGGGAAAACCGTATCAAGGTAGTCGTGCACGTGACAAGACTGTACTACCCATGCCGACAGCACATAAGGGTCCTCCTCCTCCATCTGCGAAGAGGAAGGACTAGGCTCTGCAACACACTTGAGATTAGCTTGATAAGCTATCATAGTTGCAGGCAACGACACGTCCACCACGATGGGCTCACTCGGAGTACTCGGTGTAGGAAGAATCCAAGGATCTTCCATATGACTCGTGAGAAAAGACCCCGATCTCATAGATGTCGAAGCCTCATCGGAACTAGAATCTATCATAAGAATCGGTGCAGGACAACTAAAGCTTCCCATGAGGGATGGATACATGACTACACCCACACTCCCAGTTGCCGGCTGAAAGTGCTCAACGATCGGGATTGAAGCTCCCGAAGATGCAGTAATAGACGGATTCTTGAATGTCGTTTGATCAATCGTGACTATCTTCTCGTTGAATGGAAAGCATACAACGTGAAATAGGGAAGAAGAAATGACTTGCATACTGTACATCCAATTCCTACCCAGCAAGAGATTGTAGTCAAGGGGCGCATCAACCACCTCGACCTCTATCGCAACGGTCTTCCCTCCCAAATGGACTTTAAGGGAAGGAAAAATGCCATGCGGCCTAAACGATCTCCCATCCAAAGCAGTTAACATGGTCAATGATTTAGATAGCTCAGGGGAACCTAAACCCTTCCAACATGATAAATACATCATAGAAGCGGCAACGCCTTCGTCAATCATAGTGCGCTTGATGGTCATATTAAGACATTCCATGTGAATCAAAAGAGACACATAGTAAGGCAAGCGAAGCTGAAGTCCTGCAGTTTCAAATTTAATCACGGAGGAAGAATCATCATCATTCACACCAAGGGCAGAAAGCACTGCCTTCCTTTGCGAAGGACAACTCTGAAGCACTTCCAATGCAGACTTCGCACAAGGAGTATGGCCCAAATCCTTGACAACTGAATAGTTCTGGGCGGCTCAGGCATTAGGATTGTGCCCCGAACGCTTAAGGACTCCCTTAGGAATGCGAGGTGCAACTTCAGGTTTATCCATAGGTTTCTCAATACGCAAAGGGGACCCTGGTGGATCAGGTTCCTTTCTTGGGCTGGGTTGTGATGAATAATAATCTTTCACACGGGTCACAACTTTCACAGCACATACCATGTTAATGCAACCACGACCACTACCCTCCGGCGGATCTTGATCACCACCAGACTGATCATGGGACCTCAAGTTCATATTTTGATTGTGAGGTAAAGGTTTAGTTAGCACAGCTGGGCCCTGTGCCAAGAACCTCGAGGCTTCATCGATATGAGGGCACAAGTAAGTGAGGTGATCGTCCTTACATAACTTGCAAGGAAACTTAACCTTACATTTAGCTTGCTTGTCCCCCCCAGCATTACGACCATTCTTGTCATTATTATTAGCATTCTCATTCTTATTCCCACCCTTACGATTATTCTTACCCTTTTTTCTATTCCATCCAGGCTGCTGGTTACCCTTCTGGTTTGACATTTGCACTGAAAGTACACTCACCATTTGGGCGGGTTTAGATGAAGCCATAGCTTGTCCCAAAGTAGATTGATTGATTGACAATTGAGTAACTTGTTTTGCAACCGAATCCGTAGGTTTTGCACTTGCACAACCCACAATGCCATCGGCATGTGGTCCAGGTTTGACTTTGAGGTCGAAACTAGAATGCAGAGCGTTGGGAATAATCTCATATAACAAACTAGACTGAGCATAAATCAAGTCCAGTTCCTGTGCCCTAAAAATCGATTGTTCCTCATTCCGTGCTTTGGATGTAGAAACATCCTTCGCTATATATGGCAATAACGACTTAAGGAACCATTCGAGGAGGAATTCTGGTGGTATAAAGGCTTTAATTAACCTCTTCTATCTATGCCACTCTTGGATATGATCTGAGATATGTGTGGCTTTATCCTGCCAAAATGTCAACAAGAGTTCAGTACCAATGTCATAACGCACTGGTAGCTGGAAGTGGTTAAGAAAAGTCATCGCTAGATCATCGAACAAAGCGAATGCCTCCCTAGGTAGCTGTATATACCATTTTGTGGTAGGCCCTATAAAGGTGCGTTGAAATAGCCTTAAATGGATGGAGTCCTGGTGTAAGGAATTGGAAGAGCACCATAGGTGAAAAGTAGTAACATGTTCACTCAGATCCTCTCCTTGTTTTCCCTCGAACTTAGGTATGTTCGAGGGAAGCTTAGTAGGGACAGCCGGCCAAGCCGGGTCATGAGCTACAGGATCGTTTGTCAATCTCGACAAGTCAGGAAGATTCAGTGTCACGAGAAAAGGGAGCCTAGGATGATGAGGTCGATGGACCACTCCCTGATTCACATAGGTCTGATTACCACCATGGCCTTGGCCATAGTGCCCTCCTCCTGTTTGAATTGTATAGGGTGGCATGCAAGCACCATAGTGTGGTGGACCTTGACTATTAGGAGCTACAAAGCCATAGATCGGAGAATAAGTAGGTTGTTGATACCCGCCCCCATAAGGTGAAGAACCCTGTCCATACTGCGTCCCATAATAGGGTCCATAAGTCATCGCATGAGATGTCCCATGAGACACTCCATAAGTAGGAACATACGCTCCGGAAGTAGGAATATACATTCCGGAAGTAGGAATGTGGCCTCTAGAAGTATGAGCATGACCTCCCGAAACATCGGGTGATACATGAAGCTGAGACACAACCAGTCTAGTAACCACAGTATAGACATAACTCGTAGCAATGTTTCGGCCCGAAGGACCATGTGAATAAGGTGGAGGGTGAACATTTGAAGAACTAGGAACAAAGGACGGAAGGATCTACGTGATTAAGTATGTACTATTCCCTATAGTCACTCATCTTGATTCTGGTATCCTAATACGATCACCAACCCTAGACCTAGGAGGAATATGTGATGTAACTTCCACCATCGGGATGGAAGGTGCAATGTGACTAGTGCTCCCAAACCTCTCCTCATGGTAAGGAATGAGAGTGCCCCCAAGCATAGTGTTAGGCTTGAACTCAGATTCGACATGAAATACCAAATCATGCGTGGGAAACTAGACATACCATAACTACCATAACTAGTGCTCGCGGGTTCAAAATGAGTCTTAGCATCCTCCAACATTCCATACCGGTAATGCGTCGATGGGGAATCAACCCTAGAGTGAGTAGGTCTATCATGAAAGGTTCCTATCTCAGAAATCACAGGACCTAACTTAGCCAAGTTGGGTGAAGGATTGTAAGTAGGAGTAAACTTCCCATCGTCTACACGAATGGGAGAAGGTGGTTTAAGAATACCTTCCATATGATCTCCCATGGTGTGTGAATCAATGTGCAAAGTAGTCCACCTGGACTTTCTAGGTCTCTCTCCCAAAGGAGGAGGAGATGTAGAAGGTGGAAGTCCTGCTAAATGACGAGAATGGCGAGGAATCGCAACCGAATCCACAATGACTCAATAAAAATAGAAAAGACTCTCTATTTACGCAAACCCTAGGCAAGCTATCGTGCACAGAGCAATCACTAATAAAATCTAAAGCCAAATGCAAGAAATCAAGGGCAGGATAAGTGAGCTCCCGAATGAAGTAGGTATGTCTCGCCTAGGAGAGGCTTGAGACTCCCATACACAACAAGTAGAGGTACATAACCAATTATTGTGGCCCTCAGCTTCAACGCGTAAAGCAACTATGCTGTCTGACCCCAACCTGGCCGAGACACCCATAGAATAACCCCTCCAAAGTACCCCCTCGATATCCTAGGTAAGGCCACTAAGGTCACCTCAATATAATCAATGCTCAGGCGGACAATCGCAGACGGGATTGACCATATGGGCAGGGTAGCAAAGCCCGAAACTCTCGAAAGATCCCGTAGATACGAATACAATCCTAGAAATATCTCTAGTGCTACTCAGTTATGACTAGGGGTCATCCCAATCAATAACCACTCACACTACCTCGTGCTTAACTCCCTTTTGAGAGGAGGATCCTGAGAAACACTGGTTATACCAAGGATTTCACACACTCACTTGGATAGACACATACATGTTGTTGTTTAGTGATCTTGGAGAATTTACTCACAATGAACTATTCCAACATCCTAAAACCTAATCTTGTTGGTGCACCCTATAAAAGAAAAGAGTGTCGTTCATTTTAATTAAGCGTTGATTTTAATTGGCTTTATTACTCAAAAGAGGGATATGGCCGTGCAACTAATGGTGTTATGACACAACATGAAGTAAAATGCACACCTAACAATCAATGCAAATGCATTGTGTCCATGAAAACAAGGTATGCTACTACATGAAATGCACAATTTTTCTTCAAATGATGAATGCAAGATTTCCTATATGAAATCCTAACTAATACTCCAAAGCAAATCTAGTGCAAGTACAATGCAAAATGCAAAATGCAATGCATGATGATAAGCAAATATTTTTGGATTTTTTGAAATAAAATGAAATACAAAAAGCAAAATAATGATTCTACAACCTCCAGACTCTGCAAGCACACTCAAACAGCACTCAAGCAAAGCACTAAAATAAAAGAAATATAATGCACTAATCCCAAACAAAAAATCGAAAATGCCATGACAAGAACCTTCTTAAAAAAAAATAGCCTAAAAAAACATCTTTGGTTAGAAACAGAGGTATAAACAGACTCAGGCAATGTCAAAGGAGACTCAGCAATCATCAAACTTCACCCAGCAACCATTTAACTTCCATTAAAAGGAAAAACTAAGGGCATACGCGACTGTTCGCAGTAAACCCGCGTGTATATGCGACTGTGAGTTAAAAACTTGCGTACAGGAAGAAATGTGCATAAAAACCAAGGAAAACAGACAAGCTGAGACAAACTTTACACCAATCAGACACTACCAGGAAAACATGCCCCCAAACCCGACACAGAAACAAGAGAGAAAGAGCAATTCAAAGTCATTGAATGCCGATAGAAAACCCCCAAAGGACAACTACTAGGAACTCCCCAGCGGAGTTGCCAATTCTATTATGGAGAGAAACTCCTATGGCTTGGGGTACCACAACAGACAACTTGACTCCAGAAATCAATCCTTTCCAATATGCAATAGAAATTAAATGTCTAACACTAAAGGATCAAACCTCGTACCTTATTTCGGACGGTTGAAGTAGGTCCCCATTGAGCTTCCAACTTCAACTTGAATTGATAAATTACTTCCTCAACAACAAGTAAACAATACAAGCATACTATATATCATGGTGTTAGATCTATTCTAGCATAAAAAATCAACAATGTATAAGCATTTGAAAACATCCCATGGATAAAATATTCATTCAAATGCACATTATTGGATAGGAAAAGATATTTCTATTAATATAAATAAGAGATTACATTAGATACAACCTCTGTCGGCATGTCTGCGAATCAGAGAAACTGAATCCCCCACTCGGGCCTCCACCATATCAATCCTCCATCTCTCGATGGCAAGCTCATAAGCAAAAGGCAAGCTTGGGAAGAACACAAAAGTGCTCCAAGGGACAAAGGGATGCAGACTCAAGCATAAGTTTCGGCAACAATGGACTATAGTTTCTTTGCTCTCAATTCTCTCATATGCCTTCAATGTACCATAGAGTTCCTTATATAGCTTTTCAAAGGGGTAATGAAAGGTCGAATCCGAGCGATCTCAAGGCATAGGGAAGGCCAGGAGTCAAGTGAGTTGGATCCATGTCAAAGAAAACTCCAAAAGGATTTGGATTTTGTACACATCCTGATGTACGCGGTTTTAGTGGTCAAACCTGCGTATATACGTGATTAGAGGTTTAAAAGTCCCGTGTATCATTTTTCACATGTTTTTAGGGATGGTCAAGGAAACATCAATGGAAAAAAAATGGTCCAAGGGGTCTAAGGAGTTTGTAGAGGGACAGGGGAAGGCCATACAAAGTGTGATTCACTTGGAGTGGTAAAATCAACTATAACAGTAGCTGAGGAAGGAAATTGGTGAACAAAGAGGGTGCTGATTAGGTTTGTTTTCTTTAGCGATATTGTTTTGTGGTTGCAGGGTGATAAGGTGCAATGAATATCTACGCATCCTTCAGCAGACCGAACAGGTCCTCACCACAAGGAAAGGTATGGCTATGTAAGTTTGCATGAATAAAAAATGAAAAGAACGTGGACCCCCCAAGGCTATTGACCTTGCAAGTGGAAACGATCATGGTTGTAAACCAGGTCTAGGAAGGGAAACATTCATTGATGAGATGACCGCTAGGGATGATTCCTCTACTGGAGGTTTATTTCAATTATCATCTTCAAGAAGGGGAAGCTCCACTCTCCCCAAACTTGAACTATCAATATCAACCGTGGAGAGACCAACAAGAGATTCAACTATGCCTCTTAATTATTATATATGACTCCTTGAAAATAGGGAAAGTGTTGTGGGTGCAAGCAAACCAGAAGATATTTATCAAATTAACAGACATGAAGTGAATAAAGAAGAGCGGTTGAAGTTTTGATAGGAATTGGAAGAACAAAGAAGGAGGGGTGATCAAGTTAACAAGGAAATTATGAACAATGAACGTCACCCTGATGATCATGAAGAGGAAATGGGGGACAATGGTAACAATGAACATGAATAAATAGTTGTTACACTTGAGTTCCTGATTTTAAAGACGCCTGGGGCGTATCCCAGAAAAATATCTCACCTTTGATATTACCAAAATTCTATGGTAAGTCCAATGAAGAACGAGATGAATTCGTCTTTGAGTTTGATATTATCTGTTGAGGCTATGATTATACAGCCAGTGAACAAAAGTTAAAATTATTTACTACTCCTTTGAAAGGAAATGTATTATGTTGGTTTATGAGTTTGGGTGGTGAAACTGTTACAACATGGGATCAAATGAAATAAGTATTCCTTGCGAAGTATCATGATTATTGTAGAACCAAGGATAGGAGAGAGGAATTGTTTAAAATGGTTCAAAAAGAGGATGAAAGTTTGGTGGATTTTGTAGAAATGATTCTATATAATTTACAAAGATATGGTCATGCTGATATTGGGAGAGATGTTCTTAAAATCATTCTATCGCCAGGCATTAGAGATGATTTCCTTGATATGCTTAATATGCTCGGGAGGGGAGACATCCCAAAGGAATATTTTGATCATATTATGGATCTATGTCAGAGATACTCTAGAGGATATTCTACAACCAATACAAGAGACCAATATTTCATTACAAGGGCACAAAAGTTGGCCAACAACGAGGCTACATGGTCAAGAATAGGTAATCTCCTTGAAAATTTTAAGCCTGGCATGATGAGTTCCATTTCCTCACAATTGGATGTTTTGAAGGCAAAGCAGAAGGCTGAGGAGAATTGGAATTGGACATATTTTGTGTTGAATGCAGAGGCAAACACTCATTAAGGGAATTTCCACTTAATAAAGTAGAGGTATGTGGTCTATTTGATTTGTATCACAACACTAAGGTTTTTCATTCACTGCCAAAAGTTAAAGCAGTCCTACTGACATCAAGTGCAGATGTGGAACAAAACTATTTCATCTCACCAAAGAAGCCATGGTAACCTCATGGTCCAGGTATGAATCCAAGTCCTATTGCATATTTTATTGCTTGCAATAACATGTATAATAAATTTCCTCCACGATATCCACACCCCAATTCTCAATGGAATCCATCCACTCAACATGCAATGTAGTACCCTATCCCATGGATGTCATGGTCACCATAACCAAATCAACCAACCCCTTGGTATCCAGGTTGGAGAAAGCCTTACACAGGAAACCAATTTTTTTATCCACAGCATCAGCAACCACAGTTGCAACTCCCTCCTAACACTATACCAAATAATGTACCATTATGACCACAAGTGCTTGCTCAACCTAATACTAACCCCAACAATAAGGAAATGCAACAAATTGAAACATCAAACATGCCAGCTTACTCTATCACCCATATTCCATGTAATGCATTACATTTGAGATCTAGGAGAGTGGTAGAACCTATTGTCATCGAGGATGTTCCATCCCCTGTCACTGAGAAACAAATGAATAAACATGTTGAGAGCTCAACTAGCACAACAATTCATATTATTAAGGATGATAAAACACATGCTAAAACTCACATTGCAACTACTCCTATACAAATTTCAAAGAATCCACCATACCCTAAGCGATTAGCATTACAAAAAGCTACTAGTAGAGAAACCCTGCTTCAATCTTCTAGGGGAATCGAAAAACATTTATGTTAAGACCCCATTATTGCAAGCCCTGCATGATGTGCCTACTTATGCCAAAACGGTTAGGGATCTATGCGTAAAGAAACCAGGTATAAAGCCTAAGGATCCCCTTACAGTCCATGTGGTCGGGAAGTTGTCCGAATTAATGATGGGAAATGTCCCCTTGGCTAAATATGACAATATAGACAATCCCACTGTTACAATACATATTGGGTGTATTGAAATCCCTATTGTTTTAATTGATATGGGTGCAACAATAAATGTGATGATTGTTGAAACTGTAAAAACGATAGGACTCACTAATCTTAGACTAACCCCCATTGTATTATAATTGATTGATAGGTCCACGGTTCGAACTAAGGGAATCTTGGATGACCTGGTGAGTCTCTGTTGATTCATGGGAATACCCTGTATATTTTCTTGTTCTACAACCCAAGTCTCAGTTGGGGTGTCATCCACTTATTCTAGGAAGGCCTTGGTTGGCTACAGCAGACGCTTATATCAGCTATAGATCATGGTCTATGATAATATCTAATGGAACTGAAACTAAAAGATTGACTCTATATCCTCCAACTAAACCGATTTTGGAAGCTGAAATTCCATTGTGGGTAGAATCAGATGAAGAAGAGAGCATTCATCCTCTTCTTACCATACAAAGAGCCCTGACTTTAAAAAATGAAACTTAGGATGATACCATTAGTAGTTTCATTAAAGAACAATGACAATTACCAAACAAGCATATCAGATCCTGGATAGTGTAATGAGTGAGCTTGAGCAAGAAGAATTTACTGATGATGTCTTAGCCAAAATAGTTAATGTCGAAATAGTCAATGCTAAAACTGTTCCCACAGTTGTGAACTCGTAGAGCATTCCAATAGAAATTGAACTGGGAAAGAGTTTGGATGTTAATCCCAATCTAACACATCATGAGATGGAGCATCTTACTTCATTGATGATACAACAAAAGGGAGCTTTTGCATGGGAGTACACGAACATGAGAGGTATTCCCTTTGATTTGTGTACTCACTATATTTACATTAAGAAGGATTATCGACCTATATGTCAGCTGCAACATAGAATGAATCCCAACTTGAAGGACAACGTGGAAAAATAAATTCAGAAACTTTTAACTGCAGGATTTATTTACCCAATTTCGGACAGTGAATGGTTTCCCCATTAGTAATCATGACTAAAAAGAATGGTAAATGGTGTATATGCATAGATTAGCGAGAACTTAATAAATATACACAAAATGACCATTTCCCTTAGGCATTTATTGATCAAGTTTTGGATACCATGTATGGTAAACACAGTTCTCTTTTCTAGATGGCTTCAGTGGGTACAATCAGATTCAAATTTCCCCTGAAGATCAAGATAAAACTACCTTCACATGACCCTGGGGTACTTTTGCATATAGGGTGCTTCCTTTCGGATTATGCAATTAACCAACTACATTTAAGCAAGTCGTGATTGGATTATTTTTTGATATGATTAATGATTGTATGTAAATATTTATCGATGATTTTACCTTGTATGGCAGTGACTTTGATGAGGCTTTGGAGAATGTGGAAAAGGTTTTAAAACGTTGTGAACAGACTCCCCTCTCCCTCATCATTGAGAAAATGTTATATGATGATGAGTGATGGTATAGTTCTTATACATTTTATATCTTCTGTAGGAATACAAGTTGATCCTACCAAAATAAAGGTAATTATAGACATCCCTAGTCCTGGAACTCAAAGGGAGGTACGCAGTTTTCTAGGGCATGCTAGTTATTAAAGACATTTTATTGAAAAAAATCTAAACTAGCATCTCCTTTATTTTCCCTGCTAATGAAGGATGCAAGATTCATTTGGAGAGATGGATGTCAAACAACAATTGCAGAATTGGAGATAAGATTATCTACAACACCTATTCCGCGTGGGTCTAACTGGGCCTTACCTTTCCACATTTCTTCTGAGGCTTTAGATACTGCTATTGGGGTTGTGTTGGGACATCAAGAGGGACATGCACCATATGCTAAATACTATATAAACAAGAACATGGATCTTGTTGAGCTCAACTACACAGTGACTGAGAAATGATTTTCTTGTTTTCATTTATGCCATTAACAAATTCTGACATTATATTACAGGGTACCCTACTTTTGTGCATACTAATCACTCAACTATTAGGTATTTAATGAATAAACCTATTACTAATGCTCGAGTGACTAGATGGTAAGAATTTGATATTACCATCATTGATAGACTAGGAAAAGAGAATGTAGTTGCTGATTTTCTTTCTCGACTAACTAATAATATTGATAATTCACCAGTTGCGGATTCCTTTCCTGACGAACATCTCTTTGTAGTATCAATTTACTCACTTTGATATGCATATATTGCTAATTACCTTGATGTAGGGAAGATTCCATTGTATTTATCAAAAAGGGAAAGAAGAAGGATTGTACAATAGAGTGATAGATACACCTGGATAGGAGGATACCTCTTTTACACAGGACCAGACTTGGAAATTAGACCATGTGTAAGAGAAGATGAATTCCACAGTATCCTGAAATCCTATCATGATGAACCCTATGGAGGGAAATTTTCTAATAAAAGGACATGACGCAAGGTATTAAGAATGGGTTATTTTTGGCCAACCCAGTTTCGTCCTGGCAAAAAAATATGTGCAAGCTTGAGGTAGTTGTCAAAGGATGGGTCAACTTGATAGAAGGTATGAAATGCCATTATGACCAAAGTTAGTGGTTGAAAATTTTGATGGATGGGCGTTGGAATTTATGAGGCCCATCAACTCTCCTTCAAAACAAAAAGTTTATATTCTGGTTTGCACAAATTATATGACTAAATGGATGGAGGCCAGGGCCTTGGTGAGAGATATTGATCAAGGTCTTGCATAATTATTGTATGAAGAAATATTTACTCACTTTGGGGTGCCTAAGGAGATAGTTACATATGAAGGGACACGGTTTGTGTCTCGCAAAATTGAAGCTCTTATGCAAAAGTATCATATTCAACATCAAATAACTTCGCCTTATCATCCACGGGCCAATGCCCAAGTGGAACATACTAATAAAGTTATCGAAGCTATTCTTACAAAGGTTGTGAAGAGTCATTGTAGATATTGGGTTGAGAGACTTCCTAAAGCTTTATGGGAGTATCAAACCACATGACGTAATACTACAAGATTCTCTCTGTATGAGTTGGTGTATGGGAAAATTGTTGCATTCCCTGTTGAATTTGAAATTAAAACCTTAAGGATCGCTATGGAAGAAAATATGGATTTAATAAAGGCCCAAAGGGACTGAATGAATGAGAGAAACCTCATGCAACAAACAATGAAAATGCATGATATAACATAAATACTAGAACACAGAAGGAGTTTATTAATCTTAGGACACTTCAAGGGGGAAACCTCCTTTGAGCAAGCTAAATACAAATAACTCATGGATGCCTTCATTGGACCCAACACGTACTTATATACTAAGTCTAATATAAACAACTATTACTCCCCGTGAATGTGGGATAAACACGTACTTATATACTAAGTCTAATATAAAAAACTATTACTCCCCATGAATGTGGGATAAACACGTACTTATATACTAAGTCTAATCTAAACAACTATTACTACCCATGAATGTGGGATAATACAATATACTCAGGGGACAATTTACAAAGCATATGCATCCAACAACAATATACTAACAAAGTATAGAGAAACGTTGACACAGGTTCCTAACATCCCCTCCCTCTTAGAAAAGCTTTGTCCTCAAAGCTTTCGATGTGGAAATTGTAGTTGAATCTAAAGGAGTGCTTCCCATGTAGCATCCTTTGGTTGCATGTCGTGCCACTGAATTAATACCTCTATGATGGATCAAGAGAGAAGCTGACAAGTGTTCCTATTAAGGATGGCCTACAGACCAAAAATGACGGATCCTTCATTATCTAGTTCTAGTAAAACAATTTGTGCTTTGATGTTGGTGCCAATAACTTTCTTAAGACAAGGGACATGAAATACTGGGTGAACGTGAAAAGAAGGAGGAAGTTCCAATTTATAAGCAATGAACTCAATCTTCTAAACAACCTTATATGGACCATAGAACTTTGGATCCAACTTATGACACCCTTTCAGTTTTAGGAAGGATTGATTGCAAGGCCATAGACGAAGAAAAACCAGATCACCGACTTGAAAAGTGCACTTAGAATGGTGTTGATTGACTTGTTGTTTCATTCGGTTTCTTACCATGTGAATATTTTCCTACAAAATGTGAAGAATCTGATCTTGGTTTCAGAGAACCGTGTCAAATTCCTGAATTGGTGAACTGCTGAGGGTGTATGGAAGGAGCACTAGCAGTGTTGGACCATAGACTACTTCATATGGAGTCATTTTAGATGCAATGTGGTAGGAGGAATTGTACCACCATTTAGTGAGAGGGAGCCACTTTTCCCACTGATGTTGCTGTTCAGAGGTGAATCAATGAAGATATGTTTCCAAACATTTTTTGATAACTTCAATCTAACCATCTGTTTGTGGGTGATACCCTAAACTCATCTTCATTTTTGTGCCAATGTGGTGAAGTAGTTCTGTCAAAAATTGGCTTGTGAAAGTTGCATCATGATCCGAGACAATGGAAGAAGGAATTCCATGAAGATGAAAGATCTGGTCCATGCAAATTTGTGTGCCTAAGAAGGCAGTATATGGATGGATGGGGGCACAAAAATGACTATATTTGGAGAGGTGATTAACCACAAAAAAGATCATTGTTTTCGCTCCATATTTAGGGAGCCCTTCAATTAAATCCATCGAAATACATGTCCAAATTTGTGTAGGGATGGGAAAGGGTTTGAGAAATCCCAGAAGGAGTTTCACACTTGTGGAACTAGCAGTTATCACATTCAACCACCATCTGTTGAATTTCCCATTTCATTCCCTTCCAAAATAAGTTACGTCGTTCCCTCTCATATGTTTTGAGGAACCCAAAGTTCCCTATTGATGGAGAAACATGGAGTTCATAGAAGACAACTTGTTGAAGATCTGTGCTCTGGGGAAGCACCAAAAGACCCTTGTATCTTAGAGAAGCACCATCCCAAGTGTAATGTGGTACAACAAAAGGGTTATTGGCCAACCTTTGGATGATTTCAGATAATGAAGCGTCATTGACATAGCCTTGTTGAACATATTGCAACCAATTTGGAATAGGCATAGAAATAGTTGAAAGAGAAATGTGGTCATCAAATGTACGAGAAAGAGCATCTGCCACAATATTGTCCTCACCCTTCTTGTAAGTGATCTCATAGTCATAGCCCATTTCTATTTTTTTGGGGACGAGGCTCGTTGTTCTAGGAAATATTTCAGAATCTGGTGATCAATCTTAATGCCTAAATGATTCCCTAATAGACATGGCCGCCACTTTTGTACGGCATGCAAAATATCCATCATTTCCTTCTCATATGTAGAAGCAGCTAAATCTTACTAGAAAGGTATTTTTCGATGAACGCAATGGGATTTTCATCTTGAAGGAGAACAACACCAAATCCATTGTCACAAGCATCACTCTCAATAGTGAAGGGCTTAGAAAAATCAGACATGTCTAGAATAGGTGTGGCACACATAATTTGTTTCAGTTTTTCAAATGCACACTCAACAACACCTGTCCATGCAAAAGCATCCTTTTTCAATAGAGTTGTTAATGGAGATGCATACTCCTGTAATCCTTGACAAAATTGCGTTGGTATCCAATCAGTCCCAAAATACCATGAAGGATTTTGAGTGTCTGAGGATGCGGATAATTTTTCATGGAATCTATTTTGGCAGGATCCACACGAACCCCTTCTGCTGAAACAATATGCCTAAGATACTCTATTTCTTCCTGCCTAATTTTTTTTTACATTGTTTGGCATGGAGATGATGATTACAGAAAAGTTACAGAGCAAGATCTAGATGTTGGAGATGCTCAACCCATGTTTTACTATAGATGAGGACATCATCAAAGAAGACGAGAATGAAGTTCCACAAGTATGGCTGGAATATTTTATTCATTAGTGCCTAGAATGTGGAAGGATAATTAGTGAGGCCAAAGGGCATGACCAACAAATCATAGTGGTCATCATGTGTGCAGAAATCCGTTTTAGGGATATGCATCCTCATGAACCCAAATTTGGTGATACCCTGAATGAAGATCCAACTTGGACAAAAACTGAGCTCCACGGAGCTTTTAAAGAAGCTCATAAATAACATGAATTGGAAACTTATCCTTGATTGTGATGTGCTTAAGTGCTCGAAAATCAATGTAGAGGTGCCATGACCCATCTTTTTTCAGACAATAATAACTAGTGAAGAAAAGGAACTGGTACTAGGGCGAAAAATACCTTGCTTCAGTAAGTCTTGAACGAGCATCTCAATATTTGTCTTTTGGTGAAATAGGTAGAGATAGGGATTGATGTCAAGATGAATGCTTCCAGCAAGGAGTGGAATATGATGGTCATATGGTATTAAAGGTGGAAATCCCACTGGTTCAACAAAGACACATGCATATCGATCCAAAATTTGTTGTAGATCCAAGGGAGTAGTGGAGACCATTGATGGTTGCATATGAATGGAATGGAGCTGAGCGATGATATCGTGTAAATTCTTTTGAAGGATAATTTCAATTCGATGTGAACTGATGATGTTGAGAGACCCTGGTTGTAATCCCTTAAATGTATGCTTTTTCCAATTGACTGAAACCTGCATCCAAAGTTCAGCAAAATCCCATAAGATGGGTCCAAGTGTGTGTAACCATTGAGCGCCCAAAAACACATCACATCCACCTAAGGGAAAGGAAAACATGTTAGAGCACATGTTATAATCTCCAATAGAGATACACACATTGTGACACTTCTCCTTGTAAGGTAAGGTGCCCCCATTGGAAATCATGACTTCAAAGCTAGAGCAAGGATGGACAAAACAATAAGTCTATTTGGCGATATGAGGGTCAATGAAGTTATGAGTGCTACTAGAATCAATGAGTATTGTAAGAGGGAGATTCTTGAAGAAACCCTTGATCCACATTGTTTGTGGGGTGGTGACTCTGGCTAATGCATGGAGAGATATCTATGAGTGGTCGTCCTGAGAAGGAGGGTCAATAGGCAGTTGCTGAATGTCGACCTGATCATCTACTGGATCTTGGGTGTCTTCACAAATTTAAGGTGTAGGCGGAGAATCCAAATCCAAGAGATAGATATTTTGCTCAGCACATCTATGTCCTCAAGTGAATTTCTCTTCACAATTATAACAAAGCCCTTTTTCTCTACGTTTCCACATCTCGGCTTTAGACAAATGCTTGATAGGAGTGGTTATAGGAGTTGGCGTGATTGGAGGTATTTGAGAAACCATATTTATGAATGGAACAAAAGTGGATTTGGAGCATTGTTTAGCTATGATATTGTCCTCCACTAACTTAGCCAACCCTAGGGATTGCATCATTGTGATGGGAAAGAACATTTTAACCTCAAATCGGATTCCGTCCTCCAGACCACTGATAAAACAACTCCTATAGAATGCATCACACAATACTTCTATGTGATTGACGAGTTTCTCAAATTTTGTTTGATACTCTCTCATAGTGTCAATTTGGTGAAGTTTAGTGAGTGCTTCTGTGAAGTTATCAAAAGCACAAGGGCCAAATCGTTGCAAAAGGAGTTGGAAAAAATCTGTTTATTTTGGTTCTTCATGAGCCTTGATATACCAACGAAACCATCGAAGGGATTCATGTTCCAAATGAAAGGATGCAATTGGGCCTTTGTTGACATTAAAAGTGTTATGGAGAATGAAATATTGTTCTGGCCTGTATATCCATCCATTCAGATCATCACCATCGAAGAGAACCTAGTGTCTACAGAAGATTATGGTTGTCGTTTATTGTTCAAGGCTGAATGTTGAAGATGGAGGCCAATAATTTTTTCATCCAGATCTTGGAGTTTGGTATTGAGGGTGACAACTTTGTATTCCATTTGTTTGTTTTCTCCTACGTGGGTGAAAACCATAACCAGGAGTTTTTTTTCTTTGGAATGGGTAGAAAAAAAAACATATTTTTTTTAGAAAAGGAAAATTTGGAGTTGGCAAAAAATCTGATGGGTAATTGGGGTTTGACTAGGTTTTGGACACTTTTTGAGAGATAAGAAAGTAGAAAATGGGGATTTCTGAAGAGGGGTGAAAGAATGGGAAAATTTGTCAAAGAGAACTGAAGAAGTTATGGCAAACACTAAAAATAGACAAATGTGGGATTTGTAGCTTTAGAAAGTGGAATTTGGGATAGGGTCCTCAAGGATTGAAATATACATAATGGAACTGCAGGGGTTCCTGTCAATTTTCAAGGGAAATAGAGCTAAAACAAAGAAGACATGGTGAAAAAATAGAATTTTAGACTTTTTTTCTCGGTGGAATTGATCAGTGACGGCTTTGCACAGATGCAACCTGCTATGTATCAACTGGAAATATATATGGATCCCATGTATGTTTGGATTCCTAAAATTTTAGGGGATTTACTCAGCCACCAATGTTGCCTAACAACTTGCTTATTGGGGTAGTTTCAATCACTCCATGAATCATGTAAAACTGATAACCACTTTTCCACAAATGATAACTCTTGGTTTACCTCATGCGTGGGAACTAGTCAACTAGGTAGGGGCTGTTGCCATTTTCGTTGGCAGTTCCTCTCAATGCCCAGCTACTTCAGGGTTCCTATGGTACTCCTCACAATGAGTTTTAGGGCTATGCTAAAGTACTTCCCACAGTTAAGTGGATAGGGGTTATTTCCTGATCTGAGCTTGCAATTTAAATGAACAATGCAGATGCAAAGAATAAGAACTACCACAATAATCATAGCACTGGGAAGCCACTGCAAAAAAAAAAAGCCAGAAATTGCACCCAACTAGCCCAAGAAAGTGCTCTGATACCAGATGAGAGAAACCTCTTGTGGTAAATTATGGAAATGCACTATATAATAGAAATAACAAAACACAGAAGGAATTTATTGATCGCATGCCACCTCGAGGGGGAAGCCTCCTTTGAGAAAGATAAATACAAATAACTCGTGGATACCTTCATTGGCCTCAACACATACTTATATACTAAGTCTAATCTAAACCACTATTAATCCCCATGAATGTGGGATAATACAATATACTCATAGGACAACTTACAAAGAATATGTGTCCATCATTCAATTGACTACAATCGATGAACAACATACACCACTATTTTATAATGGTCATCGAGTATGACTCTATCATAAGCCACTCTCGAAAGATGCATTCGCTTCCCGCGTTGCTTTTGATATGAACTGTCAACTGGTAAAAGAATAGTTGTCCCCTCATATTTCCTTGACTCTTTAATCTTTTGTCTAATCGCTAAAACTTCGCTAATTTCTCCGCTGAAAATCCACTAATTTCTATGCTTTCTAATAAAACTACGCCAATTTATCTGCAAAAACTCCGCTAATTTCTCCACTTTCTACTGAAACTCCGCCAAATTCTCTATTGAAACTCCGTTAATTTCTATGCTTTTTGCTCAAACTCTGTCGTATGCTCCACTGAAACTATGTCTGTTTCTCTACTTTTTGCTTAAAGCACTATTAATTTTCCTAATTTTTTTCCTGTATTATTTATGAATTCATTAGCTTTCTTCATGATCAATGGTTTGCAATAATCTCATTTTGCTAGTTCCCAGTACAATTTCTGCTACATTGTCCTAAAAAGGATGCTAAAAATATGTCAATTTCTCCACTCGCTGATACAATCGATATTTATATGGACATGTTGTTTTCTCTCATAATGTCAATGGCCCTACATTATCCATGAAGCCACGTGATGAGGAGCGCCTATATTAGGTAATTTGATAGGGAAAGTGAGCCACTTCAATTTGCTGGTGATCTGTTATGGTAAGTGTAAATGTAAGGATCCTAAACGCAACTATGACTAGGCATGAATTGACAAATGATCATGGTTATAGAATCTTCTCATATCCTTGTCATCAATTTTTATCCAATTCTTTTAGTTGGGGGGAGGCTCTATCATTATGATCTCCCATACTTATTAATCGCCGCTGTCTTACCCAATTTATGCAATAACTTCTCCCATGATCCTATCTTCTATACCACCTTCTATACTGTCTTCCTACAAATACCCAATGATTTTTCCCACTGTACATTGTTGTTTTGCATGCTGCAACTTTGGTGTCTAAATTTGTAAATTTTTATGTTTTCTTTCATAACTGAGATTCCTAAAGAAGAACAACATGGGAGGTTTCGTAGTTCACCATGAACCCGAGACGATGGATGCATTGCGTCAAAACGTAGAAGTTTTTAGAATTTTCAAAGAAGCAAGTTGGAAAACTTATTTTGAGAAGTTGGATGGGTTTGATGAGGGTACTGCATTATAGTTTGCACAGAATCTGATGGAATGTCATTCGGAAGTTGGAGGGTTGAGGATTGAAATCTCCGAACAAGTCATAGCATAGGTGACAAATTTTCCTAGAATAAGGAGGAGTTGGTTTGGTCAGAAGGTGCCTATTTTGAGTGCAAAAGAAGAATTTTTAGCAGTAGGAGAGAATGTTTGACCAAGAGGATGAGGGACTGCATTGGAATCTTTTCCTCTCCCTTGGGACCAAGTCACAGTATTCTTGAAAAAGTACATCACTTGTGAAGGTAGGTATCGAGTTGTTTATACTTATGACTTTGTTTTACTATCTCATCTGCGCCATGGAACATTAGTTGATATGCTCTATTATCTTCTGAGATCTCTGCAAAAAATGGCACATTATGTGAGAAGATATCAGTATCCTCAAACTTCTTTTACCAACCATGGCCTCATTAAATCACTAATATTAAGGAAGCTGGAGCAAAAAAATCAATCATGGGTGCAATTCGTTACTAGAATAAACCCTCTGGCTATGGAAGAAAGAGAGAGTCAGATCGAAGAAGAAAGTGAGTAGAGCTTGTCACACAGAGAAAGGGATAGGGAATCTATAGGAGTAAAAACTAACCAAGGAGTGAATGGGGTGGAAGTTGCGACTGTGAATGGTTCTCGAGGTATAAACCCTCAAGATCCAATTGGGAGCTCGTTGTGACAAACATACAATCAAGGGACAATTCCTGAACCCTCTCAAAGAATTGATGGAGAATGTAATACAGAGAAACCCTCTCAAGAAACTAGGGTTCATGATGATGGGGGTTTGTCTTTCATGGATGATGAATTAAGAATAACCACTAAAAGTCCTCATGAAATTAATCAGGTACATATATTGGAAGGATTTCGGTAGAAATTAGCGAAGAAAGATTGATGGAGGGGATTGAGAGCTCAAAGAAGGTGACTCGAGAGGCTGATCCCTGTGACAAACTTGAAGAAATAAAAAAAATGATAAGAGAATCATCATGAAAGGATGATTGTCCTCTTCTAGATGAGGTTGAAATACTTACAAAAGTTTCATTTCTCCCGTGCCACGAAGAAGTAAGAAAATATTGTGTACTCAAGCTCAATCACCATGTCCATTAAAAATAATAAGGACCCAAGATTCCATTGTAGTAGAGCCAACACATATGAACAAAGTAGACATTGAAATTCCAATGTTAAGACCTTGATCATCCCCCGTAACACAAGAACCATGGGGTGTACATACAAACAATGAGGGGTTTCTCCTTAAACACAAGAACCATGAAGCAACTTAACTTCAATTCCAAGGTATGTCGATCCATAAGAACCTATTGTAAGAGATGGTCAAGTTCACACAGAGACTCTACTTTTAGAAAACGACCTGCTGAAAAAAGAGGTACAAACGCTTAGAGGATAACTACAAGTGTTAAAATATACGTTGAAGAGTCAGGAAAGTCGTAAATTGAGTACACTGGCTAAAATTGTTGATCAAATGGGATCTTTTGTTTCAAAAGATGTTGAGCACGATGAGTATATGTGCCCATAATGTGGGGATATTTGTAGCATTGTAGGGTACAAGGTCACTCTTGTGGAACTCTTAGCTTGGAGACTTATGCAGTTGAGGAAAGAAAGAATTGAAACAATACAAGTAGACAATGCCAAATACTAGCAAGAACCAATAGTGGGAAATTTGTAGAATTAGAATGTGGAAGCAACTCATTTTGATATTAAGGAACAAGAACTACGGAGTCATGAGATGAGGTTAGTGTTGAGCAGGGAGAAATGACACCTGACCTGAAAACATAAGAATTAGTGGAAGAGTTGTCTTAACAGATAAGGGTCGTTGAAACATAAGAACCGGTGACCCAAGAAAAAGTTATTGTAACACAAGAACCAGTAAATCAAGAAAATTTCACCATACAATAAGAATCAGTGACACTAGAAAATAAGGAAACTACCGTAACATAAGAACCAGTGGTACTAAAAGAAGTCATTGAAATCCCAGGACTGGTGGCATAGAAAGAAATTGTTGAGACACAAAATTTAGTTGCTGAAACACAAGAACCAACAAATTAGAACCTAACTCTTTCGAGGGGGGTTGGTGATATAAAGTTTTAGGATCCTTCTTAGATCATAGAATTGGATGAAGAAGATGAAAAGGCCCACAGAGTAGCAGAGGATATTTCTTTGCTGAAGGCTAAGATAAATAAATGGAAATATCAGGATACCTTGCATGGACAAGGGATGAATCCTCTGCCTACACACATGAAGGTCATTAAGGAATTTAAAGAGAAGTGGGTTGAAGAATTGGCCTTTCAAGGTTTCGTTGGGAAAAATTGCAAGCAAAGTTAAAGGAATCCAAAAAGTTTAAAACCATGAAGCAAGAAAAGGAATAGATGTACACATTAATCCATGCTACTGAGTTGTAGGGTTCCACCACCTTCCTATTCAGTTTTCTTGTATGAACAATTAACTCTTTTTATGTTGAAGGCTCTTAAGGAAGGAAGGCCCCATCAACTTGTCACAATTCCTCAATTCTTGGACACTCTTGCTCATGGTGATTGTTTTGAACAAAATCTATTATCTGAATTATCTTTACATGAGTTAGCATGTCTCATGGTCATTCATTTTAATCCCACTCCTTACATAGGGGATGTACATATAAGGGTGTTTATTTCTTTTGTCACTAACCATATTATTTGGTGGAATGCCTCTCATACCATTCAAAGAAATGAGGAGAATTATACTTTATGGATTAGAGGTGAACTACAATCCCTTGCTGCAATTATTTATAGACATAATAGATTCCTCTATTCTCCACAGAGGGACAATAAGATGCCAAAAGTTCAACATGATGTTATAAATACAAGTGTACAGGTCATATTGCAGCAAGAGCCTTATGCATTGGAAGGTAGTAAGTCTAGACGAGAAGCTTATTCAGAGCTTATGAGGACACAAGATCCTTACTATTTTGAAAAATTCAATCATTCTCTGTCTCGAGTTCCCAAATATGTCAATTGAATTCATCCCGTGGACCGAATTGGTTGGGGTTGAGATTTAAATTTCCTATTATATGGTTTCCTAAGAAGAAGTACATAGAAAAATATAATTTGACTAAAAAGGCAGAGAAAAAGTGTCGGGAAGAACTGGTTACTTGCAAGGTGTAGATGAATAAGGAAGATAAACCTGAATCTTATTTTAATCTCACTCACCTTCATAAAATAAGTTTTGACCTATATTCATATTTAGACTCGCTTGAGGTTGTTGCATGAGGAAATTCAACTGTGTAGTTGGGGGGAGATGTTGGGTGCCAAAAATGACCCTTTTTGCTTACCTTCCCCATGGTCCTTTTTCCATGTTTACCTTTTTGATTACAACTGAAGTTGTATCTGTGACGGATTAATGACGACAGACAAAGACTATAGGGAATACAGGCATATCAGCTTGCTGATACATGCATATGAATAAATAAAAGTAAAAAATCATAAAGGATTAGGGTGTATCATCCTATTGATACATGCATATTCAAGTGTATCATCTCGCAGATACACGGAGATTCAAGTGTCTCAGCTTGTGGATACACATGGAAGGGAGACACATGAGGCAGACAGTTCCACTTCTTCAAGGCACCAGCTCAACCCATTGTAGGACAATCGATATTATTCATACACGTGTTTCATTGACACTTATGAGATATTGGATTGGTTCGATCTGTTGAGACCAGAAATGCTCATGAAAAAATTCATATTTCAATTGTAATAATATGATGAAACCATTTTCTATTTTGGATATCGATTTGACATCCTAAAGATCTTTGATTCTCATGGGAGTTTGAATTTGAAGGATCTCAACAGTTCATTTTTCAGTATTTAAAAGGGATTTGGGTCGTCCATGAATTTTTAGTCTTATGAAGGAATGCAATTGTAACAGGAGTAGAGTAACGTTGTACTTGATATATATTATAAATGAAATGGGAAAATTTTTCCTGATCTTTTGTGTACTAGTTCTTTTTAGTGTGTGAAGGCATATTTGTTAGAAGGAAAGGGCCCACCTTCTCTCAGAGTTTCCCGATTAAGTAGTTATATAATTTTTGTAATTTACTTTGGTGTGGAATTGCAATTTGATTATGAGTTGCTGAAATAATGTGCTTATTGAGTTGTGTATTTATTGTTGCTTTTTATTTACTGAAACGCCTGATTAAATAGGAGTATGGCTTGTTGAACACTCGACTGTATAGTTTGATTTCCCTTTCTGAAGTGTGCCATAGAATCATATAAGGATTGTTGTTACACATGTGCTCTGCCACTGAGTTTGATTAATTTCCCATATTGTTGAAATTGATAATGATGTGTGGTTTCATTTGAGTTAGAGGATTGCTTTAGAATGCTTCAGTTGTAGAACAAATTTTTTCACAACAATAGACTAGGGTTTTACTTCTTGCAAAAGTAAATTAGCTAGATATTTTCAGAATCGATGTGATCTGAAGGCTTGTGAATTCCTTTTATTCTTGAATATTGAATTAGCATTAAAATATTGGATTGATCAGTGGCATAATACAATGATTAGCTTGCAATTTTTTTCTTCTAAATGAATAGAGTGATTTGTAGTTATGAGAATCAGTTATTATGTGTTCATGCATATATTTGGCTTAGTTTCCTTTGAAATAACTAGACTTTCCTGGGTCGACAATTCATATTGAGCACTTTGTTTGTGAGTTAATTAGCAATTAAAGTGACCAACAAGGTGTAGGATCAAGGTACTCTTGAGAGAGTGGAAATTCTCATCCTCTTGACACCTTCTTTCGACTGAGTTGTTTCTTTGGACTTGAGCAGGGGTGGCTCCTCCCTATCTAGTTCCTCATCAAGTAGGCTAGCATCCCCCTCCTCTCCATTGTCCTCATTGTAAGAAAGGACCTCTATGTAATGCAATTTTCCCTTTCCCCTACAATGGCGGCCATGATCTTAAGGCTCCTTACAACTATAGCATAGCTTCTTTCTTCTTAGTTCTCTTTGAGTCTCTTTATCCATCATTTCCTTCCCATTCCAAGTCCTCTGTGGATGTCTTGTCTGCTTACCTTTTTGAGAAACAAAGGGTTTTGCTGGTGCCTTCTAAGATATTATACCCTCCATGGTCTGGACCTTATTGATGGCTTCCTGCAATGAACTTGGTCCAAATTCCTTCACTTATCCCCTTAGTCTCTCTGCTAATTCCTCTGTAAATAACATCACCCATGTTTTCCTTGAGATGTCCATCACCATAACAACCATCCTTTGAAACTTTGTGATGTAGGTTGTGGGAATAATCACCTGTCTCAAATGATCCATGCCTATGAAATGGATCTTAGGATCCCTTTGTTCAAACTAGTCTATCAGTCTCTAGGTGAACTCGATGCAAGATGTAATACAAGAGTACCCAAAGTCATTAGCCCATGGTACCACCACTCAAGAGCTCCACCCTCCAAGTGAAGTGTGGCTTGAATTTAATTGTCTTAGCCTCTATCATTGGGTTAAGTTGAAAATAGGTGTCCAACTTATTGACCCAATCCCTAGTCGTGCTCTTCTGAGAACCATCAAATAGAGGGATAGATAGACTCCCACTCTCCTCATCAAATCATAATTATGTTGGCGTTGGAATGTCTTTTTTCTGATATTTGTGTCATGTATTCACACTGTGGTACTCTATGAGTGAGATCATTTCTCGGGTGTCTTGTCCAAAATCCATGTAATCCAGGAGGAAATAATCTATATCAACCGGTGGTTCCTGACCACCTTGAGACCGATCCTCCAAGAATGTTGGAAATAAAGGCCTAACAGACCCCCTATTCACTCATTGAGGGGTACCATGTGCTAAAAGTGGGTATTTCTATCCCCAGTTCGATCCATATCACCTCCAGAGGACTATTAGTTCCATTGTGCTTGATTTCTACATGCTCCCTATGTGCCCCCACTGTCTACTTGAGCTTATCATATAGTTCATCCTATCTTTGGTTTCATTTTTCATGGCCCTGTGCTAGCCAGTCAAGGATGCTAAGAACTCTCTCCCCTTGGGGATCTAGTTCCTCCCTTGTACCCATTTTTGTATATGTTCCAATGAATGGTATTCCAACCTTACCTTGGACCATCAACACAGGCACACACAGGCTGGCAAGACCACCAACTTTGAACCATTGTAACATACCTAGGTATATTATGCAAAGAAATGATACAAGACTTTTACTGTTGTGTATGGTAATTAACTTCAAACAATTGCATACATTGATTTATAAATTTCAAAGAGTAATTATGATCCACATAGAAGACACACACATGCCATTGAAGGATTGAACATTGGCTTTATTGATAACGATGGACAATATACATGGGCTATAGATTGCCACCAAAAATTCTGTCTATTTGTAGCTATGAATGGATACCAAACACTAAGAAAACCGAGTAGGTAAGATGCTAATGAATGTGTTGTAGATTCCCTTCTAATTTATTATTGTCAATTAAGGCCTGCATGTCTCATGGCGTGCTTCTTCTCATAAATGGATCCTTGATATCCTTCTCCCTTTCTCATGGCTCCATTAATTTCTTATGGCTCCCTTGGAATGGCGCATGACCCTCTTCTCAGCTTGGAAACTCCTTATGAATTCCCTCTTGGATTTTACGACCTTCTCTCTTACCAAACCATTACCTAGATACTGGTGATTTCCCTTTCCAACTCACGACTGTCTCGTTCTCCCTGTCTTTGCTGCTCAAAACTTCCCTCACTTTCCTCTAGCCTTTCCCAAGCTCACAGTTATCTACTACAAGGTTCATGGCCTGCCCCTTCTTCCACACAGTTGGAACAACCTACAACCTTACAAATTATTACGACCTACTCCCCATGATGTTCACGACTTTTCTAGAAGTGAGTACTCCCATTGCTTATGACCTAACCTAGTCATATATACTTCAAGATTATGAATGCCACTAGAAAATGCTCACGGTTAGCTTCTTAGGTGGCTTCTTGATCCACATGGTTAATTCCATCTTTCATATATTCAATGGACATGATCTCCCTCAACTGTAAAAATATCTAAAACTTGGCTAGGGTGGTAAGACACCATCGAAACCAAGAGATGAAATGGACGGGTTTAGCCAATCCTAGACCAAAACTCTAGGAGTTCCCCTAAACAAATGCAAGAGAAAGATCAATATCAATAAGCATGTTTGAGAGTGCATCCACATACTCTTTTTATTCTTTCATTGGGCTCATTAGCACAGGTGAAAACCATGTGTGACCCAAAATCGTCAACCACTTTTCTTATGCATAATTCACTTTATAATTAAGTGGTTCCCTCCTAAATCCAATACGTGGACACCATAGCGCATGGGAGTCTAGTAGGATACTTTTCAACTCTTGGCTGGGATCAAGGGGGAGGGAATATTACATCTTTTTTAACTTTATCAATATTAGTGGTAGGAATAAACAAATACACTTGTATATTGTTCCTCTTCCTCTTCATTTTCATTTTCATGGAATTCTGCATATGTCTCAAGTGGTGCAACAATTGTTTCATGATCACCTAGTTATGAGTCATCATTGGGAATTTCATGACATACATAGCTTGCATTATATTATTGTTTCTCAACAACGGGAAATTCCTCATATTCAAGAAATGCATAATGCTTTCCCTATAGTTGTTGGTTTCTCCTTCAATAAGAGGGAATGAAACTTCGGATTAAAGGCGAAGACATAATCCAATAAAACACCCCTTTTTCGAAATGATGGATGAATATTAAGCAATGCATAATATTTTAAATCTACCATGAAAAATATGTATAGTTTCATCTGATCTCTCCTTAATGTAAGATAACTCCAACACAAGGGATTCATTATCCTACATCCATTGTATGTACTCAACATCCATGATATTTTTAAAAAATTGAGTCTCTAGGGGAGACTTAGGTGGTCTACCCTTGTGTCTCAGAATAGAATTTCAAGTTCATTAATGCCCATAATTGTGCCCTTTGCAGAGTCAAATCATGGATATTCTTTGATTGTCCAACATTATAAGATCCTATAACAATGGATTCACTAAGTGAGATGAAAAAATATAAAATAAATCTCACAAATGTCATTTATATTTTCAAGGATTGACAAAGTCCATGACAACAACACCAATTTGTTTGTCACACAAATTTGTACCAAGAGATTGACACAATAATTATAGGTGACCGAGCTCTGTCACAGCTAAATGATTCTCTATTTGGATTGGTGTTTTTTTAGTCTTAAGGGGGTGTCCATAAATAGCATATGCTGACATATTATCAATAAGTCAACACAAAATCTAATATGATCAACACACACAAAAGACTCCCTCTTAGGATTCCTATAAAATGTCAAAAGTGATGATAAGTTTCAAATAATAATTGTAAGTGGTTAGGATCAAATATTGGAGATAGTTGCAATGACGAGTTAGTGGAAATTAATGGAATGAATGTGCACCATAAGTGAAGAAAATTCAAATCAAGTGTATCATAATCTGTCATATCACCACAAACAACTTAATCAATGACAACCGATAGGTTCAAAGAGATAGGAAAAAGCATAATTTCAAATGATGTATTACCAAAGATATTGTTTACATCGTAGTCATAAGTGATAGGTATCCATGGATCTCCTTTATTGCAATGGAGATAACAATGTAAGGTATTGAGGATGGAAGAGTAAGGAGTTGTTTCCTAATGCAAATTGTTTATAGAAAGTAATATTGAATATTTTCCATCATTATAAAATGTTTATATATAGCATCCCAATAGGTCTTAGTTACTTGAGAAGGTTTAAAAAAAGTTAACTAAGCAAAAAACTCAACATGCACACTAGGCATGTTCTCCTTTTTCGCTTTTGGAATGTTTTTTCCCTTGCTGTTTCAATTTTATGCTATTTTATGATACCTTTTATGCTTTCCTTTTAACAACAAAATTATACATGTTGCCCTTTGTTGACATGCAAGGATAATATTTCAAAGTCAACATCATGATTTTAAGAAACCATGAAAAATTCCAAATATACCCAAGATGTCAAACTAAGTTTTTGTGTGGTCAAATTTAGCATATGGAATCAAGGGCTGGAAAGTCAAGCTTGGTAAGAATGACCAATAAACCTGACAATTCGAATTACAGTTTTGGAAATCAATTTTAGGGTTTTGGTATAAGGTAATTTTATAACCACATGCAATGGAAACCTTTAAACAAGATGCCACATCTCACATTGGGATAACCATCTACTCACTTAAGACTGCTATTGACTCATCACTCTTTCACGATCGAGACCTTGAACCACACCTTCAATGCTTTCTTAGAACCATGGAATTCAACATGTACCTTCTATTAATATAAATTGCTAATTATAAACATAAAAAAAATATTTCCTAAAAAGTAAAAAGCGAAAATGTAGGAAGACTGATTTTGAAGGAAAGTGCATTAACCTAAATCCTTGCGAAAAAAGAAAAAGAAAAAGAAAAAAAATAAACAATCTCACGAGACTCACTTTTTATGAGAAGAATGAATGTATGAATATCAATCTCACGTGTCCCCCCTAATCTTGGGTTGTGGGAAAACGAAACTGCTAAAATAATAGTTTCAGACTTCGTTGGCTTTAGAAAGAACTCTAATCAATGAAGCACCGTATCCAATGAGATTGCAAGCACTACTAGGGGTTAACAAGTTCCATTATTGTTGTATTGAATTATTGTTGCATAATTGACCAGAGAAAGGGAGTGAGATATTATAACACAACAAAGGAAGTGGAAGACCTTGTAATAACTATGCATGCCACAATATTAATCACAACTCCATAGTGAGCTCACATTTTTTTTGTATTTGCATTTCATAATTGAGAAGAAAAAATAAAGCATAGTCCTTACCTTCTGGATGGGTTTTCTCATATTGGTTTTCCCAGGGTATGTCTCAAGTTCATTGTGTGGATAATGTGGTATTCTGATTTTTTAGGTCTCAATTCATTTTAGTATTTTGAGTGCATTGCGTAACAATGAGTTTACAAAAACTTGTAAGGTTTGTTGTGATGAACCGTTCCAATGCAATATCCATGGCGGTGTACATAGCATATTGGTATCAGAGCAATGTTCTTTGGTCTATTTTTTTTCTTGGAAAACTACAAGATGTGGAAATTGGATTAAAGAAAGAAGTCTAAAAAACCTATCCATGGTGGATGAGTATAGTAACAATCCAAGGGATGACTCAAAGGAGGGGTTTTCAAAGGTGGAAGCACAAGTCTTTGAAATCTCTTGCAACATCATGATCCTTGAGGCATCTCTAGAGAGAAAGTTCAAATGTTTAGGGGAATTTGGTAGCTCTAACTAGGAAGTTGGCTCAAACGAGAAATCTAGAGACAAAGAACTAAAAAAGTAGTTAGAGAAAGAGAGACCAAGTTCCAATGACACCTCTTCCTAATCTCCATTCAAAATGGAAGCAAAAGTGGACATCAAAACTTATCAAGTTGAGATTGATGTTTTAAAGTTGAATAAAGGGTTTGAACAGTTATAAGTCTATTTCAGTGTTCATGATATAAGAGAAGAGAAATATATCATTTTATTGATTGAAGTTTGAGGTCCATTCCCAAACTTGGTGTAATACCCACACATATACACTTACATTAGAGGTTGATTCCCATTAACTAAGTTGGAGGTTTTTAAAATCCTCCTTAACTCCCAATTTTACCCTATTTGGTACAAAGAGGACCAATGGATCCGTTGGAATTATTTTTGGTAGAAGTAAAGGAAAAGTGTATTAGAGTACATCACCAAGTTCAAAAAGCAAGCCATGATGTTTGGAATATCTCTAAAGAACTAGGATGTACTATGCAAGTATTTAGGTGGTCTCTAAAGTGATATAAGAAGCAAGTGATGCTCTTCAAACCTATGAGTGTTGATGAGGCATGTGTGCAAGCACAATATATAGAGGTGGAAAAAAATGGACGAACAACCATATGGTTGCAAGAAGAAATACTACTGAGGAAATTCCAAGGAGAGAGAGTAAATGAAAACAAAAGGATATGAAACCACAACGACTTCACATTAGTGGAAGGATCCAAGCATCCACTGCAACCATTGTAACATGGATGGTCATGCCAACGATATGTGTTGGTAGTAACATCTAGAGTTGGATCGAAAGAACCAGAAGGAGGTCAAGAAGAAGAATAAGCTAGCAATGGATTCATGCAACTAGTTAGAGAGAAACTCATATCTAGACGAAAACACACATTCATTACAATTGGAAAGATTTTATTAAAGATTTATGGTTATTTTGGAACTCCAAATTTAATGAAATACGTGTTAAAATATTGTCTGTACTACAATGTATAGGGATATAAACCCGAGTAGACTCTAACCCAACGAAGATAAGGATATTATTAAACCCTTCCATATCATGATCTAGGTCAAGAAGACAAAGGTGCATGCTATATTTGATATTGGTTCAAGGTAAAACTCATGGTAGAGGATTTGGTACGTAAGATCATATTAGAAGTTCATGATCATGCTTAGTCCTACCTATTGGGATGGGTAAATAACGATTTAGAATGTATGGTAACAAAGTAGTACTAGTGTCAAATAAAATTTGCTAGTGAATTACATTGATAAAGTGGATGTAGATGTGATACCGCTTGATGTGTGTGGTATATGGTTTGGAAGCCCCTCCATGTATATGCAGTATTTGATCTTCATGAGGAGAGTAAACTGATATTGCTTAATCAAGGATGGGAATTCCTTCATCATCATTTCACACAAAGGTAAATCCAAGGTCTCTATGTTAAGTGCCAACCAATCCAAGAAATCAATTTATTCAAGTATGAAGGTCATATTTCTGTTCTTCAAACATCATCTGACCAAAGAGAAGAATTAGAAAGGCATTTTTACAGGGATGTACTAAAGCATAGAAACATCGGTTGGAGGAGATTTTGCAATAATATATATAAGCGTTCCAAGAGCCTAAATAACTATCACCTAAGAGGGAATTGGAGCACAAGAAACCATTATTTCCAATTTAACTCTTGATTTCCAAACATAGATTTATACAAACAATCCACATTGCAATGGATGAAGTGAAGAAACAATTGCAACAATTTTTGGAATATGGAGTAATTCGACCAAGCACCTCATTTTGTGGGTCATATATCATCATAGTTCCCAACAAGGATGGAACTTGGATATTGTGTATCAACAATATCACTTTGAACAAGATCACCCTCAAGAATTGAAACGCTCTACTCAAGGTGAATGACTTGCTAGATTAGTTATAGCATGTCGAGTACTTCACCAAGTTAGATCAAATCAGGATACCATTGGGTACAAGTAAGAGAAGGAGACACTTGGAAGATCACCTTGAGGGCAAGGCAAGGTCTATATGAATGGTTGATAATTCCTTTTGGTTTATGTAATGCACCAACTACATTTATGCATTTAATATATGATGTATTGTGTGACCTATTTCTTGTTTCATATTTAATAGTGTACTTATATGATATATTGATTTTTAGCTCTACTTGAAAAGAGCATATCTCACATCTCATGTAGGTGTTAGAGATCCTAAAAAAAATCAATTGTTGGCAAATCTGAAAAAAAAATGTGAATTTGTCTGATAGTTCTTGGTGTACTTGGGGTATGTGATTAGTGGACGGGAACTCAAGATTTATCATGCAAAGATGGAAGTCATCATTAGGTGTCCAATTTTACCATTGTTAATGAGGTTAGGAGCTTTGTGGTAGCATAGTATCTCCTAAAGTATATATTGTTCTTTTCAAATATGGTTGTACCAATCCATGCCATAACATCTAGTGGATATTTTCTAATATGGAAATAAATGTGGATTTTTCTAGAAGTTCTTGGTGTACTTAGGGTATGTGAATGGTGGAGGGGAACTCAAGATTGATCATGCAAAGATGGAGGCCATCATTTTCTATCCAAATTTACTGTTTCCATTGAAGTTAAGAGCTTTGTGGGAGTATCATAGTCCCTTCAGAAGTTTATAATAATGTTTTCAAATATGGTTGCAACAATCCATGTCATAACAACTAGTGGAAAGAGTTTCTAGTATGGAAAGAATCAACATAAGTCTTTTGAAGCATTGAAACAAAAGATTAATCAAACTCCATTTTTCGGATTGCTCAATTTGCAATGGCCTTTTGAAGTGGATAAACAATTCAAGTATATATTCTACGGTAGTAGTCTTGATGCAAGGAGGTAAGCTAGTGAGCTATCATTTTGAAATGTTCCATCGTAGAGTTCTGAACTACCTTATATATGACATGGAACTCTATTATTTGGTTCAACTATTTATAAATGGAAGCAATATATGAAGGACAAGGAAACCATCACCCACAACGATCCCTAGTTGCAACAATAATTACAAGCCCATAATAAGCTTCAACAAATAAGACACTGCAAATGGATGAGCTTTTTACAACAATTTCATCTTATCATGTGATATAAGAAGGGATCTTCTAGTAAGTTGGTTGACATGCTTTCAAGGTCACCTACACCCAAGATCACAACTTTGGGTACTTTATGCACATGGAGACTACCATGATGCATAGAAAGATGAATACATGGAGATTACTTTAAGTACTTTACCCATGATGCATACAAAGATGAATACTTAGAAGATGAGGACTTCAAGGAAGTATTTAAACAACTAGACGGACAAGTTCATGTATAAGAAGGTGATAGCAACATTGAGGTGCCATATTTTAATGGGAACCTTCCAATTTCAAATTTTTTGGTGCCATCACCCATCTGCACGAATAAAGAGCAATTGACCAATAACATTATATGTCTCCTTGGTTGTGACTGTACCAATTTTCTTGTTGAATGTTTGTTGGCCTCCAACAAATCCCCCTTTTATTTTGAGAAAATAAAGGGTCCCTCATGTAAATTTTGTATATGAAGTTGTTTTTTTAGTTTCTTTTGCTTGGTTGTAGAATGCGATCGGTTAGTTTTCTTTACTAGATCCTTTTCTCGCATTCATTTCTTTGGCTTAATTCTCATGAGGAATTGATGACTTGACCGATCTTTGTCGCTTGAGCCTTTTGGCTTCCTGGATGTTCAAAAAACTCTTGCACGCTTTTATTGAGTCTATCTAAGTTGACAACGTATGTTAGTTTGCAAAAAATATTCAACATATGTTTTCGATGATCTCATGAAATGTGGGTTTCTCTTTATCAATGTTTAGATGGGCTTTTTGGTGGACCAAAATAAATTATTTAAATGCTTAATTTTGAAATAACCAATCTATGTCCTCAAAGAGTTCACATTTAAGACTGAAAATAATGCCAAATTTGTTCATTATTAACGATAAGAAGCATTATAAAATGACTTTAATTACTAAGAAATACTTATGTACTCATTTTTATATAATTTCTTTTTCTTTAATAGACCACAAGGTTGATGTTTGTTTTGTATACCACATATTTGGCATATAAACACATTCAAAGTATTTTGTTCATATTGAGCGAGGCCTCGAACATAGCCACTTGGGGATTTGACCCCTAGACCTTTTGCTAGCATAAAAACTCTCAATCACTTAAGCTAACCCAACAAGCTATTATTTTATAGTTTTATTTCCAAGACCCTCTCAAATATTATTTTATAATTTTATTTTCAAAATGCTGTTATGATTTTTGCAGAACCCGGCTATACGATGGCAGAATTATACGATGGCAGAATTAGAAGGAGGAGGAGGCAAATACATCAATGAAGTTGTGACCTCTTCAACTCTATTTCCGGTCGAAAATGTTTTTATGATATTCAAGGGAGACTTAACGAACTATTTTCATTAAAATCATTATGAAAGAGCTTCACATCATATTATTAATAAAATGGGAACCAAGTCAGCCTACTTGGAATAAAACGCTCTAAGAAATATAGTTTGTTTGGCTATCTTTGCACATCTTTCGAGATTCTTCACTTTTGGATTAAGAGCTTGGAACGGATTTTAGATGAGTAATTGTTTTTACTTATTTCTCTTTTGATTAAAATGTGGCAGGAAATAACTTACATAAAATAAGTGATTGCCATTTATGGAGATTGCTGAGATATTAGTTCATACATACTGGAGTATTGAACTATGAAATAGTTGTTAGAAGTACATTCAAAATGAAACCTGATCTTGCCACGTGATTGAGAGAATCCAACAGGTTATTATAAAATCCAACGCATGTAATGGAAACAATTCATTAAACACGAAAGAGGAGGTGGAGGATTTTTCGTGGAGATGGTTTTGAAAAAAAAATCTGCCATGAGTTCACTATGGAAAGGATGAGATCGAATCCAATTCACTAGTTGAATAGCACGTAGAAAAAGGATCTCATGTTCTATCTTCTAGGGTAGGGGGAGGGGACGCTATAGGAAATTGAAGACCCAGTTTTTTTATTTTCTCAGATTTGATCTGTATCTATTCCCTTGAAGACCCAGTTTTTTTATTTTCTCAGATTTGATCTGTATCTATTCCCTTGAAAAGATCGATGAGTAATGGAGAATACAACTTTGGAGCTTTAAATAGCTGATTTTCATTTCCAGACTTTGTTGGATTTGTTCAAGCATTTCTACTTTGTAACAGTTATATATCAACTATAATTGGAGTTACTTTTAGATTTATTAATCTCCTTTTGGCTCATTACAGTTTTATTAAGTTATTATAGTTTTATTAACCTTCTGCGGCTTATTAAGTTATTACAGTTCTTTTTAGATCTATGAGTTCGCATATTTACCTGTAGATTACCTGTTGTGTCGATCAGTTTTAGTAATTATATTTTCAAATAACAGTAACTGATTTATTATTATTTTGTTTAATATAATTCACTTATTAACATGTTGTGATTTATGATTCAATTATTGTCTTTGAACTTAATCATAATACGGCTCATATTTTATTCAGATTGGTTTAACAGTCTAAAACTTCAAATTGCTCCTACGCATGATAGATTAGATAAAATTTAGTTCACAGTTATTTTTAATTTTAAACTATTGTAGCTACAGTTTTTTTTATATATAGGAGTTCGGATTAATCTAAACATTAAGTATCTTTTTCAAAGAGTCAATCTACATTGGTGGCAACTGGCACCGCTGCTGCCTAAATAGAGCCTTGGTCGTCCGATTCGATTGGTGCAAATGGTCAGGTCAATAGGTTATTCCCAAAGACTTAGGTCAGTGACAGTGAACCAATAAGACTAATAGTCATAACGAAATACCCTGGTCCTGGTCATTGAGATGCATAACTAAATCCAAAGATAATGAAAAATCATCATTCGCTCCAATGAAAAGGATCAAATCCCAACTTAATAGAGTTACCATTGCCCACTTTTCAACTTAGCGCTCTACTAATCCAAGAAAAAACACGAATGAATCCATCCCCAAAAAAAGCAAAAGCAGGAACAACGAATATACTTTTCTTCACATCTGAGCCAGGAGAGGAAAGAGGATCTGCAAAGATACTTAGTATGTATCACTTGTTGCCATAGACCACTACCGAATAATAGCATCACATGCTTTTCAATCGAAGTGCCATATTGAACCAATACAAATTCTTAATATCCCACACACCATAAAGTTAAGTTAAAGTTTAGGCTTGGCAATGGACTCCCAGCTTGATAAGTGAAATTTCTTACCTGATGCAATGCAGAACCATTCCACAGAAAATGAAACATCCTTTGTCTTAAGGCCTTCATAATAGCAGTAGGAAGGCTGGCCAGTGAGAACCAGTATATCGGAATGCCCGTAAGAACCGATCTGATAAGAGTAACTCTCCCACCCAATAAGAGTAAACAATAGGACCAATGACTGAATCTTTTTTCAAATTTCTTTAAGAGCCAGCGCCGGTCACTAGTTCTATAGTTAAGAGGATAGCTGAAGTATTTGAAACCTACTTCTATATACTCCATCTTGTAGGGAAGAAAAGATAGGATTTGTGTCACCACATCACAGTCCATACCATGCCTCAGAAAAGCTGATTTTTTTTGAACTTATTTGCATTCCAGGGGCTGAGCATAACATATCAGTGATAGAAGCAAAGGTAATCCATTTAACTACTCAACCAATACAAAAAAATGACCACATCATCTACAAACGGTAGATGGGTAATAGCAAGGGACGAAGAGAACTTTATACCTCATAATTTGCTTTCCCCTTTAGCAAAATTTATCTTTATCAACAAACTCAGACCTTCGATAACCAATAAAAAGAGGAACGGGGACAAAGGACAACTCTGACACAGTTCTCTATAAGAGTTGAAGAAAGCAGTGGGGATTGAACACGACAAAGCATGCAGAAGAGATGCATGCCATAATCTAGTTAGTAGTTTTCAAAGTCAACCCAATATGTAAGAGGATAAACCTCAAAAGGCACCAATTAACCCTATCATATGCTTTGATGAGATCTATTTTGAGAATCGGGGCATCCCGCTTCTTCACCTTAATGGAGTGTAAACATTTATGAGATTCCAATTGCTTCAATAATTTGCATGTTGCCAAGAAAATCAAATTTCTCATTTGAAATGACTTCAACAAGTTTCAGTTTCGATCTATTAGAGATGATGTTGGTAATGACTTTGTAGATAAGGTTGCTTACAGAAATAGGGCGAAAATCAGAGAAAGATCATGACTTTTCACACTTCTGAATAAGGGTAAGAAATATTGCATTGAAATCCCTGGAGACACACCCCTTAGTTCTAGACTGCTCCACAGCCGCCAATAAATCATCACCTAAAAGGTCGAAGAAGGCAAGGAAAAATTCCACAAACCATCCATCACGTTCTGGGTTTTTGTCCTTTGCAAAACCCTTAAGGAGATTTTCAACACCATCTTGTGACACCTCACTACGAATGAAAGATGCTTCCTCTTCTGCGAAAAAGGAGGGAAACTTTTTAATGACCTTGAGTTGATATGTAATCGGTGAGTCCCCAAGGTATTTAAAGAGGTGGAAAAGTGTTTTACAACCTCCTCCTCAAGTTTAGCTTGATAGTGATACCACTTTCCTTGACCACCTTGCAAGTCCCGGATTGAATTGACATTGGGCCTGGAATTTGCATAGCAGTGGAAAATTTTTGTGTTTGCATCCCCTGATTTATCTAGGTAGCCCGAATTTTTAGGCACTAAGTCATGGCTTCATGCTCCAACAAATGATCTTTCATGGCCTCTAGATCATAAAGCATAAGCATATATTCCCAGGACAAATTACCTGATGGGGACTGCAATGATTACTATGTTCAATCTCCTACACCACACGATGTTTCTTCACCTTCTCCCACTGAACCACCTTATTCTTCAACCCCTTCAACTTCACCACATGCCTTTTCATAACATCATAGTCATCAGAAACCACAAAGCTTGGCCAAGAAGATCTAACTAAAATTTTGAAACCAAGGTCGTGACACCATGTACGGTTGAGTTTAAATGGGTACTTATGCTCATCTACTCCAACCTACAACGGTAAGCAAATGGGAAATTATCATAAATTATAGAGTGGATAACCCAGGATCGGTAACGGTCCAAAGACTCCACCAATGATTCAACAAAATAAAACTGTCCAATATTTTGCTGATCCCCAGCACCCCAACACGACCATTCCTCCAAGTTGGATTTATCTTCGTTGGGGATACATCCAACCGGTGACGCCTAGACAACATTTGAGAAAAGTAATTCACCAAAGGATACATCCAAGCGCTAGATCCCCAAATCTCTAGGTATGAAAGAGTGAAATTCAGGTCACCGATAATAACAAGATATGGGATATTAAATAAACCACTTGCTTCAACATTATTCCCAAAAATTCTATGTTCTTGTAAGGCCCATAGAAATTAAGACAAGATAAAGATTAATTGAAACCTTTGAACTTCCCTTCAATTAAAATACCCGCGCACGGGTATGGAAAGCCTTAAACTTTGATGAACTAGGATTCCAACCAGTCATGATACCCTCAGAAAGTTGATCCAAATCAATGGTACAAAATTCCCATTTCGAGTGAATCTTAGCAAAAGACATTAGGGCTTGGTCTCTAGAGCACATAGTTTCCTGGAGAAAAACAATAATTGGCTTGTTCGAGTCCAACAAATGCTTGATGGCCCTAAATTTGGGTAACCCTCTGAAACCCCTATGGTTGAAGGAGATCAAAAGCATTAAGAACCCTTAGGTAAGGGTGTCATAGCTCTAAGTTCCCTAGGATTCACAAAGTTCCCTGACAAGTTTCCTGACCTCGCAACCTCCTTGATATGAGTCGAAAGGGGAGTATGCACACCTTGTCAGCTCCAGAACCAACCCCTGACAAAATGGGTTGGTTTCTCACTTCTCTAGACTTCTTGGACTTCCTAATAGTTACGTTTTGGTGTCTAATGAAAACTAGGGGGGTGACAATAGGGGAAGTGGACAATTCATCTTACAAAATCGATAAAGAGGATTTAAGAGAGACATCCTTAAAAGAAGGGGCCTCTAAGGGACTCAAAGAGAGGTCAGTCGAAACTAGAGACCCATCCCCTTTTGAGATGGCGAGGATATCCTAGAAAGAGGAGGAAACTCCACAAGAGACGGTCTAGACAAATCATTAGATTTATCCTCTCAACCATCACCGTAGACATCCCCTTTTCAAAGGAGTGAGATATATTATCATGAATGGAGACAAACCAACCAAGGGCATTCAAAATCACAATGAAAATACTCTTCGACCATAACTGGTAAGGGAAGTAGGAAATAGAACCCATAAATGGCGTTTAATAATTTTTTCCTAAACCCAATCGAACTTCGAATGCTACCTACTAAGGACCAATGGTCCAGACCCAATGATCCACATGCTATCAAGAATATACGAAGCGTCTATATGCTCCAAAAAGAGGAAAAAAATCCAACCATTTGAAAGCAAACTGATATCAGGTACATAATCAATCTGAGGCTTCCATTGCATCGTGGCCCAAGTAATCAATTCCTCCTTGTTTAACTGGGTGTATTCAAACCTCCCAACAAAATCAATAAGACAAAGCGCTTCCAACGTGTCCATGCTCATGTCTCGACCCGAAACATATCAACGTTTCAAATCTAGGGCTTTATATCCCTTTTTCTTACGGTGAGCTCTAGCCTTAACCCTGGCTAGTCCACCACAGTTAGTGCATTGCACGTGACAGGAAGCAAGAAACCCTACATAGGGTTCCAAAATAGATTTCTGCAGGGTTCCATCTAAGGAAACCCCAGACTCCAACTTGCAATCAACATAAAACACCCCGAAAGACTATACAATTCGTTCTATCCAAGATAGGGGACACAGGAAGAGAGAAACCAGAAGCTCCAGTAGGAAGAATACCCCTTTCACATGGCTGGGAATCCATCATGACAAAAATGAGAAACCATAGACATAAAACCCTAAAAATGGGAAAGGGACAGGGAGATCTGTTGAGGCCCCGAAATTCGCAGGAAACAACAATAAGGGATTCTCCCCAATCAACGTTCCCAACTAGCCCGTTGACTGTTTGGTATAGGGAATCCGTTCGGTTTGCGGTCCGGCTACCGAAGGTCAAGTACAAAACAAAGGCTTTACCGGTTACGGCCCGGTCCACCGTGAGTTTTGCGTTTTTTGACTTAATGTATGATATGCAAGTGCCTAATTAACCATGCAGGGTGATAAGATGCGAGGAGCAGTCACAATGTGATGCGCAGGTTCTTACCTCTCTTCTTAGACTCACTAGCATCCCAATCACAGACAACAAGAAAAAGAAACTAACTACCTAAACTATCCCTAGGGAGCAGGATTATCACTTGTAAGTGAGTAATACATCGTGTACATGCATTATGAAGAGTTACAGTTAGCTGACACTTCTTTCAAGACACACGAACAATTACAGATCTTTAAACAACCAGATAGCCTATTATTTTATGAACACCATTTATTACTCACAATGGAAAACATCCCAAAAGATACTGAAGAACATTTAACAAGAACATAGGTTCAGGAAGTTAAATACTCTCACAGTAAATGAAACACAACTGAAAACGAAATAATTCCTCTTCAACATTATTCATTTAGTTGCATTGATACATTCCACATTTAGCTCTCTCCAGCAGGCAAAAGTTGCACTTTCTGACTGTAAAATGAAGTAGTTCCTCTTACAAGCAAAAGAGTTTACAAATTTTTTCAGGGAAAAAGCCCTCGTAACCTCTCACTTTCCAGTATTTAAACAAAACAGTAAATCGTTTGGGTTTCCCTCAACGCGTGACCTTTCGGTCTTCCCAGCGTTTTGTATTCTTCCGAGTTGTCTGTATGCACTCATGATTCTTTTAGTAACGGACCAGCAGTCAGGTTCGTGCCTTTAGCGTTATTGACTTTGTCTTCCGCTTCGAGGGCCCTTTCAGTGATCTGGTCGGTGTCGTTTCGATTTTTACCAAACTGTTCTTCTACGTCTTCACGCATCAGCTCCTTACACACACCTGCAATTAATCCACGTGTATTATCCATTTGGGAATGTGTTATGAAACAGAGCGGCAAATTATACAAACTGAAACGACTACTCCACAAAACAAATGGCCTGGTGCACCACGGCGGAAGTCGGAAGGACACTGACATCAGAAGTCAAAGGCTTGGCTCAACCGCAATGGCGGGAAGAAAAAGACTAAGAGGCGCGATTCAAAGCTGTGGGCGGGAAAACTCCATCGGAGATCGGGTGATTTTGACGTCGGACACCAAATGGATTTCCCAGCTGTAACGGCGGAAAAATAAGCGCTAAAATGATGAGAAACGCGGGCGGGAGAAAAACCCTCAGTCGAAAATCGGACGGATTTACGTTTCGGAGGCTAAAGGACTTTCCCAGCCGCAACGGCGGAAGGAAACTTTCAAATCGGAAACCGGAACACTTTTAACTTCGAACGCCAAACTGCTCGGGCATCCGCAAGGGCGAAGGGGGAAAAAGATTATAGCTTCCGATCCAACATAAAATGATGCCCGATCAAGAAAACTTAAGTGTCAGAGAACTCAAAGTCAGCGAAGGTCAAACTGTCTCACCTCAGAGATAATGGTTTGCTCAAAGGGCAATGATCTAACGAGTTTCGGGTTAGCACTCCAAATTCAATTTTGCGCCCCACAATAAAATCTTAACAAAATCATCCCTTAAAAACAGGCAGCCAACTAACCTTTAGAATCAACCAAAGTTACAGCAAGGCCAAACATTCATGAATCAGACGACATCAAAACAACTCTTAAAAGATAAGGAGGGCCCCAAAATTTAAGAAATTTGGGGAGAACAGTTGCACCTGCAACAACTGGCGATTACCTGGTGAACCTAGATCTATGGGTGATTAATATTTGAGTAGCAGACTGTTTAACAGCAAATGCATCTATTGAATTCTTCCAGCTATCCGGATTTCTCAAATGACATGAGTGTGTACCCTTAATCATTGATGATAGTCCAATTTGGGAGAGTGGAAACCAAGATTTTCAAGTCTAGATAACTCTGTTGAGGCCAGAGAATGAGTTTCATTATTACTTCTGTCCTCAGGTGGCTGATTGGCTTTGGACACCACAAGATTGTAGCATATGGTAAACAGAAACATTCGTTTGTTCCTCATTCCCATGCCATTTTAGCACTTTTTGTACTTTTAGACTTTTGTCCCTTTTCATATGAGTCCTCCTACATGCCTTTCTTACTGAATTTTAATTCAGGATCCTCTATCCCATAGTGTCATTTTGTGTGAGTGGTGTACTTCAAGTTTAAGCTCACGGACGGAGAGGATATTTCGGCAATTTAGTACTTATGATTCAGCATTTGCTTTGATGTATGGTGTTTTTCATAGGAGTTCTTTGACTCTCATTTGCCTTTTGGCATTCGCTTCTTGGCATGGGATCATTTATATTTAATATATTGTTCACCTTTCTCTTTTCCGTGGGTCCTTTTGCGATCGCCCCTTCGGACATTTTAAATATGACGTGGATGGAGCCTCAATATAGTACTCCAAACTCTCCAAATATGGTTTATTTTACAGGGTTTAAGCAGGACTTCAACGCACACCGAACTTATTTGAGAAAACTGCTAAACTGGAAGAAGTTCTTTTAGCAACACACAGTCTGAAACCCAAGAATGTTTATCATTCCCAAACATTTAATGTTCTCCACGCAACCCAGTTTATTCCCTTTATTGAAACCAAGAAAACTCAAAATTAAAACCAACTGGAAAACATGACTCAAAAGACAGCTAAACAACTTATTTATATACACTGCATAAGAACTCAAGAAACTCAAGAAAAATAAGGCTTGAGAACCAAACCATTCACTGTTAAGTTCTCTTCCCACCCCTGAAGATCCTGCAACTTGTAAGTAGAGGGGCCAAGCTTTGCTGCAATCTGAAAAGGGCCTACCCATAATTGCTGGAATTTAGTGTGCTTTCCTTTCTCATCATGGGGGTGATCCCATTTGAGGACTAAGTCTCCTACTTCAAAGTCTTTTGTTCCAGCTTTATGTTTGTCGAACCACCTCTTTACTAACTCCTCCTGCTGCTTAAAGCGTTCTCTGGCTTTAGATCTAGCCTCTTCTGCTTTCAGAAGGTTGCATATCCTCATCTATAAAACTTCATTATCCGACCCACTAGACTCTTGGGCTAAAATAGAAGACGACAGCATGATGTTGGGTGGGAGAATGGCTTCTTTCCCATACACAAGGGTATAAGGTGACACTCCTATTGTAGACTTGGGGGTGACTCTATCGGCCCACAGGGCGTTTGGTAGTGCTGAGTGCCAACTCCTTTGGTTTTCTATTACAGTCTTCTTTAGGATTCTAATCAGATTTTTATTAGAGGATTCAGCCAGGCCATTCCCTTGTGGATAGTAGTTAGCAGAATAATGCAATTTTATTCCTTTATCATGAGCAAAAGCAGTTAATTTAATTGATGAAAAGTATTTAGCATTATAAAAAACTAACGAAATTGGAACTCCAAACCTGGTCATAATATGATCTTGCAGAAAGATGATGACTTCGTCTTCGTTTATCTTGCGCAGCGGGATAGCTTCGACCCTGCGAGTGAAATAATCAGTCGCGGTCAGAATGTACTTGTGCTGCAGAGAGGAATTTGGTTTTATTTCTCCAATAATATCCAACCCCCATTGCTCGAATGGTTCTGTGATCATCACAGGATTTAGGGGTGCCGCTGATTTAGGCTGTCTCCCACCACACCTTTGGAAAATATCACATTTTCTGACATGTGCGTGTGCGTCTCTAAAGAGCGTAGGCCAGTAGTAACCTGCCCTGAGGATTTTGTGAGCTGTGGTATCCCCTGAATAATGTCCTCCAGCAGGACCGTCATGCAATTCTGCCATCACTTTCTTTGCATCTTCCTTTTCTAAGCATCTGAGAAGAACCCCATCATAATTCTTTCTGAACAATATCCCTTCCACAATTTGATAAGATGCTGACTTAAGACGTAGCGCTCTTCTTTGCTTGGAATTCCAATGTTCAGGTAACAGCCCTGCCTGCAAGTAATGCACAAGGTCTCTATACCAAGACTCGGGAGCTGTAAATAAAGGACATACATCCATTACATGTAATTCGGCCTCATCCCCCCAGGCTTGTTCTTCATTGTTCCCACTTTTAGTCATCAATTTACACAACCCTTGACCTTTAACTATAGAGGATGGCTTGAATTCAAGGTCGTATTCTTGAAGAGCTGTTACCCAGTTACCTCTTCTTTCTCCTAATTCCTTCTCTATAAGAAGAGATCTTACGGCTGGGTAGGGAACTATTACCTTGGTTCGATTCTTTAATATATAAGGCCTGAATTGCTTTACTGCTTTGAATACTGCGTAAGCTTGTTTATCAACAGCTGGGTAGTTCAATTCGGATCCTTGTAGGCCAATACTCATAAAGGAGATTGGGAATTCATCCCCCCCTTCTTCTTTTTGGGTGAGCACGGCTGCCAGTGAATCATTGGATGCAAATGTATATAGAATAAAGTCTTTGTCAAAGTCTAAGCTTTTCAAGGAGGGTGCGTGTGCAACAACAGTTTTAATTTTGCTGAAAGCATTCTTCTCAAGTTCAGTCCACTTGAATTGTGCATTCTGCTTGACCATCTGCTGCAGCGGCTTAACAGTCTGGGCAAAATCAGGCACAAACCTTCATACGAAATTTATGGTTCCCATGAAGGATTGCATCCCATTTTTATTATGGGGCAAGGGGATTTTTTCAATAGCCTTAATTCTTTCTGGATCAATGGAGATCCCTTGCTTTGAAACTATGTGGCCCAACAACTTTCCTTCCGTGACAACGAATACACACTTTTTAGGATTGAGTGAAATGCCATACTTACGACAGCGTTCGAAAATTTGCCTTAAGTGAAATGCGTGCTCTCCCCTTCTCTTCGAGAATATTGTAATATCATCAAGGTATACTACAGCGCTTCGGCCAATCAGCCCGCGGAAAGCTATGTCCATAGCCCTCTGAAATGTTGCTCCAGCATTTATAAGCCCAAAGGGCATCCTTCTGTAGGAAAAGGTTCCCCACTTGGTTCTGAACGTTGTCTTCAACCTGTCTTCCTTGGCTACTAATACTTGATTGTAGCCAGAGAAGCCGTCTAATAATGAAAACGGTTCAGAACCAGAGACCATTTGCAGCAATTGCTCCATGGGTGGCACAGGGTAGTTATCTTTATCAGAAGCGCGGTTTAGATTCCTGAAATCCACACAGAGTCCGATTTCTCCAGACTTTTTTCTAACTGGTACCAGATTTGACACCCACTCAGAGTGTCTGACTTTAAAAATGATTCTAGCATCCAATAATTTCTTCACTTCACTCTGAATCAGTGGTTCCAACTTTGGATGCATTTTTCTCAACGACTGCTGATATGGCTTGATGCCTGCTCTAATGGGGATGACGTGTTTGATGATACTAGTATCGTATGTCTTCAAGTCTTCGTATGTCCATGCAAAAACATCTTTATATTGTTTGAACAAACTGACGAACTTGTCTCTTTCCGTTGGTGAACAACATTTTCCAAGATTCACAAATTTAGGACTCGTTTCAGTCCCTAAATTAATCAGCTCAAACTGTAGAGATGAGCTGTGGGTCTTCACGTTGGCTGGTCTTCTGAATTTTTCATTTAAATCGAACATTTTTTCTAACGTTCTGACTCCTTTAGGAATGAAGTTATCGTACTTCATCTCAGCTTGATGCTCTTCATCGTCTATGATTGCTCCTTTAAACACCTCGTCATTTGTTAAACATTCTATGATCTGCTGGTCATCATCGAACACTCGTAGGTTCGTAATCATATCAGGTACAGAGGGCCTGAAAAGTAATTCAACAAAACACCGATTATTAGTGGGTACGAGGCTAGCTGCCGAAGTGGCTAATAAGTCAGCTGCTGCGTTTTTAATTCTTGGAATTGAAATAATGTTGAATGCATCAAAACATTTAAGCAAATCCCATACCTCATTCTGGTAAGCCTTTAAGTGAGGAGAAACACAATGTATTTGATTTCGGATATGTTTTACAATAATTTCGGAATCTCCAAAAACTTTTAAATTACTTACCTTTAATTCAATTGCTTTCTTTAAGCCCTGCACCAGTGCTTCGTACTCACCTGTATTATTAGTACAATCAAAATCTAATCTACATGAAAGGAAATGTTTATTCTCCCGGAGATTGATCAGGACACAGCCAGCCCCTGACCCCTCTAATGTCTTTGAGCCATCAAAAAACAAAATCCAAAAATCACTAACTACTGAAGGTGAATCTATTCCTACTGCTAAGCTTACTATATTACAGTCAATCTCATCAGCCTGCGAAAATCGAAGGAGATCAGGCTGGGTGTCAGAATTGTTGCTGGCTTCTTCCTCTTGATAATTCCCTGGTTCCAACTCAATAAAATAGTTTCCCAATACAGAGTCCACTGGCACATTCTTCTCCTCCAGTTGAGTAACATTGTACTTCATGTGAGGCTCTCTTAGAATCTTAATCTAGTTTGGACTCCCTTTTTATGGCAACCAAAGATGGGACCAATCTGAATCGAAATATCCATTTAATTTGGCCGACCAATCTCTGCTTAAGACAAGACCATAAGCGTCTGGTATATCAGCCACCACGATGTTAATAACTTGGCAAACTTTGTCATTAGATGCCAGACGGACTAGGACGTCTTCCGGCTCACCAATCACCTTTACATCTGTTCTGTCCAATTGTACCACCCTCCACGTGGATGGCTTAGGCTACCCATTTATCCTTTGACAGACTGATATGGGCATAACATTTACCGACACCCTTGAGTCTACCAAGCAATTATGTACATTATGATTGAATATTTCAAACGTGAGGAGGAAAGGTGGATGTTTGCTTTTAGACTTACCTCCAACGCTGGTTTCTCCAATCTCTTCTTCTTCCTGAGGTTGATTGTTGGCGGGCAGCTTCTCATCCGATGCTTCGAGTGCTTTTAACAGTCTTTCTTTTTGTTGTGGCACTTTACACATTTCGAATAGTGGAACATTCGCTTTTACCTTCTTCAAATCCTCCACAATGTCATAGTCCATCGGCTGCTCAATGGGATGGGGTTTTCCAGCATTTTCTTCACTGGGCTTGGCCTGTGCGTCACTCTGCCTAGGATCTTGGCTGGTGACAGTGAACTCTGGAATTTTATCAGCCAACGATTTGTCTTGAAATTTCTTCTTAACGTTTCTCTGCAGCCTCTTAATCTTTGGGAGTATAAGACTGTCTTCCTTAACTGTCCCTTGGATCCTTGTGGCGACATTGGTTTCCATCACGTCTTTGCACCCCTGAGTATTTTCTTCTTCAGCATCAAACAACGAGACAGAATTCCATAAAGCCATGGTTTCCTCTTCCTGTTCTTTAGTAGAAGTAGAAGCAGAATTATCTTTTCTTTCTTCATCTCCTTCTTCTGTCAATCTAGAATCTAACAGTTGATTCATGACCAACGTCATCGAATTAATCCATTGAGGACAATTCTTTTCAGAATGTGGCTGTTGGTGGAAAGTGCAAAAATTGTCCAAGCCTACCTCTGTTAAATCCATAGATGCAGTATTGTGAGGAGGCGGTTGAGACTGATGATTATCTTCTCTTTTCTTATAATATGGCTTATAAAACTTTTGTGCTTCCTTTTCTTTCTCCATATCTATGATTTTGTTGGACAGTTTCTGCATCATCTTGGCCATATTTTCCAAATCTGGCGACTTTTCTTCCTTAGGCTTAGTAAACAATAAGGCTTTCCTGCCTGCACCCTTTTCTCCTGATTGTTTTGGGTAGTCTTCAATACTTTCTCTTTCAACTTCCACTACTTCAGCCTCTTCATAGGTTTCTGTCAACGTAGGCTTGGCCCCGCCTTTGGCAAACATGGCCAAATCAGGACCTAAAGCTGAAGTATAGTACTCAATCAGCACCTTGTCCGAAGGCTTATCTGTTTCAGAGAAATTCTTGAGATATGCTGCAAACCTTTGTGTGAAACTGTGCACCTTTTCTTTTCTTTCTTTCTTCAACGCACACAGCCCTTTCATGAGAGCTGCATGAGTTTTCTGAGTTGCATACTTACTTCTGAATATTCTTTCGAAGGTATCCCAATCAGGGATAGAGTTAGCAGGCAATCCAAAGTACCATGACGTTGCAGCTCCTTTAAGGGTATGCGGGAAAAGTCTGCATACCACATCTTCATGTTCCCCGGCCCTTAATCCTTCAATTGCCAAGTAAAAACTTTGTAGGTGATCATCTACTAGTGTTTTCTCATTGGGGTCAAACTTGGGCAACATCTTGTCAAAGGCTTGAGGTAGGTCATGTAATGGAGGTGTAAGGTTTAATGGTGATCTGGCTCTCCATGCAGGTGGTGGATTTGGCGGGTTAGGCAGTGGATTTGCATTTAATCCTGCCATGAGTCTGGGTGGAGAGTGAGGAGGTGAACCAACTGGAGTGTGAGCAGGAGAACTGTGAGGGGTTTCTAGGCCTTCTTGATTCAAAAGTAGCACAACTTCCTGTAAGGCTGTTTCTACAAGCTTTTCCCAGTCTCCAACCAACACTGAGCCTTCTGCTTCAGGACGATCCTTCTTTTTATACTCTCTTCTGGGAAGTTCAGGGATGATTGGTAATCCTCCAATCTTCTTTACATATGCCCTGGTGTGTCTTCTCAGATCATTAACAATTTCGTTGCCAACATAATATAGATGTTCTCTTTCTTCCGGAATTGGATTATGAAACCCACTGCTTTCAGAATTGTTACCAGTGGAATATTCTCGGGAAAACAGGTTTCCTCGGCTAGCCATACACTGGCGGCCCTCCTTCTAGCGCCAAAACTGTTGAGGCCCCGAAATTCGCAGGCAACAACAGTAAGGGATTCTCCCCAATCAACGTTCCCAACTAGCCCGTTGATTGTTTGGTATAGGGAATCCGTCCGGTTTGCGGTCCAGCTACCGAAGGTCAAGTACAAAACAAAGGCTTTACTGGTTACGGCCCGGTCCACCGTGAGTTTTGCATTTTTTGACTTAATGTATGATATGCAAGTGCCTAATTAACCATATAGGGTGATAAGATGCGAGGATCAGTCACAATGTGATGCACAGGTTCTTACCTCTCGTCTTAGACTCACTAGCATCCCAATCACAGACAACAAGAAAAAGAAACTAACTACCTAAACTATCCCTAGGGAGCAGGATTATCACTTGTAAGTGAGTAATACATCGTGTACATGCATTATGAAGAGTTACAGTTAGTTGACACTTCTTTCAAGACACACGAACAATTACAGATCTTTAAACAACCAGATAGCCGATTATTTTATGAACAACATTTATTACTCACAGTGGAAAACATCCCAAAAGATACTGAAGAACATTCAACAAGAACATAGGTTCAGGAAGTTAAATACTCTCACAGTAAATGAAACACAGCTGAAAATGAAATAGTTCCTCTTCAACATTATTCATTTAGTTGCATTGATACATTCCACATTTAGCTCTCTCCAGTAGGCAAAAGTTGCACTTTCTGACTGTAAAACGAAGTAGTTCCTCTTACAAGCAAAGGAGTTTACAAATTTTTTCAGGGAAAAAGCCCTCGTAACCTCTCACTTTCCAGTATTTAAACAAAACAGTAAATCATTTGGGTTTCCCCCAACGCGTGACCTTTCGGTCTCCCCAGCGTTTTGTATTCTTCCGAGTTGTCTGTATGCACTCATGATTCTTTTAGTAACGGACCAGCAGTCAGGTTCGTGCCTTTAGCGTTATTGACTTTGTCTTTCGCTTCGAGGGCCCTTTCAGTGATCTGGTCAGTGTCGTTTCGATTTTTACCAAACTGTTCTTCTATGTCTTCAAGCATCAGCTCCTTACGCACACCTGCAATTAATCCACGTGTATTATCCATTTGGGACGGTGTTATGAAACAGAGCAGCAGATTATACAAACTGAAACGACTACTCCACAAAACAAATGGCCTGGTGCACCACGGCGAAAGTCGGAAGGATACTGACATTGGAAGTCAAAGGCTTGGCTCAGCCGCAACGACGGGAAGAAAAACACTAAGAGGTGCGATCCAAAGCTGTGGGAGGGAAAACTCCATCGGAGATCGGGTGATTTTGACATCGGACGCCAAATGGATTTCCCAGCCGTAACGGCGGAAAAACAATCGCTAAAATGATGAGAAACGTGGGCGGGAGAAAAACCCTCAGTCGAAAATCGGACGGCTTTACGCTTCGGAGGCTAAAGGACTTTCCCAGCCGCAATGGTGGAAGGAAACTTTCAAATCGGAAACCAGAACACTTTGCACTTCGGACGCCAAACCGCTCGGGCATCCGCAACGGTGAAGGGGGAAAAAGATTATAGCTTCCGATCCAACATAAAACGACACCCGATCAAGAAAACTTAAGTGTCAGAGAACTCAAAGTCAGCGAAGGTCAAACTGTCTCATCTCAGAGATAATGGTTTGCTCAAAGGGCAATGATCTAACGAGTTTTAGGTTAGCACTCCAAATTCGATTCTGCGCCCCACAATAAAATCTTAACAAAAGCATCCCTTAAAAACAGGCAGCCAACTAACCTTTAGAATCAACCAAAGTTACAACAAGGCCAAACATTCATGAATCAGAGGACATCAAAACAACTCTTAAAAGATAAGGAGGGCCCCAAAATTTAAGAAATTTGGGGAGAACAGTTGCACCTGCAACAAGATCCTAACAAAAATCGAAGAAAGGGACAACACAAGCGAGCGTGAAAAAAGTTCCAAGTGGATAGGACCAACAAAAGAACCAGTAACTGTAAACCATCCCAATACATAGATTGAGAAAAAAATACAAGTGTATTCCTACTTTTTTCCATGATTGGTACTAATCTCTCCCTTGCAAGAGAACGGAATCCATGTCAATATGTGTATTATCCAAATGAATACATACCAGTTTTAGGAGAAGGGCTCCCAAAAATCCGCCATCACAAGAAGAAATCCCATATATTAATAGATTGATTGTTAACCATATTACTCCTATTTCTTTTGCAACCCTTGTAGTAGCCATATAGACCATTTTGTCAATGGAAACTCCACAGTGTGTTCACTATTCTTTGTACTTGCATTTCATAAGTGAGAAGAAAAGAGCAATACATAGTCCTCACCTTCTACCCGGGTTTTTCCATATTGAATATTTGAGGGTAAATCTTGTGTTTTTTGTGTGGATGGTGTGGTATTTTGTTTGATTTCAATTTATTCTAATATTTTGAACGCTAAGTTAATAATATTAAATCTTAATCCTTAGCAAAGCATTGAATATTATGTAAAAAATTGCAAGATCACTTGTGATGAACTATTCCACTAAAATATACATGACAATTTACACATCAATTTAACTTGGTTTTAGATGTACATGTCGTATAATGGTAAAGTGGGGTTCAAAGTATTGAACAATTTAGTTCCATCTTTAACATAGTTTAGTATTATATTAAATTGTTGGTTAAGCTATTTCATTCGATATGATGAGTTTTTACTTATAACCAATGATTGATCTTATACGAGCTTGACTAGGCTTCAAAGGTCACTCTATTGGCCTTTATTATTCGTGCCTCTGCCAAGAAATGACTGGTACACCTTTATGATGTTCGCTTGGTCTCTAGTTACCCCACTTGATTCTTCCAACCCTAGATTTTCTTGGTAAGCTCCATCAAAATTACCTTTATTCCATCCTTGATGGGGAGCACACCATGTTTGATCATTCCTTGATGGAAGCTTTCTTTGTTCTTTATCATGTATTCAGAATCACCATATACCTACACTTGTTTGATATATATCATTTTTTGTTAGTGGTGTTTTATTATTATTATTGGAGAGCTAGAATATTGGCAGCTACTTGAGATTGAAACAAGAGATGCTGGATATTTAGAAGATCTAACCAAGCCACAACTTAATTAGTTATTTTCTTTCCAAGAAGAATCCAAATATGGTCAGTGTTGTGTTAATTTTAATAAATCTATCACAGTTCAGATACAAGTGGAAAGTCTAGTGAATAGTTCCCATGTGAATAAATGACATAGAATGTAGTTGAAGTAGATTTGAACTTGCAACTTTAGTATGTATGTGCAACTGTTCTTTCATGTGCATATCTGGAGATTTTAGTTTCAAGATATAAATACCATACAATCTGATGTCCCTTGACTCTAGCTTGTTCTATGCACAAACTTGAAAACTACCAGAGAAAATTCAAATGATATTTACCAACAATTCCTATGCCCTCATTTCCGGTTGAAAATATGAGATTTATAGTATTGAAAAATATAAAAAAGACATGTGAAACTTTGGGCTTGTCTTTATTCCAAGCAAGTCTTAAATAGCTAAATAATCCAACTTCTTCTATTTTGAAAGCTTTAGAGATTTATAAGACTAATTTTCTTGGTTTGTGGTGGTGTAGTGTGGCCCATTTTTTTAGAAAAAAGTTCACATTTTATATAATTGGTTTCACATAACATATAATTCAATATGGGGGAGATGTTGTCATATAACATGGGTAAAGCTTACGTGACAACTATAACCCACATCACAATTAATAATAAAAAATTTACACCTCTGGACAAAAATAGATCTACAATTACTCCAAATACATTCTTTGGACACAAATACATTACTCTTGGACCAAGATTTAGTTAAGTTCATAGTATGGCAACAATAGATGACTAAGTGTTCACAATCGAGAATGCCTTACCACAAAAGCCAAGCATAGGCACCAACCATTCTTTCTATTACAGTTATAACTAATTTGTAACCAAATTACTATTTATATGCATATGGTTATGTAGATGCCCCGTATAAAGAAATTAGAGAGGAGACATTTCTTCACACAGCAAAAACGGTTGCGCAAGTATTTTATTCAAAAAGGTCGGTTGCGCCTATCTACGTTCACCTATCACTTTTTTATGGTTGTGCTACTTAAATACAATACATATTTATAGATAAACTATTTTATCCACAATAACAAACTTGTTGAGAGAATATCTCAACCACTAGCTTGGAGAGAATCTCTCAATCTCCAACAACTTCATAGAAATAAAACAAATAACAAACATCATAATCTTAATTGTATGATGAATAATCATATATTAAAAAATAAGAGAGCTAAAAGTTAATAACTCGAACATCTTGATGATGGAATAATGTTGACATAGTTTTACAACAATATTATGAGATTGTCATGTAACATTTTTATTAACAATACCATGAGATTGTCATGTAACAGTGTAATTATCTTTCATCTATGAGTAAAGCACATAATTGATCACAATGTTCTTTATGAATGTTTATGCTATTCTTGTATGTAGTTGATGTTATTCACTTGGAGTTTTTGTATGTAATTTCTTTCTAGAAAGAACCCCGTTTGCTGATTCGGTTGAGTGCCAATATGTCGATCATTTTTGAAGAAAAGTTAGATTCCATGGCATTTGCAAACAAGGTTACATTTAAGCCATCATTTGGTTTTGTTGTCGATTATTCTTTGCTATCGAAAGGCATGTAGTGGAGGGCAACACTCAAAAGGGATAAGAAATAATTAGAGAGTTATCATTTATTGTGGGAGAGAAGAAACTCCTATCATGCTTTGAAGGGAAAACATAGGAAATAGAAATAGTGAGAGATTTATCATTTATTGTGGGAGAGAAGAAACTCCCAACGTGTTTTGAAAAAATAGTGAGAGATTTATCATTTATTGTGGAAGAGAAGAAACTCTCAACGTGCTTTGAAGGGAAAACATGATTTTTAATTAAAATATTTTATATTGGGCAGCAAATTCCTTTAATTTGTTTTTATATTCTTATATGTTTATGTTCTTGTTTCTTTTTAAATCTTTAGATTTATACATAACGGTAGATTTTGTTTCTCACCGATTTTTATAATAAAGTGTTTTTAATGAATCTTTTTTAGATTTTTGCATATTATGATTCAAATGCATGTTCTTATTTAAGACTTTTTTTTGCAGATTATGATTCAAATGCATGTTCTAATTTAAGATATTTTAGTTTTTTTCTGTAACGTTTTATTTTCTTTCTACCAAACATGTTGAACGCTTCTTTATAGATTTTGAATGAAGGAATGGGAATCTCATAAAGGATTCTTTATAGATTTTGAAGGATCCTTAATAGATTTTGAATTGGAAGTATGGGAACCTTATGAAGAGACTACTTCAATCATTGAATTGGCAGCTTTATAGAAAGCTTATATTTGTACGTGTTTTCTTGTTTGAAAACCACCTTGAAGAAACCTGGGCAGAAGGATGTGAGTTTCCCAAAGGTTCAACAACAAGGTTTAAGCACATAAATAAGAAAAAAATGTCACGTGGCTTGCAACTCCAACTAGTGGAGCAGTAACTAGTAAGGATAGGGCCCTCTTGCTCCGCTGCTTTTTCTCATTTTAGTCTAAGGTTTGGGTAGGGCTTTACTCACAACAAAAGATTGTGGTGAATTTCATGGCATTTCTTTTGGTAATGACATTTCATTATCTCATGTTCTATTTGTTGATGATATTGTCATGGTCTTTGATGGTTTTGATCGGCCATTATCAACCCTATATGAGGTCTTGTTAATTTTCTGTAAGGCATTGCACTAGGGTTTGGATGATTCTGAGTTAATTTCTTTACAGACTATTTCTCTTTCTCTGTTGCTAAACTTGAGGATGGCTTGAAGTATCTTGGTTTTCATCTTAAACCATGCAGATACTTTATGAAGGATTGGGATTGGCTGGTAGCTAAGGTGGAAAACAGAATTAAGAACTGGAGTTTTCGATGGCTGTCTAGGGGAGGTAAGCTTACTCTGGTCAAATCTGTCTTAGAGGCTATTCTGGTCTTTTGGATGCATTTCTGGATCCCATTGGGCATTATGGAAAATATTAGGAAGTTACGCTTCAAATTTTTATGGTATGGGAACTCTGACTCTTCTAGATTACCCTGGACCTCTTGGAAAGCTTTAGCTTGCCCAAAGTTTTTTGGGGGATGGGGGTTGAAGATTCCTGCTGATTTTGCTAAAGCTCTTGCTGCTAAGAGTGTATGTAACCTTATTCATGGTTTGGGTCTTTGGGTGAAGATAGCCATTCAGAAATATGTCCATCCTTTATCTTTACTAGACTGTATCAGAGTCAGTGTTAAACAGAAAAGACGTATTTCTATTTGTTGGAAAGTTGTCCTATGGTCCTTTGATCTTATTGCCAACTATCTTGTTTGGAAGGTTGGGAATGGTGCAGATGTTAGAATTGGCTTGGGTCCATGGGTTGGTTGCAAATGGAGACACCTTTTACCATCCCTTTTTACTAATAAACTTCACTCTGTTGGAATGCATTTTCTTAAAGACATTGGTTGTCCTGGTGTGTCTCTAATGCTGGAGCAGGGATGGCTTTCAACTGATTTGATTGGTTTAGTGGACCAGCATGATGTTACTTGTTGGAATGGTTATATGGCTATTCTTAAAGCTAGTCATGTCAAGTTATCAAATGATGTTGATATTCTGATATGGAATTAGTCAAAATCTGGGAAGTATTCTCCAAAAGTTGGATATCTTCAACTGGTTTTGGATAGGAACGAGGTGGAATTTTCTTGGTGGTGGAAGGTCCTATGGAAGTTTAAATGTCCTCTTAAGGCAAAAATATTTTGCTAGTTTTTATTATCTGATAAGGCTTTAACTTGGGATGTCATATGTAGGAAGGGCAGGGAAGGACCAAGGAGATGTTACTTGTGCAAAATGGATTCAGAGACTAACTTTTATTTGGGTGTGGATTGTTCTTTTTCCAGAAGTGTATGGCTTGAACTTGATTCCAAGTCACAACTAAAAGAATTATGGAGTGGAAACTCGGTGATCTCTTGTCTTAAGACTTGGTGTCTTAATGGGGAAGTGAAACACATTAGGTCTTTACCTGTGATTGTGTTATGGTTCATATGGAAGGCTAGAACCAGAGCTGTTTTGATGATTATTTTCTATCACCTTCTCAGGTTTCTTCTCTCTGTTTGGGTTTGTTGAGTTCTTTTCCTCAAGATAAAATTGTGGTTATAATCAGATCTGTTGTAGAGGAAGTTATTGGTAAATCTCTTCCTTGGGGATATTTTGATGGATCGACAACAAGTGATCCAAAAATTTGTGGAGCAAGTGGATTGCTTTTCATTTATGATGATCATTTTTTTACCTTTAAAGCAGGATTGGGTTATGGGACTAACAATTTTGCTCAGCTTTTTGGATTAAAGCTACTACTCACTTTGGCTTTGGATAAACATATTTACAAGTTGCTGAATTTTGGTGACTCTCAGTTGGTGATCAATTGGGCCACTAGTAAGTACAAAATTCAGAATATTCAGCTTGCGCAGATTCTTCATGAAGTCATCAGATTTTTTGATATGTTTGAGTTTGTGGATTTTAAGCATATTTTTCGAGAAAGAAACACTCTTGCAGATGTATTAGCAAAAGATGGATCTAATGTTTTGGTTGGGTCTTGGCAGATCACTGAACATCGGACAACTAATTGTTTTAAATATGTTTTGCTTTTTTTAAAACCTTTGGAGAAGACCTGGACTCTGGTTTTGTTTGAACATATTTGATTTTGTTTGCATCTGCAAGGGTGTCATGTTTATGGGTTGGCGCTGGAGGTTCATGAGAGTTTTGAGATCTGTGGTTTTCTGTAAACTTTGTTATGGGTTTTGGACAGTTCTATTTAGCTGTTATTTTTTATAATGATGGGTTGTATGATGACCTCGTGATGTATATGCTTTGTTTCTTAAACAGTTTGGGTGTTTTTTGGATGCATATTTGACAGAGGCCTATAGATGGTGGCCTATACATGCAGTTTGATACATTTTTGAGATGGAGATACTTGAGAAGTTCGATGACTGGACTTGGTCTTGGTTTTAGGACAGTCGAGTTGTGATTGTTATATTTGAATTTGATGGGTTGCATGATGCCCCTGCGATGTAAATGCTTTGACATTTTGTAAGAACTTTTGTAAGAATTTTGTTAGTGATATTTTGATAATGGACAATATTCAATTCTGATATTGGGCCATCTGAAGAATGTAATTATGTTTATATAAATAAAATTATGATTTTTTTTTTTTTTATTCTGTGGAAAAAAAAACTAGTAAGGATAGGGAGGGGCACATCACCATTATTTATTCCAAGCAGGTAAGCTACCTTTGATTTGTTGAGTGATTAAAAAGTAAGAAAATGAAAAGTGATGAGGACTTTGGTAAAGTAAAGTATTTCTTATGGATCGATATACCACTTTGGATTGCCTAGAACAATATATTCTCTTAGGCAAATATGCTAAGTTGCTTGTATTATTGGGCTATAACATAAGGGGCATACTTTTGGTGAATGGGAGAAATGGTTTAAGTAGGAAATGTATTAGAGGAGTGAAAATAATTACTTGATGTATAATTATGTTATTAATTTTATAGATAATTAAATTTGGATATTTTAGTTTTACAAAAAAATTATGATGATAATGTTGATAGTTATTAAGTTTACTGAGATTAATTCTGGTTTATGAAACTTAAAAAAACAAAAAGTTATTTGATTTTTTAAATATTTTTTTAATGTTTGAAAACCTTTAAGAAAAACATTGCTAAATCTTTTTAGTTATCATAAATCTTCATAATTGTCATAGCTTCAAAGGTTTTATATATATGTTTATATATAAAACTAAAATGAAGAATGAAGATTTCATGGGATCACTTTGTTGAACACATTTCTTATTCTCTATTGTCTCTCACGCTCATTGACACTGGAACTAATTCTCTCGAAACATCTGGAAAAACAAAATCGATATTTGTTGCATGGAGATTCATGGAAGCGTCTAGCCTGTGCAATATAATAAAATCGAAGATTTCATGCACACAATGATTTCATGAATGATCAAACAAGTACTTATATTTTTTCTTTTTAAATCTTTGTCAATTAGACAAGTCAAGTTCAAAGGGCATTTCAATTTAGTGGTTGGGCATTATGTAGCTAAGTTTCTACGAATCACAATTTTTATAAGAGAAATTGTTGAGCCTCTTAATATAAGGAGTTTGAATCGCTCAAAAAACAAGATCAAAGCCACTAATAAAGTAAAAATGCCAAATATGGTTATAAAGTGAATTAACAATGTTAAGGAAGGTAAAATCTTAACTAACATGACACTTTCAAATAGGGCACCTGTCTCGTATTCTATGTGTCGGACATGACATTTTTCTTAATACATGTTCAACACCAAAATTTTTGTATCTCAAAATTTGGAAACTTCCCAACACGTGTTGGACACGTGTCAAGAACGTGTCTTGATTTCTAGACACGTGTCCTGTTAAAAAAGGTATAGAGGAGGAGGAGGATAGATGAAAGAGCTATGACAATAATGCTAATTTTGATACGGAGGAGCAAGAGGATGATTGACAATGACTAGTACCATTGATGAGCTATGATATTCTTCCATGCGGCTATTTAGTATTTTCATTTTGTATCTAGTAGTTCTGTAGACTTAGTACAGAGTAGTATCTACTCTACCATATCTATGTAATGTTTTGAATTTTGTGGTTTAACAAAAAATATCAAATATGCAGTTTATGGTTCAAAATTCATGATTCATTGGTAATTTTTTTATTGATTCATCATTGTCAAATTTCAATTGAATGATATTATGATTGNATGTACATTGTATATACTTCTAGTTTAACTAAAAAATATAAATCTTTATGTGTATATATATATATATATATATATATATATATATATATATATAACATGTCTTTTGTGTCCTATTTCCGGGATTGTCGTATCTCATGGCAAATACTTGTATTGTTGTGTCTTCCATGTCCTGTGTCTTCGTGTGTAAAATGGAATTAAGAATCCGTATTTTTGAAAAAGTAATTTTGTGAAAAGAAAGTTTGAGAGAATTCATTTAAACGATGGTCGAAGATAAAAATTATAAATTTGATTATATTGTATTGAAAATAGATTTTCTAGTAATTGTGCATATGTCGTGATCATATCTTTTAGTGGTGGTGTTTTTTTTTAAAGACAAAGTTCAAATGTTAAGGTAGTAGAACCATTTGGGTACGTGCTTGATGATATTCACACTATTTTTGTTATATAACAAGTGAGTGTGAATCATTTATTTCTTTGATAAAGGAGGGAAAACACTACAAGACGTCAATCATAATCCAAAAGATAGATGGGTTATATAAATTGAATAATTTAATAATCACCAAAGTTATTGAACTTAAAGAATTTGATATTGAGCTCCATCATGATTTTGTTGGTTTTAGTACATAACACATAAATGAACTAGAAGAAAGTTTAAGGTAAACTTTATGATAAGAAATATGGGTTTCAAGGAACATTTTAAAATGAGGTTTAAAATGGGTTATGATATGAACTTTAAAAACTATTTTATATGGTATTATTCTAAATTATTTTATATGTTAATAATCAAGTTAGATTGATGGAATTGTATATCAATTTTTAACTTTACAAAATCGGGTTGTAATAGAGGTATTTGAGGGTTCAACTTCAAATATCAATCCAAGGGTTCAGTCTGCAGTAGAAAGGGTTCAAGGCGTAACCAAGAAAGACTTCTTTACCAAGATCACCAGGTTGCAGCAAAAAGGCAATGTAGATGAGTACACATGTGAATGGAAAGCTTTGGCAACTCGAGTTCCAGAACTAACAGATGACCAATTTCTGCAAACATACATACATGGACTAAAACCGCACATTCATGATGAGTTAGAATTACATAACACTTCTACCCTGGAGAAGGCAAGACGTAAGGTCAAAATCATCGAGAACAAGTTTAAAAGATCCACTCAAATTAGCTTCAACAAAAACTACTCCAAGTGGAGTCTTCCCCAATCATCGAATACATGAACTTCAAGATATACGTTGTCACATCTAAGGGAAGGAGAAAAACCCGGTTTAGAATCCCAGCGGATGAAGGAAGGAAAGTGCAAATATTATGGAGAGAAATGGGATCCTTTTCATAGATGTTTGCAAAGGAGCAAACCCCAAAAACTATATGCTTACGAAGCCGAAGAAGAAGAAAAAGTCTCTGAATGTGAAGAGTCATGTGAGGAGGATACAGGAAACCAACATGACTTCCACTCAGAAGTAGAAGATGACACCAACGATATCATTAGCCGCCATTATATGGATATCCCAACCACAAACACTAAAGATAAAGGGACATATCAAGAACAATAATGTTTTGGTTCTTATGGATACTAGTAGTACCCATAACTTTATTAATGCTAATCTTGATAAGATATTCAAATTATTTGTTTTCCCTATGCCTAACATGAAGGTTATGGTAGCAGATGACAAAAATATTGAAAATGTGTGAAAGTGTCACAAGGTTAAATTACAAATGCAAGAGTATAACCTAGAATCCGACTTCTTTATAGTGCCTCTTGGAGGAGTAGACATTGTATTGGGGATCCAATGTTTGCAAACATTGGGTACTTACTCCACTAACCGTCAAGAGCACTTCATCAAGTTGAAATGGATAGGGAGAAAGTACAAATTGTACGGTTTCCAACCACCCCAAACTCAATAGGTAATATCAGATCAGATGGAAAGGCCATTTCGAAAATGAGCACCTGCTTACATAATTCAATGTCAAGAGATGGAGTTGCTAACATGTGTAGGAGATGACTGCAAACCACCAGAGATACATGAGCTAATCCAAAAACACCACAAGGTGTTCCAAGAGCTTATGTTGGATCTCCCATCAAACATGAAGACTGAACACTTGATTGAGTTAGAACTAGGGGAAAACCTTGTCAATATCAAACCGTACAGATATCTCCACCACCATAAAATAGAGATCGAGAGGTTGACCCAACATTTGTTCAAATGTGGAGTCATTTCAAAGAGCATAAGCCCTTATTCATCTCCAGTAGTGCTAGTTCGAAAGAAGGATGGATCTTTCAGGTTGTGCATAGATTACAAAGGACTCTGGCAAGGTAACAATAAAGAATAAATTCCCTATCCCATTCATCGATGAGATGATGGATGAACTTCATGGAGCTAAGTAGTTATCAAAATTATACTTGAGATCAGGATATTACCAAATCATGGTTAGATTAGAAGACGTAGCCACAACTTCCTTCTGTACTCACGAGGGCCATTATGAGTTCTAGGTAATTCCCTTTGGTTTAACTAACTCTCCAGCCACTTTCCAAGCCACAATGAATGAATTATTCCAACCATATTTGTGAAAGTTTGTATTAGTATTTTTTGATAATATCCTCATATATAGAAAAACTTGGAGAGAGCATGTCCGACACTTAGATCAAGTACTAACCATCTTGGAAGAACATCATTTTTTTTGCAAAAATGTCAAAATGCACTTTTGGAAAATAAGAAGTGGACTATATTGGCCATATAATATCAAAGGAAGGAGTCAAAGTCGATCCCAGTAAGATCAAGGCAATCACCGAGTGGCCCAAACTAGATAACATCTTGAAATTAAGAGGGTTTCTAGGCTTAACAGGGTACTATCAGAGATATGTGAAGAATTACGACCATAAAACAACCCCTCTAACATATTTATTGAAGAAAAATTCATTTCGATGGAATGATGAAGTAGAAAAATGTTTTGAAGCATTAAAAAACATTATGTCATCAATGCCAGTATTAGCAACCTCGGACTTCACAAAACCCTTTGTAGTTGAGTGTGATGCTTCAGGATTCGAGATTGGAGTAGTCTTGATGCAAGAAGATCATCCAATAGCATTTGAAAGCAGTAATATCAATAAGAGAGAGAATTTGAAATCCACGCATGATAAGGAAATGCTTGTCATTATACACACTCTAAGAAAATGGTGACAATACCTCCTAGGGAGAAAAATCTTTATAAGAATAGACCACAACAGTCTTCAATATCTCCTAAAACAACAAACATTTTCAACTAAACAACATAAATAGATAGAAAAAATCGCTACATTTGACATGGAGATACTACATAAGCAAGGAAAGGACAATGTAGTTGTTGATGCCCTTTCCTGAAAAGATGAAGAAGTCAAGGCTTATGTAATCTTAGTCGTAGTTCCAGACTGGTTCGATGAAATCCAAGGAGAATATGCCAAGGACCTAGACACTTGTTCCCTAATCAAGGTAAGAGATTCAAATGGAGGAATGGCATCCTTTGGTATAAGGGAAATATATGCTTAAGCCCCACATCTAGGTTTAAGACCAATGTGTTGATAGAATCTCATGAATCCCTAGCCCCAAGACATGTAGTTTTTTTCAAAACTTATTACAATTCCAAGCAATCCTTCTACTGGAAAGGGATGTATAAAGACACTCGAAAGTATGTAGCCGAGTGTGACACCTATCAAAGAAACAAAAGCGAAAATGTCGTGACTCCAGGGCTACTCTGGCCGCTTCACATTCCAACCCATAAGTGGGAGGAAATCTCCATGGATTTCATTGAAGTGTTACCCATATCTGAAGGCAAGGACAAAATATTCATGGTAGTGGACCGATTAGCAAAATATGCACATTTTATGGGTATTAAGAAAACTAACTCCGCTAAACAAATTGTTGAAGTATTTTGTAAAAATATTCACAAATTACATGGATTTTCAAAAATCATCGTTAGCGACAGAGATGCCAAATTCACAAGCAATTTTTGGAAGCAATTCCGCAAACAAATTGGGATCACTCTTAACATGAGCTCAACCTATCACCCCCAAACAAATGGACAAACAAAAGTTGTTAACAAATGTGTGGAAGCCTATCTTCGTAGTTTCGTCACTGACAAGCAGAACAGATGGTTATAGTGGTTACATTTTGCAAAATGGTGGCATAACTCCACCTATCATATGTCAGCCAAAATGACACCTTTTCAAGCATTGTATGGTTATGGAAAGAACTCGTTCAAATTGATGCAAAAGTACCTGTAGTAAAAAGTCAACTTGAAGAAAATCAGAAAGTAATGCAAGTAGTCAAGGATAATTTAACTATGGCACAAAATCATATGAAACAACAAACATATCAACATAGAACAAAAAGAGAGTTTGAAGTAGCAGATTGGGTATTTGTAAGACTTCAACCATACAAGCAATTGTCACTTAGGCAACAAGGAAAGAATAAATTAGCTCCCATTAGAGGAAATTTCAACTCAAAATGGGCCTTTTAACTTTAAATCAAATTCCATGTCATCATGTGTTAGCCAATGAAATTCCTTTAAATTTGAAATACCGTATAGGTCTTAAACATTTTTTTAATATAAATTTGGGGACAGGTATCATTAAAACAACTACTTTTTTTGTATTTTCGACATATCACCCCATGTTTTTACTCAAATTTCGATCGGGAGAGCTCGTTGGATGCGGAATTAAATTCCGGAATTAAATTCCGCATCCAACGAGTACCCACTCGGCATACTTTTGACGGACCCCTCTACCTCAAAAACAAGAAATACCTGAAAAAATGTGATGATGACATCATCGTCACATTTTTTTAGGTATTTCTTGTTTTTGGGGTAGAGGGGTCCGTCAAAAGTATGCCGAGTGGGTACTCGTTGGATGCGCAATTAAATTCCGCATCCAATGAGCTCTTCCGATCGAAATTTGAGTAAAAACAGGGGGTGATATGTCGAAAATACAAACAAAAAAGTAGTTTTTTGTTTTTATTCATCCAAAATTAATAAATATTATTTTATTATTTTAACTATTATTTTATTAATTTTTTTTAGGAGGCCCATTTTGAGTTGAAATTTCCTCTAATGCAAGTTTTATGGGCCATACCAAATTATCCGAAAGAATAGCCCAGTAACATATGAATTGAAGTTAACAGAAAAGAGTTGAATTCACAATGTTTTTCATGTTTCAAATCTCAAAAAACAGTTGGGTCAACATCAATCTACTCCAACGACACTTCCTACCTTGGATGAAAAAGGAAAACTTGTATTAGAACCATCGGCCATCATCAACATTAGAGAAAGAATACTACGTTCTCGCATCATCAAAGAATACCTTATTAAGTGGAAGAATTGTCCAGAAGAAGATGCTTCCTCGGAAACCAAGAAGTTCACTCAATAACATCCATCATTACTTTGCTTTGAGGACAAAACATATTAAAAGAAGAGGGCAATGTTGTATACATTAAATAATATATATAATAATTAAAAATATAAATAAGAAATAAAATAAAATACCTATATACCTCTCTCTCTCTCTCTCTCTCTCTCTCTCTCTCTCTATATATATATAACCAAAATTTATTATGAAGCATTGTGACTATACGAACAATCATGTAAAGAGGCTTATATAAGCCAAAAAGACTTATTATAAAAGATCATCATCAAACATTTTTTCTTATATAAAATATATTTTATCAAATTTGTTTTGTTTACTGATGTTTCACAGTCTCGTAATCTAGAGAACAAATCCCAATCATACAACTTAGGTTACCCCATTCTACACATATTCTTGAAGAGACGATACCATATTTAGTAAGAATATCTTATATAATCTATGGTTTCTATTTTCCACTAAATTGACCCCAAAATCTACATCTTTTACTTCCTTGTCCTACCGATTATCTCCAAACCTTTTTACATATACAAATAAATATACCAAAAATATACCACTTGGCTAGATTCTTTTTTTTCAGAGGAAAAAATACAGTCTTTGTTATTCATAGGAATCAAAAGACATCATTTACATATAGCAACTTTATGACTACATCACATAAACATAAAGCTGTAACAATGCTAACTACGCCAACTAGAATAAAAGACAAAAAGTCTGATCATAGCAGACTTTCCTCATCCTCCCTGATAAATCAGGTCAGAATATGCTGAGTAAGATCGAAGATGATCGTCAAACAGACATTCCTGAGCAAAACTTACTAGCTGAAAGGTCTCATACAGAACAGACAAAGATGATCAATCAGACGCTGAAAGACAATGCTGAAAAACAATATGGCTCAGCAGCACTAAAAAAGAACAAATTGGCCTTGATTTATGACCATTGCATCCACAGTTTCCGTGAAGAATCCATATCCCATATCCAAATTGAGGGCCTGTTTAGAGAGACCATCTGCCAGCGAGTTATGCTCACGGAATATGTGTTTGAAAATCACCGGAGGGGCCAATTGAAGCATATTTCTAATATCAATACACTAGTGCATCAGTCAAGGAACATCAAGTGCAGAGATTTTGTTCAACCAAGATATAATAACGATAGAGTCGCCATAGATCAAATGCATGGGAAGACCCATCATCAAGCTCACCTTCAGAACTGCCCAAAGAGCCAATAATTCTGCTCTAGTGTTCGTGCTGCAACCAACTCCCAAAGAGAAACTGAAATAATGAGAATCACTAAGAAATATTACAAAACCTGAGCCACCTATATTCTTTGCAGCAGCCCCATCGAAAAATCCACAAGGAAAGACCTTCACCGGTTTAGAACCAATATTCCTAATTTTTTTTTATTTTCAATGGAACTGGATAAGCATTTAATAAACCTTCAATCCTGGATATAAGAGCAGAGAAAGCAGGTTTCCTGTTTTCAAACAGACAGTGATTCCGAAGGAGCCAGATACATCAGAAGATAAATAATGGAAGGTATCTATAAGGAGCTGAATGCACCACCGATTTAAACCACTGAGCCAGATGGGACGAGACTGAATTGAGGGACGGAAATGAGAGCCTATACTTGGCCTCAAAATGAGCTCGGATACACACCGTGAAGGGACAGGCCAAAAAAAGATGGTAAATATCCTCTTCATTTCTTTCACACAGCACACATATGCTCGGGCCATGGAATCCTCTACTCTGAAGCTGGTCTCATGTTAAAATCTGGCCATTAGCCACGAGCCAAATAAAACAAGTTATTTTCAGAGGTAAGTTTAGAGTCCACAGAAAATCCAGAACCGGATCTTGGAAGTCTAAACCACTTGGCTAGATTCATTGATTGGATAAGGGATATTGTGGTAGTGATAGAGTAACTAGACTTTAAAATAATCATTTCACGAACATACAAAGTAAGGTATATACGTACCATTTCTTTCCTTACTTTAAGGGTGGCGTTCCTCACTCTCTCAGGAGATTGACTTTTATTATGGCTTGTAAAGGTTGGTAAAACAACTCGATAGAATCTTTTGATTGATATAGTTACCGTGTGGGGTTTTAGATACTAGGGTGGATTATCGAAAATCCTTCCTCTTTTCTTTCTTATTAAGTTTATCAATTTTATTGTTTTTAGTTTATCTTTTTTCTTTCTTATTAAGTTTTTTCTCAATTTTATTGTTTTTATATGCGCAGGCAAAGAGCCGAACACGTCATTTTTATTGGTTTTATATTGTTTTTATATGCGCAGGCAAAGAGTTGAACACGTCACTTTTATTGGTTTTATATGCTCAGGGTTGTGCCTCGTTCTTCTTAGGTTCGGTGAGTCACTTAATGTACCTCGTTCGATACAGTCGAGTCACTAACCATACTTCACCATTTTTAGGTCAAACAAGTCACTTAACTTAGGTCTTGTACATAAATAAAAACCAAGTCACTTAACATATATTTCCTTTTTGGGGTCTTTGTTCCTTTCTAAAGAACCTCACGCTCCTTGGGTCGGGTGTGTGACTCATACCTTGTACCTTGACCTAAAAAGGGCGAGTACTTCATTTTTATTCATTCCATGATTTTTTTTAAAATAATATACAACTTCAGAACAAAAAGTACCTTGCATCTTACAAAGATGGTTATATCATTGGATTGTAAATTTATGCATGTACAAGCTCCAACAATCTACTTGCGCTTTGAGCTCAAATCTTCCATGTATTGTTCTTCTGCTAAACACAATTGTACATCTCCCTTCCTTCTCCCCAACAACCATTTCTAACCTACTCAAAAGAAATGCTGAAAACACAAACTCTCCTTTGATGCCAATGTGTACCGGCATCAATATGTGCCACTACATGGTTTCTCTATCCATTGGTAGATAAGGTTGATATAAAATTTGCAAGGTGAATATGGCAACCCATCATCAAGCCATAAAGTACATTCATTATATCCACAACATGTCTCAAGGCTGATCTATATGCTCTAATAAAGGCGCTCTTTGGCTACCATGAAAATANAAAAAAAAAAAACCTCACTCATAATTTAGGACTTGCTGCCCTCCTATGGAGGGCAGGAAATTTCAACAATTAACCACGATCTTCAAATATTGTTGTCCCATACAAAATACAACCCCAAAAACACATGCTTCAGCTGGAGTTTTATGCACAAAATGAGAACAAGATGAAGTCATGCTATGGCTTAAAAAATTCTGCAGTTTCATATTCATAAACATGCCCCATATTCTAAAAACAATTCTGCATTATACATGAGAAAACATGGATGCAAAATTTCTGAGTTTTCATCTCCACGGAGATATCGCACCAAATCAGCCCTAGTGATGAGAGGATATTTTTGTTTTAAAAAAATGGAAAATGGCTCATATACCTTCATAATGCTTGGCTGCCCAAGAGACTCCAAATCTGAAAATCCATCCCTAAGGCTTTCACTATCGGTGCCATAAATGGAATCTCCATCAAAATATAAGCAACTTCTTTCCCATCTATGCTTTTGAATATGGAATAGAGTGTAAATGATTCTACACTCATGGATGCCATCTTCTTCCTCACATGAGAAAATGGGCACATCTGAAAATTATTCATATTTCAAGGGTTTCTCTAATAAATATGCCCTTTCTAAATCATTAAACACTTGATCATTAGATCTAGAACTTTGAGGAGGAAAATGGCTTACCAAACCCTTGTATTCAAGAGAGGATGATGACAAAACAAGCTACGTCCGTGGATGAAGACTGCATATACTATTGAATGAAAACAAGATTCCATTCATTGGATGATTACATGGTCGAAGCCGACTTGCATTAAGATAAGTCCGATGTATAACCAACTGACGTGGTCAAAGACATTTTACAGATCCACCTTAGCAATGGAAGCCTTCTTGTGACCTACTTTTGATGAGTGCAAAATCTCTTATGCCAATCCTATGGCATCTTGGATGTAATGACCCCCCCAAAATCCCATGTGATATTAAATCATTACCCTCCTACCGTTAGGTCAGAAATTCCTCCTCGCCCCATTTGTATTACATTTCGGGTTCATTCAACTTCAGTAGCATATGATCAGCTTGGACAATTGTTGCAGGTTTGTTCTGTTGGCATTGGGAGGGAAGTAGGGTAGGGTGGGATATAGCTTTTCATTCCATTTTTGCACTCGAGGGTTCAAGGTTCTTGTGTTACAAAGATGCCCCGCTTTAAGGCATAGAGGTTGAGCTGGAAGGGATTTTTATTTCAGGGAGATATGTGGGATTCTGCCACACAGTCTAGGAAGGATTGGCATTCTCTAGCTCAGGGGTATTGAGTGATTTACCCTGACCATCCTTCGATTATGAAGGTTCGAGGGATTATTCTGGAGTATTATTTATTCAAAATGAATGTTGGGATGCCAAGGATGTTTTGGAGGTATTGGGGTGGAGCTTTGGTTGACCACTTCACCAGTATGGCTCTCATCCCCTGTATTTAATGCTTCATCATCCCCTGAATTTGATGCTTCATCAAAGACATCCGGTATCCCCGATCCTCAAAGCTAGGTGGGTGTCCACAGGTCTAGAGGAGTGTTTGGTCCATTCGATTTTCTTATGCTGAGGGTTTTTCTTGGTTGGTTATGTATCAAGGGATCCGATCCAATGATCGATTAGCCAAGAGTGGGCTTTCTAATGGCATTTGTCCTCTCTGTCATCGCTTAGAGACTATGAATCCCACTTTTTGGAAGTGTCCATTTTCCAAGAGCTATTGGAGATATTTAAAGGATTAATATTAAGTTCTACTTTAGGGAAAGGTTCATTGGTTTTCTGCATTGCTTGGAGATTGTTGTTCTCTAGTTTGTACTACCTTTTCTCGGATATGGCACTGTTTTCAAATTTTGACTTTATTTTTTATATAGAAGAAAGAGTGTAAGATTGTTTTTTATAACAAGGTGATCTATTTAACCTTTGTTAGAGGGTATTAGGTCTTTCTCAGGCATAAAGGTATAATCTAATAGGACTTGTGCACAGTCTTGGAAGCTCCTAAAGACAGGAAAGGACTCGACACCACTTGAGAGCCAGAGCAAGTCGTTGTACTCAATTAAAGGTTCTTTATAACACAATTTTTGTTCAACAACCCTATGCGATATATAACTAAGCAAAATGGAAAAAGATTAGAGGAGTACACCGACGAGTCTTTGGGTGAAAACGAATCTTGGTTTTGCAAATGGGATATACTACAAAGAAAATCTAAGATGAGCAGATTTGACATAACGTTCAGTCGAGTTCTAACATTTTCCTTACTCATATCAACACTATGATGCTTGCTCGAGTAAGGAATTCAACTGACCTTTCTCAATAATATAGCAGAAGAACTAGCAATATAGCAGAAAGTGTCGAACCTTATTAACATTGAAAAGGGACGACAAGTCTTGAACGATTATTAATCGAGTTTGAGAAGAACTTGTTTGTTATTCAACCCTCTTGAATCTAGAAGCACGCTTGGTATTTATACCTTCGATTAGACATGTTCAATGTGTTCTTTCCCAGAATACTATACCTTCTGTCAAATATTTTTCTATTTGTGCTCAAGATCCGGTTGATATCTCAACCCCTTGAGTGAGTAAGTTTAGCAATCAATCTCCGATTAATCATTTTTATGATTTGATGATTGCTTGCTCAAGCAATCGAATTAGATTAGACTGAGGGATACGTAAATGGACCTTCCTAAATTGTGCTTGCTCAAAACCTTGTATAAAGACCATTGCAGATTCATTTTCATCTATTGTTAAATCCCCTCTCCCACTGACCTTTCTGTTTGATGAGAGGGACACTTGCACTTTGATGGTGTAATCAATCAACATCTGGACCTACTCAGTATTGAATAAATATAGGGAAGAAATGAATAAGAGAAAGAATGGAGCTGTAATAAATACGAAAAAGTAGGAGTAATAGTAGTAGGAGCCTAGGAGGTAATCATACTAGTAACTACTCATTGTTACAACCAAACATACATACAGTAACCAAATTTCATATTACGTACATAACGACTCCCATGAAATACTATGAATATGTAGTCAATCATCTAAAATCTTTCTTTCTCTCCTATTCTCATTCAATCAAATCAGAAATATCTTTAGAATTCCTGGTTGGTTGGTTGGTCGTTAGAGGGTTCAAAGGGATTTATATATATTATAACATGAAGAGGATGGGATGCCTAATAAATATTGATTTCAAATTATATAATCATTGAATCAAAAATTGTGGAGGAAAATGCGTTGTTAGCATGGGAAAGTGAAGTTAAAAAATTGAATTGAGAAAAACTAATGTGGTGATTTAAGTAAAAAATATTATAATTTTTGTGATACCATTGATTTGGTTGATGTTAATAATGATGATATACATGGTCCCTCTCATGTTATGAGACTTAGAATTATGATTTTAGTGATATCTATGAAGGTGAATCTAATATTGAAGATGATTAATTTGGTTGCTTTGAAAAATATATAAAAGGAATTGGTTCCAAAACTCATGAATAAAATGAGTTTCAATAATAAAAAAGTTTAGGTAAAAGCGGGAAAGGCATCTAGAATCACATACATATATGTATAAGGCCAAGAAATGAAGGCTTTGGTTATGAAGGTCACACAAGCAACGGTGACATCAAATTTGTGAACGTCGAAACATCGAAATAAGGTGAGTCGTCTAGAAGTACTAGTACAATGAACTAGGAGTGGAAGCAAGAGCACTATTGCAATTATTGTGGTAGGACAAGGAATATACAAGATAAGTGTTGGAACTAGCATCCTTGTAGTGTTATGGCTCCACCAATCATGATCGGACATGTTGGAAAAGACAAATATTCAAACCTCACATGCAGTTATATTGTTGCTGGATAGATGTGCAAGAATGGAAAAATGCTAGTTTTATGTTAAAAATATTCTATAAGGTAAAATCCTCGAATGTACAACAAAATCCCCACTTGAAAAAAAAATCCATGAGTTAGTCACTTGTCAAGAAGGGGAAGTGAAGGAGTAATGTCAACTTCTCATGCTTAGGTTAGAATCGCCAATTTAATTTTTCAATTATTGTTTGAGTAAATCAATCAGGTGTATTTTCACCTTGTAATTGTTAGTAGTAATCTAAAAACCTTTTGTTATGGTTAAAGCTAAACCAATGAAAACCCTAGATGATGTCTTGATTAAAAAGCTAAGCTAGGGAAAAGCCTAGATATGATGATTTGCTTGAGGTTCACCCATAGAAAACCCATGAGATGATTAAGGATAAGCTAAAGAAGACTTTGACATGAAGATGATGTAGATATTACGGTGAGTTCAAGTTAATGATGGTCACTTTTGGTTCATTTTAGATGCAACATAAAACTAAAAAAATAGCCATTCCTCATCTTTGATGGCTATTTTGAGATACTTGCCCAATGATTCTAGGTTTCAATAAAAAAAGATGAAATGAAGGAAATTAGATCACCTTTATGAGTACATAACTTTTATTTATTGAAAATTTTCATAACTAGCTCAATTATGATTTTTTTTATCATTTACATTTTATTTTTTTTAGCAAATTATAAGGTATATGTCCTTTTTGGTGCAACCTTTGAGTGCCCAAATGATAAAATCAATATACGGAAACTTGTAAACACGTAGATAACAAGTAGTACTAGTGCAATGTTATTTTTCTAAAAATAATTAGCATGTTTTATTTATTTTTATAATTATCTAAGTGAGGAGAAATTAACATGTTTTATTTATTTTTATAATTATCTAAGTGAGGAAAAATTAGCATGTTTTATTTATTTTTAAAATTATCTAAATGAGGAGACATTAAAATTAGTTCACCAAGTGTTGGTGCCCCTTTTGAAGGTCTTAAAGTTGATTGGATTTTGTATAGCGTGTTTAGTAGTGCAACATATATTTTTTATGAAATGGTTGAGAAATGAAAAAGTTATGGCTGAAAAGCCAACATGATGTTTTTTCTATTCAAGAGTTATGTCATATGTAAAATAGAAAAAAAATTAGTAAAAATTAATATTTAAAAAAATTACATATTTATAATCTACAAAAATAGTTCTATTTATGTCTGCAATTCCTGCATTAAAAATGATTGTGTAGCATACTATAACGGGTCGTCTACCACATGCATATTGGGTAAAGGAAAAAAATGTCAAATTAGTTGTGGTTTACTCTATTTCATAGCACATGTTGGTTTAATTCGAACCCAAAGCTGAAGCAGACACATAGAATTAGAGATGACATGCAAATATGGTTTAGGTGTTAAAGAAGGTGAACTCGTTCCTTTTAAATTCAAATTGGATTTAAAGCTATAATTTTATATATTAAAAACACATGCATGATATGGAAATAATGAAAATTAAAATTGAATTTCAATGAATAGAATGCACCATTTACATACTAATAAGACATGCATGATATGTAAATAGTAAAAGGTTATATAGCCTATGTCTTAATAATTTTTACCATATTTTATATATTTAATAAATTTTAAATTCACAAAAAAAAAACCATATAGTTCATAAGGTGCATATTCTATGAAGATAATGATAGACTAATCATTACCATTGGCTAATTTGAAAAACCATGGGCTATTTGTCAAAAACCATTAGCCTAATACTAAACATCTTTTTCCTATACAATTAGATGGATGGTATATATTATATATAATAATATAATTGGTGGTTGTTATATCACATGATAGATATACTATAAGGATGGGGGAGTTATGAATTATATATATGTATATATTAAGTTTTTTTTGTTTTTTTTTAACAAAAGGTTGAAATTAATCAACGTTAGGAGATCGCGTGCTCATTTAGTTGTGTTGTCAACAAGATTGTTTAACCTTCACCTGAAGTTGTCCTCCACCCTTAGAGTTGATATTTGGCTGACTTTAAACGCCTTAACACACATCAAAGAATCTCGAACGTGGCAGGATTGCACAACGAAAAAGAGAAATAAGTTGGATAATTTAAACTGCATGCACACTGCATCTCCGACACAGGCTCAACACAACATGGTGGTGAACCTGTCGCATAACCAGCTAGAGGAATCCTCACGCAGGGTTCTGAAACATGGTCTGAACTTCGTTGTAGCTCCGCAGGTGATTCTTGTAGAAGAAATAATAAGCAGCATTGAGGTAACCATTAAAGACAAAGTTGAGGAACGAGCGAAGGAAATTAGACAGGACTGTTCAATCATCCTGAGACGTTCCAAACCTCTTCCCAAAAACCTGTCCAAGGATAAGATCAAAGCCTTCAAGGAATTAAAAAACAACAAACTTATTGTCATCCTCAAGGCTGACAAAGGAAACACGACGGTGATACTTGACGCAGAATACTACCACACGAAAATGATGGATCACTTCACAACTAGTGGGAGCTACAAAACGTTAAGCAAAGACCCTAGCAATAGAATCTTACGGGAAGTTACCAAGGCAGTGAAGGGTTCATCTTTGGATGAATTGGTAAAAAAGAGGATTACACCGAGTTGCGCCATTATTCAAAGGATCTATGGATCTTCGAAGATACATAAGGAAGGCATACCGCTCAGGCTAATAGTAAACACCATAGGGTTCCCCACATATCATCTTGCAAAATTCCTGGCAAAAAAGCGTTGACCTCTTTCTAGGAATACTTCCTCATATGTTAAAGATTCATCATCCTTTGTGCAATGGATTAAGAATCAGAAGATAAAAAGTAAAGATTTGATGGTGAGCTCTGACATTGTGTCGTTGTATACTAAGATCTCGGTGGATGAAGCTATTGAAATAATTAAAAACATCACCGATGAGGAAACATCAAGTTTGGTAAAACTTTGTCTAAAATCAACATACTTTAGCTACAGAGGGGTAATCTATGAAAAAACTCATGGTGTTGCTATGGGCTCACCATTATCCCCTATAGTGGCGAATATCTATATGGAACACTTTGAAGGAAGATCTCTCAGCTGCCTTTCCTCAACACCGAGGGAATGGAAGAGATACGTAGATGACATTTTTGCAAAGTGGGGACATGGAAACGAGAAGATCAACGATTTCCTGGCACACCTAAATAGCCTCTCGAAACACATTAAGTTCATTTTGGAAATAGAATCGAACAACCAACTACCCTTTCTAGATGTCCTTCTCACAAAAAAAGAAGATGAGAGTTGCGGGTATCAAGTTTATCAGAAGAAAACACACACAGACAGATACCTTCATGCAGACTCCCATCACCACCCTAACCAAAAGATCAACATTATCAAGACTCTCATGAGTCGGGTCTCGAGAATAGCAGATTTAGAACACCTCGACGAGGAACTAGACGAGAATAACTGATTCAGGATTAAGCACCTTTGTAACCTAGGGTCTGGGGTTACCAACTTACTACTAACCTTGCAGACAATCAGCTTTACCAGAGAATAGAAATGGAATAGGAAGAAAGTCTTGACTTACTCGATTACCGACGGTTGATCCAAGCTTGATCTTCTCCCACTCCTCTTCTCTCCAAAGCTTCTAGGGATGCACCTCTTTCACCTGTAAAGAGCAAATTATCCAAGTACTATCTCATGCATGTATATATAAGAGGTTAGATAAATGGTATGCCAAATATATTCATTAACCACGATACATAAAAGAGACTCAACACAATGTTGGAAGAATAATTCTCTTTATTAACAATCAATGAATGAGATAAGAATGCAACCCAACTTCTAAGACAAGGACTCCTCTGCAACCAAAGGACTCTGAGTTCTGCTGCTCCAAGACTTCTGAAGATATATCACCAGCATAACTTTGCTCTCTAATCTTGATTGATTAATGCCCTCCCCAAGGCCTCTATTTATACTTTGGGAAATAGAGTGATTTTGAAGGTTGGGGTGGTTGAAACAGTTGGGATATTTAATGATTAGGGGCCAACTAATATCTATTAATCGTGTTTTATATTTTTTAAGGTCGAAATGAGGTATATGCGACTATGAATATAGGCAACCCACGTATGACATGCGAGTTGCTTAAAGGAAACCCGCGTACGCTGATGTACGCGGGTTGCAATGCAGATAGTCGCATACAGTATGCGAGTTCCAATGGAGATAGTCGTGTACAGTACGCGGGTTGTAATGGAGATAGTCACGTACACAACTCAACACTTAGAAAAATTATGTAGCAAGCTGGTTTAAACGTAAATGTATCCCAAGTCATGCTCATCTATAGTGTTTTGGCAAACTTCAATCCTAAGATGTCATTTTGTGTACCAACATAAGGAATGTCGGCACTCAGACGGAGAAGTGCCATTTGGGTTGATAACAGATGCCCCCTAATGTGTGAGGTCAAAGGGAAACGATGGCCAGAATACATTATAATCATTATCTTGGAGAACCCAGAAGTCCAATGGAACAGAGGAAGTACCTAAAACAAATACATAGTAATGTCATATACAAAATCATATCTGAGGATGCCATGTTCAATATACTGGAACACTAGCTCCTTTACAATATTTGAGTACATCATATGATATGGGTACAAGACCACGTATATTACAAAGGTGGATCAAAGCCACAATATACAATAATGATGAGTCTTCAAAGACCTGGAAACTATGTAAGTGATCACAACATAATCTTGCAAACTTAGGCCATAGACATGAACCTAAGGTCTTCGTCAAAAACCAAAAGAACCAGTACAATCCAGGCCATGTGAATAAATTTTATTGAAGTCGAACATGGATAGGATTCAATAGATTATCAACCAATAGGTGATAATCGACAACTGAAGCAAAGGAATTCACCAAGAATGAAAGTGAATCCTAAGGTACGATTGTCAAAAACTCTAGGTCTTCGTCGTCAGAAAGTGCTGATGGGAAACCATACTATGATGAGAAAGGAAATAGATCCTCCAACGGATCACAAGAGTGACTAGGAACTAGGTAAAGGAAGGGGTACACAAGTAATAACAGATAGGACAATGATGGAATCAGGATATAGATAAGATGCAGGGTTAAATCCTTGAACAATGACCACGACACAAAGATGACCCAAGGCAGCTTTTAACTTTGCAGACAGTACAACTAGACTTATCTATCATGTAGGAGACATGATCAGATTCCCTAGGTATAACTGACAAGAGGAGGAGTAAGAAACTCGAAGTAATAGCTGAACTGAAAGTGAACACTGAAACATGAGTATTGGAAAAAAACAGAGAGTGCTATGTTCAAGGAAGACATGCTGCCACCGACTGGGAAACAAAAGAAAACTTCTTCCTTATCTTTCCTGTTAAATTTTAACGAGTCTAGGAAAGTCAACTCAAGTCTCTCTTCATTTTTTGACAAGCTTAAAGAGAAGAGGAATAATGCTTGATAATGTCACTGATTCGTGGATTTTATGAGCCTGAACTAGTACATGCTCATTTGGTGTTTTCATGTTTAGAAAGTCTGAAAAATCTGAATAAGACTCCAGGGGGGTCCTTTTTCTTCCAATTTAGTCTCCTGAGGCTGAAAAAGTATAAAACATACCATAGAAGAACTCTCTTAACTTTCGTAGAAGAAAAGGTGAAACTTTTTCGTACTTAGTCAGGGAGGTCTGAAAAAGTTTAAATTACGACCTACCCAACGCTCCTTCGAGAGAAACATATAGCTTGAGTTTTACGAGTGTGAAGGAAAGCAAGATCACTCGAAAAGATCCATTTGAGTACAAGAAACGGGCCTTACAACAATAAACTCGATGTTCTGTTCTTGGTGTTTAACGAGCATGACAAAGACATGAAGTACACTCGGAATCTTTTTCATGTTTAGGTCTAGAGCACGAAAAAGAGAAAACTGAGCTCATACCGGGTGTTCCTTTTCCGTAAATTTATGCCCTCAGGTCTGGAAAAGTGATAAACCTACACCTGAGAATACTCCTCTCAATTCCACAGAAAAAAGAGTGATCCTTTCTCGTAGTATTCCACATGGTCCGAGAAAGAGATAAATTACCACCAATGTGGATGCCCATTCACATATTCTTAATGAGCTTGAATGGACAATTTTACTCGGCAGTCAATTCTATTTTGAGGAGTTAGACCTGGGACTAAAGAAACTCCATAAGGGTGGGGAGTCTTATAAAGGGATAGCTTGTAAAAAGAGACCGAAATGAGGCTCAATTTGGCGTGAAAAATAGCTAAGAGACTCCCCTGAACCTATGACAACTGCAGCATGAGTATCAAAAAACAAAAAGTGGGTTCTAAACGAGGATACTCATGTGAGGAAAGTCCTATCCACAGAAGAACAATGGCATAAACGAGGTACTAATGGTTAAAAATACCATAGTCCGTGGTCAAAGTGGTAATGCTAGGATTAAGATGGATTAGGTATGAATGCAAAATGCATGTGAATGGCCAAAAACCATCCTATACGAGCGAAAAAACAACTTTAAACGACCATAGACCTGTCACATTGAAGAAAAAAGATATGGTATTAGTTTGATTTTTATATAAAAAGTATGAACTATAGAAAATAACCCACTTTTAAAATAATATTTCTATAAATAGTTCAAAATAGAAATCAAAACTCACCATTTGATATTTTACCCAAAATAGACAAGTTTTACCTCAACCTTTGATTGCTCGTTGTGGACAACTCGGTGGACAATTCTCGAAACCGCAAGTGCCGGGTAAAACTACACTCCATGCTCTTTCATTTGAACCAAGCAAAATTTAATTTTTGGCTAAATTTTCATGTTTTTCAACGTCCTCAAAGAAAGAACGTCGTGTACGTGGGTATGGTATATCAACAGTCACATACACGTGTTTTGTACGTGGGTTTCCCGAAGGCAAGTCGCGTACAATACGCGACTTGTCTAAAGAACATTCGCGTACACTGTGCGAGGTAAAAAAAAGCAATGTAGGGCCAATTTTTTTTTTATATGAATTTGATGGTTGGTAAATGGCTTGTTATCATATTGAAATATGGTGCTTGAGTGGAGGGAGAGGGAACATGAAGACATGGACCAAGAATCTCTACAAGATGCTCCCACGATAAATGCTTTGCGGCAAAGTGGGTAATTAAAATTCTTCTGTACCTCACCTATGCAATCAAATGTTCGCCTACTAGAGTTTTTGATAAACTATTGGGATAATGATATTAGTATGTTTAACCTTCAAGGTGAGTTTCTAGAGGTTACCTCGGAGGATGTCTACTTTATCTCCAGTTTATCACAACGGGGAGCTCTGGTTAACTTGGAAGGTACCGGTAGAGGCGATGACCTTCTAAGTGTACATAACTACATAGATATATACTGCAGGCCTGGTACTCAAAAGAGGGGTAGCTGCATCCCTATTGTTCATATTCGCAGCTTGCCATTACAGGTGTTGGCGAGTACTATAGTGAGGGTTGTAGGGTCATCATCACTTCACCTTGCAACTCAGAACCAAATGAGACTTGCAGTGGACTGTATATGGGGAGCTCTATATGACTGGTGTTTGGGAGTAATCTCGATAATGAGAAAGCAACTCTCTGACTGTAAAAGAGGCCGGTGGAATTTTTTTGGTTATTCTAGCATATTGGTGGCCTTTTTCTTTGAGAGGGTGCCCGGTTTGAGTCCTACAATACCACTACCAGTTCGTTCTCCCCATCAGCCTAGACTGAGTACGTGGGGAGAAATCTTCCTCCGCCAGGGAGGCGGTGGATCGGTTCAGAGCGTATACGACGACGACTTCTACTTTTGGTGGGAGCGACGATTAGCAGCACTAGAGCAGTTTCCATATGCTGGACTAGATTTTTGAGGTGACACCGACCTTGTCCTCCCTCCTGGAGGAGCATGGCGAGAGTCAGGTATTTTTATTTTCAAGTTTTAAAATTTTTATGAATTTTAATTATAAAGATATATACATATGTATAAGAGTTTTTAATCCTTTTAAAATGTTAAAATGTAGATATTGGACCAGTCTGCCCTGCTGGGCATCCATGCATGTATGTGCATCCTGTGGTGGGAGAGGACCAGGATTAGGGTTCTGTTGAGGCCTGGAAATTCACAGGCAACAACAGTAAGGGATTCTCGCCAGTCAACGTTCCCAACTAGCTCATGACTGTTTGATGTAGGGAATCCGTCCGGTTTGCGGTCCGGCTACCGTAGGTCAAGTAACAAAACAAAGGGTTTTACCGGTTGCGGCCCGGTCCACCGTGTATATTTTTGTTTTTTGACTTTGAGTATGATATGCAAGTGCCTAATTAACCATGCAAGGTGATAAGGATGCAAAGAGTAGTCACAATGTGATGCGCAGGTTCTTACCTCTCGTCTTAGAACTCACAAGCATCTAAATCACATATGTAGTAATAAAATAAAACTAACTACACTATCTCTAGAGAACTGGATATTGATTCATGAGTAATGCACTACTGTCTAGATGTTATGGAAAATCGAAGATAGCTGTTCTTATAACCAAACATATAAACATGAATAAAAGTATACATGATAAGATAGCTCATCAATAGTTAAAAACTCCCATTACTCATAGTGGAAAACATCATAAGGATACTGAAGAACATTCAGACAAGAAAATAGGTTCAGGAAGTCAAAACGCTCTCACATTTAATGAAACACAGTTGAAAACGAAATAGTTCCCATTCAACATCTTTCATTTAGATGCATTGATCCATTCCACATAACACTTTCTCCAATAGGGAAAATTTGCAATTTCAGGTTTGTAAAACGAAATAGTTCCTCTTACAAGCAATAGTTTACAAGTTTTTCAAGGGGAAAAGGCCCCTCTCAGTTCTAACTTATCAATATTTAAACTAAAACAGTAGATCGCTTGGGCTGCCCCCCAGCGTGTGACCTTTCGGTTCCTCAAACGTTACATATCCCTCTTTTTTATCTTTTCTGTGCGCACTCATGATTCGCTGAGTAACTGACAGACCTTTCAGGTCTGCGCCTTTGTCGTTATTGGCCTCGCCTTCTACTTTGCTTTCCCTCCTTGCAATCTTGTCTCCTATCTATACCTTCACGCTGCGGCAGTAGGAACAGTCTTTTGAATCTTCCTGCAATAGAACGACATCTATCATTCATGGGGGATTTATTTTTTAATAAAAATCAAACTACGTTAAATTTTATCAACCGAAACGGATAAGTAGCAGGAAAAGCCATGTACTGCATCACGGTTACGAGAATTTTATAAGCACTGACACCACTATCTCGTTCGCCTAAGGGTTCGAAGGAATCACCAATGACGGGAAATAAATACTCATCGGTGGCTTAGAATGCTAACATCAGTAAGGTAGACTTATTTGCAACCGCATAAGCGAGTCTTTAAAGGTGACGGGCACCACGAACCCACTTAAGCCTATCGGGGTCGGAAGAGCTAAGACCTAAACTGTGGGCGGGAAAAACCTCCAATCAGAAATCAGAAGGACATTGACATCGGAAGCCAAATGCTTTGCCCAGCCGCAACGGCGGAAGAGAAAAAGGTTATAGACATGCGACTAGAAGGCCGACACGCATCGGTGAGCGGAGCGCTTACGCTTCGGGTAGCTAGTTGCTTTGGGAGCCGCAACGACAAAAGAGAAATAGAAAACAACCTTCGATGTAAGTGTTTAAAACTTTAAAATTTGGCAACGATTGGAACTGTTTCACCTCCGAAACAACGTTTTTTCAAAAAACACTTGACCTGATTTATCTTCGACTACAAAAACTAGACTCTAACATCTGTGACCCGCAACAATTTCTAACACAATCAATTTCTAAAAACAGGACGAGAGTTCATTTTCGAAAATCATCCAAAATTCACGCAGCATTAAAATCATAAAGGGGGGTCCAAAATTTGAAAAAAATTGGGGAGAACAGTGCAGCTGCAACAACTGGCGGTTACCTGGTGAACCTAGATCTCTGGACGATTATTCCTTGAGTAACAGACTGTTTAACAACAAACGCATCTATTGAATTCTTCCAGCTATCTGGATTTCTCAAATGGCAAAAGTGTGTACCTTTATTCACTGATGATAGTCCAATTTGGGAGAGTGGAAACCAAGATTCTCAAGTCTAGATAACTCTGTTGAGGCTGAAGGATGAGTTTCATTGTTACTTGTCTTTAGGTAGCTGGCAGCTTGGACACCACAGGATTGTAGCATATGGCAAACAAAAATATTCATTTGTTCCTCATTCCCATGCCACTTTAGCACTTTTGTGCTTTTGGACTTTTGTCCTTTTCATATGAGTCCTCCCGCATGCCTTTCTTTCTGAATTTTAATTCAGGCTCCTCTATCCCAAGTGTCCTTTTGTGTGATAGTTTTATTTCACGTTTCAGCTCACAGACGGAGAGGAACTTTCGGCGATTTAGTACTTATGGTTCAACATTTATTTTGATATATAATGCTTTCATGGGAGTTTTTTGACTCTTATCTGCCTTTTGGCGTTCGTTTCTTGGCATGGGATTATTTGTATTTAATATACTACTTACCTTGCTTCTTTCCATGGGTCCTTTACTGTCACTCCCTAGGACATTTTAAATGTGACATGGATGGAGCCTCAAAATAGTATTCCAGACCCTTTGATTCTGGTTTATTTCACAGGGGTTAAGCAGGACTTCAATGCGCACATAGCTATTTGAGAAAACTGCTAAAATGGAAGAAGTTCTTTTTAGATAAACAGTAATATACAGTCTTATACCCAAGAACTTTGGTTAATCCAAAATTCTGATGTTCTCCATGCAACCGTGGGCTTTCCTCCTTTATTGAAATCGACAGAAAATTAAACTAAAACAAAACTAGACCTTATGACTCAAAGACTCAAAAAGACGACCGAGCCAGATTATTTATGTACAAGATAGAAGAACACACACAAAGCTCAGGAAAAATAAGGATTGAGAACTAAGCCATTTACTGGTAAGTTCTCTTCCCACCCTTGTAGTTCTCGTAACTTATAAGTGGAAGGGCCAAGCTTCGTCGCAATCTGGAAAGGACCTACCCACAACTACTGGAATTTCGTGTGTTTTCCTTTCTCATCATGGGGGTGATCCCACTTGAGAACCAAATCTCCCACTTCAAAGTCTTTTGTTCCTACCTTATGTTTGTCGAACCATCTCTTTATTACCTCTTGTTGCTGCTTAAAGCGCTCTTTGGATTTAGATCGAGCCTCTTCTGCTTTCAGGAGATTATATATCCTCATTTGCAAAACTTCATCATCTGACCCTCTAGATTCTTGAGCTATTATGGAAGAGGGTAGCATGATATTGGGGGGAAGAATGGCTTCTTTACCATACACAAGGGTATACAGAGACACTCCTATCGAAGACTTGGGGGTAACTCTATCGGCCCAAAGGGCGTTTGGTAGTGCTGAGTGCCAACTCCTTTGGTTTTCTATTACAGTCTTCTTTAAACTTCTAGTCAGATTTTTATTGGTAGATTCAGCCAGGACATTTCCTTGTGGATAGTAATTAGCAGAATAATGCAATTTTATTCCTTTCTCATGCGCAAAAGTAGTTAGTTTAATCGATGAAAAGTAAGTAGCATTATCAAAGACTAAAGAAACTGGAACTCCAAACCTGGTCATAATATGGTCCTGCAGGAAGCTGATGACCGCGTCCTCATTTATTTTGTGCAGCGGGATGGCTTCAACCCAGCGAGTGAAATAGTCGGTTGTAGTCAGAATTCACTTGTGTTGCAGGGAGGAGTTCAGCTTTATTTCCCCAATAATATCCAACCCCCATTGCTCGAACGGTTCCGTGATCATCACAGGCTTCAGTGGTGCGGCCGCTTTAGATTGTCTTCCACTACACCTTTGACAAATGTCGCATTTCCTGACATGGGCGTGTGCATATTTGAAAAGCGTGGGCCAATAGTAACTGGCTCTGAGAATTTTGTGAGCTGTAGTATCTCCTGAAAAATGTCCTCCAGCAGGCCCGTCATGCAAATCTGTCATTACTTTCGTCGCATCTTCTTTCTCTCAGCATCTAAGAAGAACTTCGTTGTAATTTTTTCTGAATAATATTCCTTCAACAATTTGATAAGAGGATGATTTGAGACGCAACGCTCTTCTTTGCTTAGAATTCCAATGTTTTGGAAGTAATCCTACCTGAAGGTAATGCACGAGGTCTCTGTACCAAGATTCGGGAGCTGTGAACAAAGGACATACATCCATCAAATGTAATTCAACCTCGTCTTCCCAGGCGTGTTCGTCGTTGTTCCCATTTTCAGCCATTAGTTTGCACAACCCTTGCCCTTTAACTATAGAAGCTGGCTTGAATTCGAGGTCATACTCTTGGAGAGCCGTTACCCAATTGCCCCTTCTTTCTCCTAACTCCTGCTGTACAAAAAGGGACCTTACAGCTGGGTATGGGAAGATCACCTTGGTACGATTTTTTAATATGTAGGGCCTGAATTGTTTTACTGCTTTGAATACTGCATAAGCTTGTTTATCAATAGTTGGGCAATTAAATTCGGCCCCTTGTAGACCAGTGCTCATGAAATATATTGGGAATTCATCCCCCCCATCTTCCTTTTGAGTAAGCACAGCTGCCAGTGAATCATCGGACGCAAAGGTATATAGAATAAAATCTTTATCAAAATTTGGGCTTTTTAGGGAGGGTGCGTGTGCAACAACAGTTTTAATTTTCCTGAATGCGTTCTTCTCGATCTCAGTCCACTTGAATTGTACATTTTGCTTCACCATTTGCTGCAGCAGTTTGACAATCTGAGCGAAATCTGGCACAAATATTCGTACAAAGTTTATTGTTCCCATAAATGATTGCATCCCTTTTTTATTATGGGGCAAGGGAATCTGTTCAATTGCTTTGATCCTTTCCGGATCTATAGATATTCCCTTCTTTGAAACTACATGACCCAGCAACTTACCCTCTGTGACAGCAAACACACACTTCTTGGGATTGAGTGAGATGCCATATTTCTGACAGCATTCAAAAATCTGCCTTAGATGGAACGTGTGTTCTTCTCTCCTCTTTGAGAATATCGTAGTATCATCGAGGTATATCACAACACTATGACCAATCAAACCGCTGAAGGCTATGTCCATAGCCCTCTGAAACATAGCTCCAACATTTATAAGCCCAAAGGGCATTCTTCGATAAGTGAAGGTTCCCCATCTGGTTCTGAATGTTGTCTTCAATCTGTCTTCTTCGGCTACTAATACCTGATTGTAGCCTGAGAAACCGTCCAATAAAGAAAATAGTTCAGAACCTGAGACCATTTGTAGTAGTTGCTCCATGGGTGGAACAGGATAGTTATCTTTATCTGAAGCGCGGTTTAAATTCCTAAAATCCACGCATAGCCTGATTTCTCCATATTTTTTTCTTACTGGTACCAAATTCGAGACCCATTCAGAGTGTTTGACCTTAAAAATGATCCTAGCATCCAATAATTTCTTAACTTCACTCTGAATTAGAGGTTCCAATTTGGGGTGCATTTTCCTTAAAGGTTGTTGATAAGGTTTGACACCAGATCTAATGGGGATAACATGCTGGATGATGCTAGTGTCATATGTCTTCAAATCTTCGTAAGTCCAGGCGAAAACATCTTTATATTGATTAAAAAGACTGATGAACTTATCTCTTTCTGCTGGCGAACAACATTTGCCAAGATTCACATATTTAGGATTTGTCTCAGTCCCTAAATTTATCAATTCGAACTGTAGAGATGAGCTGTGAGTCTTCACGTTTGCTGGCCTTCTAAACTTTTCATTTAGATCGAACATTCTTTCTAAGGTTCGGACTCCTTTAGGGATGAAATTATCATACTTCAGCTCGGCCTGATGTTCCTCATCATCTATAATCGCCCCTTTAAATACCTCGTCATTTGTTAAGCATTCTATAATCTGTTGATCGTCATCAAACACTCGTAAGTTGGTGATCATATCAGGGACCGAAGGCCTGAAAAGCAATTCAATGGAGCATCGATTATTAGTAGGTACAATCCTAGCAGCTGATGTGGCCAACAGGTCAGCTGCTGCATTTTTAAGTCTTGGAATTGAAACAATATTAAACGCATTAAAACATTTGAGTAGGTCCCATACCTCATTTTGATAAGATTTTAAGTGAGGAGAAATGCAATGTATTTGATTCCAAATCTATTTTACAATTATCTCAGAATCTCCAAAAACTTTCAAATTACTTACCTTTAATTCAATTGCTTTCCTTAAACCCTGCACCAATGCTTCATACTCAGCCGTGTTATTCGTACATTCAAACTCTAACCTACATGAAAGAAAATGTTTCTTCTTCTTGGGGTCGATCATGACACAGCCGGCCCCTGACCCTTCTAGCGTTTTAGAGCCATCCAAAAACAATGTCCAGAAATCGCTAACTATTGCATGAGAATCTACTTCTACCGCTAAGTTTACTATTTTACAGTCGATTTCATCAGCCTGTGAAAATCGAAGGAGATCAGGCTGGGTGTCTGACGTGTTGCTAGCTTCTTCTGCTTGGTAATTTCCTGGTTCCAATTCAATAAAATAATTTCCCAACACAGAATCCACTGGTTCATTTTTCTCCTCAAGTTGGGTAACGTTGTATTTCATGTGAGGCTCCCTCAAAATTTTAATTTGGTTTAGACTTCCTTTATACGGAAGCCACATATGCGACCAATCAGAGGAAAAATATCCATTTAGTTTGGCCGACCAATCTCTGCTCAGAACAAGGCCATAAGCGTCTGGTATGTCGGCCACCACGATATCAATAACTTGGCACACTTTATTATTGGAAGACAGGTGGACCAGGACATCCTCCATCTCACCAACTACCTTCACATTCATCCTGTCCAGCTGCACAACCCTCCAAGTGGATGGCTTAGGCTGTCCATTAATTCTTTTACAGGCTGATATTGGCATGACGTTAACCGACGCCCCTGAGTCTACCAGGCAATTATGTACGTTGTGATTAAAAATTTCGAAAGTGAGGAGGAAAGGTGGATGCTTGTTCTTAGACTTACCTCCAATGCTGGTTTCTCTGATTTCTTCTTCTTCTTTGGGTCGATTGTCAGCGGGCAACCTCTCATCCGATGCTTCAAGCGCTTTCAATAGTCTTTCCTTTTGCTGCGGCACTTTGCACATTTCAAATAGTGAAATGTTCGCCTTTACCTTCTTTATATCTTCCACGATGTCATAACCCATTTGTGGTTTAGTGGGATGTGGCTTATCAATATTCATTCTTTCTTCATTTGGCTTGGCAAACGTGTCATTCTGCTTAGGATCTTGGCTGTCAATGGTGAATTTGGGAATTTTATCAGCTGAGGAACTATTTTGAAATTTTTTAACATTTTTCTGCAGCCTTTTGATTTTTGGGAGTATGAGATTGTCTTCTTTAACAGACCCTTGGCTCCTTGTTGTAACGTTCGTTTCCATGATGCTCTCGTATCCCCAATTATTTTATTCCTCAGCATCGAATAACGAACGGAATTCCATAGAACCATGGTCTCATCTTCTTGTTCTTTCGTTGAAAAGGTATTGTCATTTTTTTCTTCATATCCATCTTCTGTTAATTTAGAATCCAACAGTCGATTCATAACCAACGTCATTGAGTTTATCCATTGAGGACAATTCTTTTCAGAGTGGGGCTGTTGGTTGAACGTGCAAAAGTTGTCCATTCCTACCTATGTTAAATTCATAGATGCTGAATTGTGCGGAGGAGGTTGGGACAGATTGTTATCCTCTCTTTTCTTGTAATAGGGATTGTAGAACTTTTGAGCTTCCTTTTCTTTTTCCAAGTTTATGATTCTGTTAGAAAGCTTATGCATCATTTTTGCCATATTTTCAAAATTTTGTGATTGTTCTTCCTTAGGATTAGTAAACAACAAGGCTTTCCTTCCCACACTTTTCTCTCCTGACCGTTCAGGATAATCTTCGATACTTTCTCTTTCAGCCTCTACCTTTTCTGCCTCCTCATAAGTTTCTGCTAAAGTGGGCTTAGCCTTCATTTTGGCGAACATGGCCAGCTCGGGTCCTAAAGCCGAAGTATAATATTCGATCAGGACTTTATCTGAAGGTCTGTCAGCTTCAGAAAAATTCTTGAGGTATGCTGCAAATCTTTGAGTAAAGCTGTGCACCTTCTCCTTTCTCTCTTTATTCAAGGCACATAATCCTTTCATGAGGGCTGGATAAGTCTTTTGAGTTGCATACTTACTTCTAAATATCCTTTCAAAGGTATCCCAATCAGGGATAGAGTTTGTAGGTAGACCAAAATACCATGATGCTGCAGCTCCTTTAAGAGTGTGCGGGAATAGTCTGCAAACTACATCCTCATGCTCCCCAGCCCTTAACCCTTCTATTGCCAAGTAAAAACTCTGCAGGTGGTCATCTACTAGTATCTTCTCACTTGGGTCGAATTTGGGCAGCATCTTTTCAAAGGCTTGAGGTAAATCATGTAACGGAGGTGTCAGGTTTAAAGGTGATCTGGCTCTCCAGGCAGGTGGTGGATTCGGTGGGTTGGGTGGTTGATTGGCATTGACGCTTGCCATGAGTCTGGGTGGAGAGTGAGGAGGTGAGCACATAGGAGTATGAGCAGGAGAACTGTGAGGAGTATCTGGGCCTTCTTGATTCAAAGGCAGTACAACTTCCTGTAAGGTTGTTTCTACAAGTTCTTCCCAATCCCCAACCAGCGCTGAGTCTTCCAATATAGGACGATCCTTCCTTTTATATTCTCTTCTGGGAAATTCAGGGATGATCGGCAATCCTCCAATTTTCTTCACATATTCCCTAGTGTGTCTTCTCAAATTATTAACAACTTCGTTATTGATAGAAAAAAATGTTCTCTACCCCTTTCTTCCAAAATTGGATTATGAAGCCCACTGCTTTCTGAACTGTTACCGGTGGAATAATCTCGGGAAAACGGGTTTCCTCAGCCAGCCATGCACTGGCGGCCCTCCTTCTAGTGGCAAAAATAGTTGAGGCCTGGAAATTTCCAGGAAACAACAGCAAGGGATTCTCCCCAATCAATGTTCCCAACCAGCCCGTGACTATTTGGTGTAGGGAATCCGTCCGGTTTGCGGTCCGGCTACCGTAGGTCAAGTAACAAAACAAAGGGTTTTACTGGTTGCGGCTCGGTCCACCATGTATATTTTTGTTTTTTGACTTTGAGTATGATATGCAAGTGCCTAATTAACCATGCAGGGTGATAAGGATGCAAAGAGTAGTCACAATGTGATGCGCAGGTTCTTACCTCTCGTCTTAGAACTCACAAGCATCTAAATCACATATGCAGTAATAAAGTAAAACTAACTACACTATCTCTAGAGAACTGGATATTGATTCATGAGTAATGCACTACTGTCCAGATGTTATGGCAAATCGCAGATAGCTGTTCTTATAACCAAACATATAAACATGAATAAAAGTATACATGATAAGATAGCTCATCAACAGTTAAAAACTCCCATTACTCATAGTGGAAAACATCATAAGGATACTGAAGAACATTCAGACAAGAACATAGGTTTAGGAAGTCAGAACGCTCTCACATTTAATGAAACACAATTGAAAATGGAATAGTTCCCATTCAACATCTTTCATTTAGACGCATTGATCCATTCCACATAACACTTTCTCCAACAGGCAAAATTTACAATTTCAGGTTTGTAAAACGAAATAGTTCCTCTTACAAGCAATAGTTTACAAGTTTTTCAAGGGGAAAAATCCCCTCTCAGTTCTAACTTATCAATATTTAAACTAAAACAGTAGACCGCTTGGGCTGCCCCCCAGCGTGTGACCTTTCGGTTCCTCAAACGTTACATATCCCTCTTTTTTATTTTTTCTGTGTGCACTCATGATCCGCTGAGTAACTGACAGACCTTTCAGGTCTGCGCCTTTGTCGTTATTGGCCTTGCCTTCTACTTTGCTTTCCCTCCTTGTGATCCTGTCTCCTATATATACCTTCGCACCGCGGCAGTAGGAACAGTCTTTTGAATCTTCCTGCAATAGAACGACATCTATCATTCATGGGGGCTGTATTTTTTAATAAAAATCAAACTACGTTAAATTTTATCAACCGAAACGGCTAAGTAGCAGGAAAATTCATGTACTGCATCATGGTTACGAGAATTTTACAAGCACTGACACCACTATCTCGTTCGCCTAAGGGTTCGAAGGAATCACCAATGACGGGAAATAAATACTCATCGGTGGCTTAGAACGCTAACATCGGCAAGGTAGACTTATTTGCAGCCGCATAAGCAGGTCTTCAAAGGTGACGAGCACCGCGAACCCACTTAAGCCTATCGTGGTCGGAAGAGATAAGACCTAAGCTGTGGGTGGGAAAAACCTCCAATCGGAAATCGGAAGGACATTGACATCGGAAGCCAAATGCTTTGCCCAGCCGCAATGGCGAAAGAGAAAAAGGTTATAGACATGCGACTAGAAGGCCGACACGCATTGGCAAGCGTAGCGCTTACGCTTCGGGTAGCTAGTTGCTTTGGGAGCCGCAACGGCAGAAGAGAAACAGACAACAACCTCCAATCTAAGTGTTTAAAACTTTAAAATTTGGCAATGATTGGAACTGTTTCACCTCCGAAACAACATTTTTTCAAAAAACACTTGACCCGATTTATCTTCGACTACAAAAACTAGACTCTAACATCTGCGACCCGCAACAATTTCTAACACAATCAATTTCTGAAAACAGGACGAGAATTCATCTTCGAAAATCATCCAAAATTCACGCAGCATTAAAATCATAAAGGGGGGTCCAAAATTTGAAAAAATTTGGGGAGAACAGTTGCAGCTGCAACAGGTTCTTGAGGGAAGCTGGCTAGGCTTACCCAAAGAGTACCTACATTACGCATTGAGCATATCCCTGTCGCCATGCAGGAGCTGGTGGTTGGTATACCACTTGTCTGGATATGCCTTATGAGGCGAGTAGCTAGAGCAGTACTTGTATATATTGATGCCATTGAGGCTGCTGCAGCTGAGGAGGCTGAAGAAGCCCGAGAGTAGGGTGATCAGGGGGATCAAGGTGGTCCAAGTGACCAGGGTGGTCAAGCTTAGACCTAGGAGCATTTTATGGACTTTGATCCACTTTTTGTATATTTTTTGTATATTATACAGTTATGACTGGATCTGAGGATCAAAAACTTGACCTATCTATATGGACAGATATTCACACACACACACACACACACACACACACACACACATATTGCCGGTTTTATTTACATGTGTTTTGTAATATGTCTGCTGTATATTTTTATGCAAAATGTGTTAAGTGCCAATCTAAGATATAATTATCACACGCATCAGTTAATGAATTTTGATTTCTTGGAATATGATTGAATGTAATAAACTCAAAATTTCTTTCCAATAACCTAACTTGCATAAAATGACGTAGTAAAATAGTTTTCGTACCTGATAAGCTATATTGAGGTGGGAAACCACCAGTTGAGAGTCAAGTCAGACTTCTAGCTGAGTGATACCATGTGACAAAGCATCCCGTAAAAGCTCAATGACAGCCTTGTATTCGGCCACATTATTGGTAGCAGGACCTAAGCAAGCGCCTCCAGAGGAAACTAGTTGTCCTGAGGGAGAGTAAATGACCCATGCAGTTGAAACCAGGTTACAAGTGTGGCGACTGGCGCCATCAGTGAAACCTACGAACCACTCGAAAGACATCTGTAACAACCAAAAGATGGTATAAAAACACAAACCGATGGACTATTGTACATAAAAATACATACAATAAAAATATAGGAAAAACCGCTAAGCCTAAGCATAGTACTTTTTCAAGTAGAGCCCATTTCTAGGCTCAGGCAGCTTATTCCCTTCAAAATTTGTCAATTCATATGAATCTTTCTTCAACACCTTTGACATGACATAAGGCCCTAACCACATAGACCTGAATTTTCTTGCCCCTAGGGGTTCTTTGTCCTGAACCTAGAGCAAGACAAGCTCCCCTTCAGAAAAAATCCGAGGCTTGACCAATTTATCATATTGGCTTTTTACCCTATTTTTATGAGCCTCGTTTGCTGTCAGTGCATCTCTATGCTGCTCATCTAGATGTTCTAAATGCAATAAATGTTCTTCTAGCTCAGTCGTATCAGGTAACACATGAATAACAATCTTTAAGGACAGGATTTCGCATTCGACCGGGGTGACTGCTTCCACTCCATGAACGAGTTGGAAAGGAGAAAACCTTGTAGCAGTTTTCACATTGGTTTGTGTTGAGGCCTGGAAAATTGCAGGTAACAACAGTTAGGGATTCTCCCCAATAAATGTTCCCAACTAGCCCGTTATTTTTTGGTATGGGGAATTCGTCTGGTTTACGGTTCGACTACCGTAGGTCAAGTAACAAATTAAAATGTTTTACCAGTTACGGTCCGGTCCACTATGTATATTTTTAGTTTTTTGTGTTTAAGTATGATGTGCAAGTGCCTATCTAAAAATGCAGATTGATAGAGATAACGAAGAGTGTCACAATGTGATGCGCAGGTTCTTACCTCTCGTCTTAACTCTCTCGCATCTAAATCACACACATCAAGAAACTAAATTTAACTAACTAACCTATCCCTAAGGAGCAAAAGTATCAGTTATCAATGAGTAATGTATTTCTGCGCATGCATTAAGAAAAATTACAGATAGTTGTTACTTATTTCAGAACACATGGACATTAATAGATATATGAACAACAAGATAGCTTATTGTTTATGAAAACCTTCATTACTCATAGTGGAAATTTCACAGAATAAACTAGAGTGCATTCATAACATGAACATAGATTCAATGAGTTAGAACGATCTCATAGTTAATGGACATAAGTTGGAAACGAAATAGTCCACATTTAACTGATCCATAGCACAGCATTTGAAACATTCCACCAAGCTTTCTCTAGCAGGAAACTTGTAATTCTTTATTGCAAAAGGAAATAGTTCTTCTTACAACATACTCTCACAAACCTATCTGGGAAAAAGTCCCCCATTACATTTAAACTCTCCTTTATTTATACAAAAAAGCAAAACCTTTGGGCTACCCCTCGATGACCTTTGGGCTACCCCAACCTTTCAGTTCTAAATTTTTTGTCTTGTAGTATGTGCCCGTAATTTATACAACATGTTATATTTTAAATTAAAATTTAAGAGCACTTTATGAAGAGGGACTAGCTTGGTCGCTGATGAGCTTTTTCCAAACCTGGGCCTCTACTATTATTGATCTACTCAATAATCTGTTGGTCTTTTTGAGATCCTGTTAATCTCAGACCCTCACTTTCTTCTTCTCTTTTCTTTATCTCTGCTTCTTCATTTCTCTTTCTCTTCCTTCCTTGCTAATTCCTCTACAACTCTCTTTCTTTCTTCTTCCTCATTCTTCAACCAATTCTCTGCCTCTTCTGCTTTTTTCTTTTAGACATATCTTCTTTACAGCAATCACCCTATCATAAACATAGCATGTCCTTAGACCATTAAGCTTTTACCAAAATAACAAAACTGTATCAATTTATTTACCTCCTCCATATGCATTATGAAAAATGAACTATACACAGTATTAATGCATGAAAAGAAAATGACAAGGCAAAAGCAAATCCTGCAAATTTGTGTCTTAAAATATTCTAAGTACACTGTCTATAACCAAAATCACAACCCCGATAGAATAGAATCTTCATGAACCACATTGCCGCTACTACTAATCTCCAAAACACTAGACTTTGCACTGTGCTCCTCGTCGTGGACAACCCTGACTGGACCAAAACATTGCAAACCTCCGCTGTCCCCCAAAAATAGGGTAAACACATACAAAAACAAGGACTAGAGGAAAAATGTGCGTTTCAACACGGATAAAAGATAAAATAATGCTCCGCATGTATATAACCATCGGCGGTCAGAAGCACTAGATGCCAGGAGAATAGTCCTATTCACAGCCGCAACGACAGACATTGAACACACTATGGGTCTCGTGAGACTCTAAAACTGTCGACGTCGAAAACTCTTAACACTAAGCGTCAGAACTTCAAAACTAAGCATTTCTGTAGTGTTGGCGATCATAAGCTCTAAAGCTAAAGGTCGACAGTTGACAACACTAAACGTCGAAAGGATAGTTTGATCGATAGCCGCAACAGCCGATTCACAAATGCATTAGCAGGTTAGTTCACTAGACAGCCACAACGGTGGGCCACAAACAGACTATGGGTTCCACAACAAAATAAATCTATCGGTGATCGAAAACTCTAAGGCTAAAGGTCAGAGCTTCAACCCTAAGCACATCCGCAGTGTCGGTGATGCAAGACTAAGCACTGCCGCGGTCATGTATCGGAGATTGAAGAGACTGCCTACTAAACACATCGGCACCAGCGAGCGGAAGGACTAACCCCAATACTCTTTGTAGTTTCGGCGATATAAAGCACTAAATGTCACCAGTATCATGTATCAGAGATTGGAACTACTAACCACTAACACGTCGGTGCAAATAGTCTGATCGATAGCCACAACGACGGACTCACAAACAACTATGGTTCCGCGTCGACGATCGGAACCACTAAGTGCTAAAGGTCGGAAATTTAAAATTGAACGCCTCCGCAGTGTCGGCAATGCAGAGGACAAGCCCTCTAAAACGGCGGCGTCATAGAGGACTAAACCTCTAATTGATTTTCCAAAAAAAATTTCGATCAAAAAATCAAAAGGTTTGAACAATAAAAGCCACGGAATCGACGAGGATAAAAACTGTCCGTCGGGACATTCATCGTTTCCCTTCCGAAACGTTGGTGGCATAGATAACAAATTCCCCGATGCAAACAGCAAAAGACTTTCGACAGCGAAAAATCATCGAAAAGTCAAAATTAAGTGTTCAAATAAAACAAAGACTCCATGGTTTTCACGGTGTCGACGAAAAAGACGATAGTATTAGATCATTCAACTCCCGAAACAGCGGCAAAAAATAGTTGACCGAGCTTCCGACGATCAATTTCTTAAGCAAAGAAAAATGGACTTCCAGGAAATATTTAAAGAGATTAAACAAACTTGGGCTAGATAAAATCAAAAGGAGGGTCCAATTTTTTTTAGAAATTTGGGAAATTGTTGCAGCTGCAACAATTGACAACTACCTGGTGAACACAAATCTCTGGACAATTTCTTATTTAAGTGACAGACTGTTTGACAATAAATACCAACATGTAGAATTCTTCTAGATGTCTGGATTTCCCAAATGGCAGATGTATGTACTTTTAATCATTGATGATAGTCTAATTTAGGGAAAATGGAAACCAAGATTTTAAAGTCTAGATAACTCTTTTGAGGCTAGGAATATGAGTTTCATTTTTCACCTCTGTCTTCGGGTAGCTCCCAACTTGGACACCACAGGATTGTAACATATGGTAAACATAAATATTCGTTTGTTCCTCATTCCCATGCCATTTTGCACTTTTGTGCTTTTGGATTTTTTGTCCTTTCCGAGTCCTCCTGCATGCCTTCTGAATTTTTTATTTAGGCTCCTCTATCCATAGTGTCCTATTGTGTGAGAGATTTATTTAATTTTTCAGCTCATGGACGGAGAAGAACTTTGACAATCTTGTACTCATATGGTCCAGTACTTTGTTTTGATACATATTTCTTTCTTAGGATATTTTGACTCTTATTTGCCTTTTGGCTTTCAATTCTTGGCATGGGATCATTTAAATATAATATACTGTTTACCATGCTTCGTCTCCATGGGTCTTTTGCTGTCACCCCCTAAGAAATTTTTAAATGTGAGATGTGTGGAGCCTCAAAATAGTATTCCAAACCTTTTGATCATGAGTTATTTGACAAGGATTAAGTAGGACTTCAATGTGTTCATAGCCATTTAGGAAAACTGTTGAACTAGAAGAAGTTCTTTCAAATAAATTAATAGTACACAGTCTTATAATCAAGGATTTTAGTTAATCCAGAATTCCGATGAACTCCAAGCAACCAAAAGTTTGCTTCTTTATTAAAATCAATCAAACCCTAACTAAAATAAACAAATATAAGCAAATCAAAACAAAACAAAGCAATCTGTTTATTTATGTACAAGACAACCAAGAAATAAAAATCAAGAAACATAAAGTTGGAGAACTAAACCACTAACTGGTAAGTTCTCTTCCCACCCCTGTAAATGTTGCAACTTGTGAGTTGAGGGGCTAGGCTTGACTATAGTTTGAAAAGGCCTACCCATTATCTAGTACTACAAAACTTGAATTAAAAACTACATCTGAAACTAAATCTACTATTTTATAGCCAATCTCATCAGCCCGTGAAAATCAAAGGAGATCAGGCTAGGTGTCAAATATATTGTTGGCTTCTTCAGCTTGGTAATTTCCTGGTTCCAATTCAATGAAATAATTTCCCAACATAGAATTCACCGGTTCATTTTTTCCCTCCAACTAAGTAACATTGTACTTCATGTGAGGCTCTCTTAATATTTTTATCTGATTGGGACTTCCCTTATGAGGCAACCACAGATGTGACCAATCTGATGCGAAGTATCCATTTATCCTTTCCGACCAGTCTCGACTCAAAACAAGTCCATAAACATCAGGTATTTCTGCTACTACAATATCGATGTACTGACATACCTTCTCATTTGCAGATAAGCGAATTAGAACATTTTCCATTTCTCCTATTACTTTCACAGCTGTCCTGTCTAATTAAATAACTTGCCAAGTGGATGGTTTAGGCTGTCCATTAATTCTCTTGCAGATTGAAAGTGGCATAACATTGAGTGATGCACCTGAGTCTACTAAACAGTTGTGCACATTATAGTTGAAAATCTCAAAAGTTAGGAGAAATGGTGGGGTTTTAAACTTAGACTTACCTCCCACACTTGCTTCAACAACTTCTTCTTTAGGTTGGTTGTCAGTGGGAAGCTCTTCTTCTGGTACTTCAAGTGATTTTAACAACTTCTCTTTTTGTTGAGGTACATTACACATTTCAAACAATGATATATTTGCCTTATCCTTTTTAATGTCTTCCACAATATCATACCCCATCTCATGCTCTTTGAGATTTCTCTTGACATTATCAATTTTATCTTCAATAGGCTTAACATGTATGCTAATTTTCTTTAGATCTTGACTTGAAATGGTAAATTCCGGTATTTTAACATTTGTAGTGTTCTTTTGTATCTTCTTCATATTTTCTGAAGTTTCTTGATCTTCAGAAGTATTGAATTGTTTTCTTTTAACAAACCCTGACTTCTTGTTGTCACATTGGTTTCTGATGTTTCCTCTTGTTTCAGAGAACCTTCCTCTTCTGTATCAAACAATGAGACACAGTCCCATAAAACCAAAGTATCCTCCTCATGTTTTTCTATGGATTGATTGTCCTTTTCTTCCTCATCAGTTTCTGTTAGTTTGGAGTCCAATAAGTGATTCATTACCAACGTCATAGAATTTATCCATTGAGGGCAATTCTTCTCAGAATGAGGCTATTGATGAAAAGTACAAAAATTATCCATGACTACATCAGTTAAATTCATTGCTGTAGGACTATGTGGAGGAGGCCTAGGTTGACTATTTTCTTCCCTTTCCTTATAGTAAGGCTTATATGATTTGTGAGCCTCTCTTTCCCTCTCTAAATCTATCACTCTGTTGGATAACTTTTGCATCATCTTCAACATACCTTCAAAATCCTGTGATCGCTCATCCTTAGGATTAATCAGTAATAAAGGTTTCTTACCTCCAAAAGTTTTTTCTTTCAACTACACAGGATAATTTTCTATGCTCTCCATCTCAACCTCTACCCTCTCAGCTTCTTCATAAGTTTCTGATAACGTAGGTTTGACTGATATCTTGGAAAATGTGGCCAAGTCAGGCCTTAGAGATAAAGTATAGTATTCAATCAGAGCTTTTTCAGATGGCTTATCAGCTGCAATAATTTTTTTTAGGTAAGCAGCAAATCTTTGGGTGAAATTATGCACTTTTTCCTTCCTTTCTTTCTTTAAAGCGCATAACCCTTTCATTAAAGCTGCATGAGTTTTATGGACTGCATATTTACTTCTAAATATTCTCTCAAATGTGTCCCAGTATGTGATTGAATTTACAGGAAGAGAAAAATACCATGAGGCTACTATTCCTTTCAGGGTGTGTGGAAACAATCTACAGACTACATCTTCATGTTCTCATGCTCATAGTCCTTCTATAGCTAAGTAAAAACTTTGCAAACGATCATCTACCAGAATTTTTTCACTTGGGTCAAACTTAGGCAACATTTTGTCAAAAGCTTGAGGCAAATCATGCAAGGGAGGTGTCAGGTTTAAAGGTGACCAAGCCCTCCAAGCAGGTGGTGGATTTGGTTGGTTTGCATTTACATTAGCCATGATTCTGAGTGGAGAATGACGTGGTGATTGAATAGGGGTCCAAAAAGGTGAACAGTAAGGTGAATCTGGGTCCAATTGATTCAAAGGCTGGTCAACTTCTTATAAGGCTGCTTCTACTAGTTCTTCAAGATCTTCTACCAACACCGAATCTTCTAACTTAGGGTGTTCTTTCTTCTGATATTCTCTTCTGGGTAAGATAGGAATAATCGGTAATCCTCTGATATTCTTCGCATATGCCCTAGTAATTATTCTCAGATCATCAACTAATTCATTATCTATAGGCTACAGATACCCTTTCTCTTTATCTTTAGGAGTGGATTTGTGAAACAAAATACTTTCAGAACTGTCACCTGTGGAGTAATTTCAAGGAAATGAGTTTTCTAGGCCAGCCATGCACTGGTGGCCCTCCTTCTAGTGCCAAAAACTATTGAGGCCTAGAAAATCACAGGCAACAACAATTAGACATTCTCCCCAATAAACGTTCCCAACTAGCCCGTTACTGTTTGCTATGGGGAATCCATCCTGTTTACGGTCCGACTACTGTAGGTCAAGTAACAAATTAAAACGTTTTACCGATTATGGCCCGGTCCACTGTGTATATTTTTAGTTTTTTGTGTTTAAGTATGATGTGCAAGTGCCTATCTAAAAATGCATATTGATAGAGATAATGAGGAGTGTCACAATGTGATGCGCAGGTTTTTACCTCTCGTCTTAACTCTCTTGCATCTAAATCACACACAGCAAGAAACTAAATTTAACTAACTAACCTATCCCTAGGGAGTAAAAGTATCAGTTATCAATGAGTAATGCATTTCTGCGCATGCATTAAGAAAAATTACAGATAGCTGTTACTTATTAAAGAACACATGAACATTAATAGATATATGAACAACAAGATAGCTTATTGTTTATGAAAACCTTCATTACTCACAGTGGAAATTTCACAAAATAAACTAGAGTGCATTCATAACATGAACATATATTCAATGAGTTAGAACGATCTCACAGTTAATGGACATAAGCTAAAAACAAAATAGTTCACATTCAACTGATCCATAGCACAACATTTGAAACATTCCACCAAGCTTTCTCCAGCAGGAAACTTGTAATTCTTTGTTGCAAAAGGAAATAGTTCTTCTTACAACATACTCTCACAAATCTATTTGGGAAAAAGTCCCCCATTACATCTAAAATCTCCTTTATTTATACAAAAAAGAAAAACCTTTGGGCTGCCCCTCGATGACCTTTGGGCTACCCCAACCTTTCAGTTCTAAATTTTTTGTCTTGTAGTATGTGCCCATAATTTATACAACATGTTATATTTTAAATTAAAATTTAAGATCACTTTATGAAGAGGGATCAACTTGGTCACTGATGAGCTTTTTCCAAGTCTGGGCCTCTGCTATTATCGATCTACTCAATAATATGTTGGTCTTTTTGAGATCCTGTTAATCTCAGACCCTCACTTTCTTCTTCTCTTTTCTTTATCTCTGCTTCTTCATTTCTCTTTCTCTTCCTTCCTTGCTACTTCCTCTGCAGCTCTCTTTCTTTCTTCTTCCTCATTCTTCAACCAATTCTCTGCCCCTTCTGCTTTGGTCTTTTAGACATATCTTCTTTACAGCAATCACCCTGTCATAAACATAGCATGTCCTTATACCATTAAGCTTTTACCAAAATAACAAAACTGTATCAATCTATTTACCTCCTCCATATGCATTATGAAAAATGAACTATACACAGTATTAATGCATGAAAATAAAATGACAAGGCAAAAGCAAATCCTGCAAATTTGTATCTTAAAATATTCTAAGTACACTGTCTGTAACCAAAATCACAACCCTGATAGAACAGACTCTTCATGAACCACATTGTCGCTACTGTTAATCTCCAAAACACTAGACTCTGCACTGTGCTCCTTGTTGTGGAAAACCCTGACTGGACCAAAACATTGCAAACCTTTGTCGTCCCCCAAAAATAGGGTAAACGCATACAGAAACAAGGACTGGAGGAAAAACGTGGGTTTCAATACAGATAAAAGATAAAATACTACTCTGCACATATATAACCATCGGCGGTTGGAAGCACTAGATGCCGGGAGAATAGTCCTATTCATAGCCACAACGGTGGACAATGAACACACTACGGGTCCTGCGAGACTCTATACCTGTCAGCGTTGAAAACTATTAACACTAAGTGTCGAAGCTTCAAAACTAAGAATTTTCGTAGTGTTAGAAATTGGAAGCTCTAAAGCTAAAGGTCAGTAGTTAACAACACTAAACATCGAAAGGATAGTTTGATCGACAACCACAATGGCGGATTCACAAATGCATCAAAAGGTTAGTTCACTAGACAGCCGCAACGACGAACCACAAATAGACTACAGGTTCCGCGACAAGAAAAATCTATCGACGATTGCAAACTCTAAGGCTAAAGGTCGGAGCTTCAACCCTAAATAGATCCGCAGTGTCAGCAATGCAAGCCTAAGCGCTGCCTCGGTCATGTATCAAAGATCGGAGAGACTACCTACTAAACACATTGGCACTAGCTAGCGGAAGGACTAACCCCAATACTCTTTGTAGTTTCGGTGATATAAAGAACTAAACGCCGCCGGTATCATGTATCGAAGATTGGAACTACTAAGCACTAACACATTGGCACAAATAGTCTGATCAACAGCCACAACGATGGACTCATAAAAAACTATTGTTCCGCGTCGGTGATTGGAACCACTAAGTGCTAAAGGTCAGAAATTTAAAATTGAACGCCTCTACAGTGTCAGCAATGCAGAGGACAAGCCCTTAGAAAAGACGGTGTCATAGAGGTCTAAACCTCCGATTGATTGTCAAAAAACATTTCGATCAAGAAATCAAAAGGTTTGAACAATAAAGGCCACAGAATTTGCGAGGATAAAAACTATCCATCGGGACGTTCATCGTTTCCCTTCCGAAACGTCGGCGGAATAGATAACTAATGCCCCGACGCAAACATCAACAGACTTCCGACAACGAAAAATAATCGAAAAATCAAAAGTTAAGTGTTCAAATAAAACAAAGACTCCACGGTTTCCACGATGTCGGCAAAAAAGACGATAGTATTAGATCATTCAACTCCCGAAACAACGGCAAAAATAACTGACTGAGGTTCCGACAATCAATTTCTTAAGCAGAGAAAAATGGACTTCCAGGAAGGATTTAAAGAGATTAAACAAACTTGGGCTAGATAAAATCAAAAGGAGGGTCCACAATTTTTTAGAAATTTGGGAAATTGTTGCAGCTGCAACATTCTGATATGCCCAAAGTGCAGGATACAACATGATGTGCCAATTAGAACAAGCTGCATTAATAATACATTTGAGAATAGTCTTCAAAGTTTTATTTATAGCCTTGACATGACCATTTGCTTGAGGATACAACGAAGATGAATGCTCTTGTCTAAATCCTAGCATAGTGGTCAATTCAGTCATCATACTATTTTGGAAGTGACTTCCATGGTCAGTGACAATCTCTTTAGGGATACTGAATCGTGCGATAATTTTGTTGAAAATGAAAAAAGCTGCAGTTTTCCCGTCAGCTTTATAGGTGGGCATTGCCTCTTCCCACTTCGTGAAATAATATACAGCGACAATGATATGTTTGTGCCCCCCAGCCAAGACTGGGTTGCACGTCACGTAATCTATCCCCTATTTCGTAAAGGGGCCCACTGAGATGATGGGAAATAACAGAGCAGGATGCGACCACATCTTTTTGGTGTAAAGATAACAAAGATGACAGTGCTTCATGGCTTCCACACAATCTTTAAAGATCGTGGGCCAGAAATAACTGGCACGTAAGATCTTCTGGGCCATTGCTAACCCAGATAAATAACCCCAACATGCTCCACTATGGGCATCATTTGGGACAGTCTCTGCTTCTTCGTGGGTAAGACATCGACACAAAATGAAATCTACCCCCTACAATATAAAGTATCTCCAATAATGAGGTAGTTCTTGGCATGTACACGTAGTTTATTCTGTTCTTCCCACGAGAAGGCTGCAGGGTACTTCAAAGTCTGGAGATAGACAAGTATATCTCTATACCAGGGGTCAGAGGTGGAAATCAAAAAGATATGCTCATCTGGGAATGAGTCTTCTTCAATGGATACATCTTCCTCTACCAGAAATTCTGCAATGAGCTCAGCAAAAACTAAGGATTTCTTGGATTTGGAGGATTGGAAATCTAAGTGAAACTCCTAAAGAATAACTATCCATTTATTGAATTTTCCTCCAACTATCCATTGGGACAAAACATATTGGAAAGGATTAACATTTGCCACTACCGTTGTGGTCCTCAGTAGGATGTAGTGACGCAACCTCTGAACAACATACATAGTTGCCAAGGCCAACTTCTCGACGTGGGAATACCTAAGTTCAGGGCGGGCTAAAGCACGGTTGAGATAGTAGACGACATGATCTTGGAGCTTATTGTCCTCCTGGACCAGTACTACCCCTATGGTCGACTTAGATGCGGCCAGATACAATATAAAATTACGAGAGTAATCTGATGGGCGCAATAATGGTGCCGACAACAAAGCTTTCTTTAATGCCTCGAATGCAAGTTATGCGATTTTATCCCATACAAATGGGACTTCCTATTTCAACAGGCGCATGAAACCTTTAGTAATCTTGGCATAATTTACAATAAAACATTGAAGGAAGTTGGACTTCCGCTACAGGCTTTGAAGCTTCCTGATAGAACGAGGAGGCATATTTACGATGGCCTCAACTTTCAAAGGATCCACCTGAATGCCTTTGTTGGAAACAATGAATTTGAGTAGTCTCCCTGACTCGACACAGAAAACGCACTTGTGGGGATTCAAGTGAATTTTGTAGTATCTGCATCATTCAAAAATCAAACGCAAGTGATCTGGGTGATTGATCCTCTTACGAGAATGTATTGGCAGATCATCAAGGTAGGGTTCGACAATGGCTTTAATGTCATGAAAGGAAAAATTCATTGCCCGTTGAAAGGTTGCCTCTGCATTTTTCAATCCAAAGGGCATTTTCTTGTACGTGAAGGTACCCCAAGGACAAATAAAAGCTATTTTATGTTGGTCTTCCGGTTTAATTTGGATTTGATTAAACCCGGAGAAACCGTCCATAAATGAAAAGACTTCACTTCCTGCACATGCATCAATAATTTGATCTATAAATGGCATGGGGTAGTTGTCCTTGGTACAGGATTTTTTTAGATCTCGAAATTCAGTACAAATGTGTATAGTCCCTTGTTTTTTTTTAACAAGAACATGGTTGGATACCCATTCTGTCAAAGCTATGGTGTAAATGAAACCGACTTTCAGGAGTTTCTCAACTTTAGCCTTAACCACTGTCGCTTTTTGCGGGTTGACAGGTCTCAACTTTTGTCGAATGGGTCTAGCATCAGGGTAAGTACATATTTCATGCTTGACTATTGATGGATCTATGCCTGGCATCTCCTCATATGACTAGGCAAATACGTCGTGGAATTCCTTAAACAAGGCTGTATAGATCGCAATCTCTTCTGGAGAGCAGTTCACCCCAATATGCAAATTTTCCACAACGTTTGGTTTTGCAGAGATGTTGATAGGAATCGTAGCGAAAATGTTTTCCATTTTCCCCTCAGCAAATATTCCTTCCCTTGGTAAGGGATTAATAGGTGTATCAACATCACCTGCCAGTCTCATATGGAACTCTTAGTTCTCGATCCTGCTTAACTATGGAAGAAAATAGGATCGATTGTGAAGATATTCGCAGGTCTTATCTCATCCGCACATGGCTTCCATAATGGCTTCATCCAAAGGTAAAACCATATCTAAGCAATATATAGAATGCAAAGTGTTTGCTGCCCAAGCAGACAGATAGGATTCTTCCGGCTCCTCTGAGACTGTGAGAGGGACCGAAATGGGATCAATAGTGGTATGAATGATAGCTTGATAAGCTACTTTTGCTGCCGATAAGGGCACTTCAGGTTCATGGTGGGAAGAAAGAACCCAAGGATCTGTTCTATCAACAACCGTTGCTATAGACTTTCCTACACTAGTAGAACCTAGATAATTAATCGGAGCTAGAATATCAAATGTGCCCATCAATGATGCGTACATTCCAGCCCCTAAGCTCTCTGAAGCAGGTTTAACCTGTTCAACCAATGGTATGGTAGACTTGTTAGTTTCCATGCGGCCTTTTCGAGTAAAACTGAGTTGGTCTATAGTAACCAACTTCCCTTCATGTGGAAACACTACCACCCGAAATACGACCGATGCAATATCTAACATGGCGTAAGTCCAACTTCTCCCCAAGAGAAAGTTATAATCCAAAGGTGCATCAATCACCTCTACCTCAACAGACACTGCTTTCCCTGCCAACTTAATTTCGAAAGCCGGTAGGATACCATGTGGACGAAATGACCTTCTGTAGAAAGCAGTAAGTAGGATGTTTGATGGAACCAGCTCTGGAGATCCAAGAGCTTTCCAACAAGACAAGGACACGACACATGTAGAAGCACCCTTGTCGATAACTTCCCTTCCAATGGTTTTTCCACCATGGATGGCATCTATCGATAAGGCTACATGATATGGCAGACGAATTTTGACATTAGAAAAATTGAACTTCGCCAAGAGGCTCGATGAGTCCATACTGCCTAAGGCTGCTAAGAGTGCATCTCGCTGTGCGGGAGAACTCTGCAACACCTCTAAAGCCGATATCGCACAAGGATTTTGGGCTAAATCTTCAACTACGAAGTAGTTTGCTACAGCCCTAGCATTGGGATTGTGCAAGGTTTTCTTGAGGACACCTTTCGGTATCTTAGGCATAAGTTTGGCAGGTTTCTCAATTGTGAGAGGGTTGGAAGTTTCACCTATTGACTTACCCTTCTCCGAGGCCTCTATTTCATAGTTCTTGTTCCTAGTCTGAAGTAAAGTATGGAATCGAACCATGTTGATGTAATTGGGGTCAGGAGCATTTGGGGTGCCCCCTACTGCATTTGAAGCTGAAGCAGAATTATGTCCTTGGGGAAAAGGATCCTTCAGGACAGCCGGTTGTTGGCCTTTTAACAGCTTCTGAGCTTGTTCCATAAGGGGACATAGATGGGTTAGGTGATTTTCATGGCACAACTTACATGGGAATTTCACCTTCTTCATTTATTTTTTGCCCCCTTCAGCATTGTTTGTGGGTTTTTGCTTGTTTTGGTTTCCCTCACCCTTTTTTCCTTTCTTCTTTTTCCCACTGGGCTGTTGATTTCCCTTCTAAGAGGATTGTGCAAAAACATTTGCATTCTCGGGTGAGAGGGAAGCCTTTGCTGCCTCCATCGTAGAATGTTTGACAGACAGCTCATGGAGTTGTTTAACCAAAGACTCTATAGTGGGAGATTTCACAGAACCAACCACACCATTGGCATGGGGTCCAGGATTAGGTTTCTCTACATTATGCGTTGGCCTCAGTGCTTTAGGGATAATTTCATATAAAATACCAGACTGAGAATATATCAAATCTAGCTGGTGGGCCCTGAGGATGGCTTCTTCTTCATTGGTCACTCCTGAAGTAGATACATCCTTAGATATATATGGAAATAGGGATTTACGGAACCATTCTAATAAGAGCTCAGGAGGAATAGTGGCTTTGATAAGGCTCTTCCATCTTTTCCACTCTTGGATGTGTTTCAAAATATGAGTGGCCTTGTCTTGCCGAAAGGTAGACAACAAGTATGTCCCGAAATCGTATCAGATAGGAAGTTGGAAGTGACTAAGGAATACATTAGCCAAGTCCCAAAAACTGTTAAACACAGCAGAAGGCAATTCGATATGCCATTTTGCTGCAGTACTGGTTAGAGTTCTTTGGAACAGCCTCAACTGAACTGAATCCTCGTTTAGTGAGTTGGAAGAGCACCACAAATGGAAAGTGGTTACATGAGTTCCTTGATCGTCACCAACTTTGCCTTCGAATTTTGGGATATCCGAGGGAAACTTGGTAGGAACGGGTGGCCAGGAGGAGTTATGTCTCACCGAGTCATTCATTAGTTTCAAGAAATCTGGCGAATTTAATGTTGCCAGGAAAGGGATCTTGGGTCTAACCGGAGCACTAAAAGTACCAGCTTGGGGATTAGAGGGACTTGCCCCCATATTCCCATATGTGAAGGTGGGGTTTCCCCGGCTGCCAGTTACGAAGTGGTTGGGATGCTTTGGAAAGGATTCCATCCATAAGCCAGTGGATCATTTATGTGCGGTGTAGTGTATGAGGTTCCAGCTGCCCCATTCAAAGTTGGGGTTTGGAACACAAGAGCAGGTATCCCTCCGCTGAAAAGAGAAAAAGGAGAGCTTGTGAAAGGAGCTGAAACCAGAGTTTGAAAACCTTGACCATAAGGATTAGGGTTTTTGAACTGCACCCCTACATATGTGGGTGTTGGGCATACGTATGGAGTGGATGGGGGAATGTGCCACTTTGGGCAGTGTGTATGAAGGAAGTAGGAACTGAAGGTACACTAGGAATCCCAATGACCACACCACCAGAAGTACCTGGTAAAATTGTGGGAGCCGATGGTTGAACCACCCGACTAGCTGGAGTTAAGAGTGTAGTAGGTATACTTGTTCTAGGGGCACCTACCGGGGGAGGTGGCACCCCTTCAGCTGGAGCGGCTAAGGTGGAAGTAGACGAACTTTCTCCTACAGTAGACATTAATCTATCCAAGGACACCAATCATGAGTGGATTGAAAGGACGAACCTGAACGATCACAGGATCGTTTAAGTCAGTTAGAGGTGAATTAAAGTTCCTTACAAACTCGTTAGCCTGCAAGTATTCTATCTTAATTGTGTTTAAATTAAAACGGTTTGCCTTAAGTTCTGGTTCACCCGGAACTTCACTAACTCCTATCGGTTCGAAAGAACCGTCCGTGTCCAATCTTCGCCTTTGAGGGGGAGGTGGAGGTTCCAATGTGATAAGCGGAGGAAGGTTTTGTAACCTTCGTGACCTTATGATAGATTGGTCCTCCACGATTGTAAATTTGACTCTTCACACCCTAAGGTTGGATAAAAACACAGACAAACCACAGAGAAATCACTACAAACTTTCCTAAATTCTCAACAATCACAAGGGATATAAGATATGCTTTCCTGAAGAAAGGTGAGAGACAGTTTCTTGGCATCCTTGAAGAGGTTCTTAGGCACAAGCGGAGGAATCACCCATCGCCCTCCTACACTTTCAACAAGGGTTACCTTCCAAGCCCATCCAATGTGAACCAGAAATAGCCTTCCGGTTTACCTGTGTATAAACCCTAGATGTCCAAGAGACTAGAGGCTACCTTAACTATATCAATAGTCTGGGGGGATAGTCACAATCTTGATTCGTATGCATGGGCAGGGTAGCAAAGCCCGAAACTCTGTCTAGGATAGAATTCCCAAATGCGTAAAAACCTTGGTCTACGTTTTGACAAGGAATCAGAGGGTTATCTCCTCAGTCCATGCCTCCACACGGCCTCATGCTTAATTCCCGTTTGAGAGGAGCTTCCCAGATACTATCAACACAAAGAAGGATTTACCTATCAATTGGCCAACTACGTCTAAATTTAAGTACTTGTGGGGAGTTTATACTTCCTTATATCCCACAAGTCGAGCCTAAGCTAGTAGGTGTATGACCTTATAAAACAAAACTTACTAATAAAGTTTAAATTATAGCATTCATTTTAAGGGTTGCTCTTAGTCAGAGGGTAAGTGCGTGAATGACTATGATATTATAGACTCGATAAGAAAAGTAAAAAAGGTGTATAAAATGAATTCCAAAGCAAATTATAACTACTTAAAGCAAGCTTCTTTTTCTTTTTGTAGATATGAACTAATGAAGTTACAACTAAGTAAGAGAAAGCTAAGACTTATTTTTTGTAATTTTTGAGATTTTATTCAAAAACTGAAAATAAAACTACAATATGCAATTCAAATGCAAATGTTTCCAATGCCTTTTTTTTTCACTTTTCAAACTCTTCAAAAATTACTATGCACCTAAATGCAAAAATTCTTGAGTACGCTTGAATAATCAGACTATAAAGAAAGTAAAATGAAGTATAGCAAACTTATAAGAACCAAAATCAACCACCTAAGGAAGTGACTTGGCAAACACCTAGCTTGGGAAGAAACAATGAATGAAATCCACTGAAATCAATAAAAGGCAAGTGACAAACTGAAACTACTTGGAAATAGTATAGGGTACAAGGTATCTAAAATCGTGATCACTAATTTAGATACACAGCACTAAACCTATCACCCAATCAGGATAATCCACCTGAGATTGCTAAAAGAAAGAAGATTCAAACAACCAAAACTCAAGGGCTTACTGAAAAGAACAAAGTATGGTGCACAGGGCTTTCAAACTTACAGTAAAATGCCAGCACTAGAAGACCCCAAATCAAATCAAAATCCAAATAAGACAGGGACAAGCAACCCTACCTAAAAATCTACTGCTAAGAGATGTACGCGACTATATAATAGAACAACCCGTGTACTGTACGCGACTGTTCAGTATAGCAACCTGCGTATACAAGTTGTTGTATGCGACTGTGTAGCACACCAACCCAAGTACAGGACATAATTTTTTCAAAAAAGAAAAAATAATGAAGGTCTCTAAAACGTTACTGCAATTCAAAACCAAGCTATAAATCCATACACTGAATCAGATCAAATACTGGGCAAGTATCTACATGACTAACCCACAGCAGGATGGAATCCCCAGCGGAGTCGCCAGTTCTGTTGGTTAGGATTAAGCACCCTTGTAACTTAGGCTCTGGGGTTACCAACTTACTACTAACCTTGCAGACAATGAACTTTACCAGAGAGTAGAAAGGGAATAGGAAGAAAGTCTTGACTTACCCGATTACCGACGGCTGATCCAAGCTTGATCTTCTCCCGCTCCTCTTCTCTCCAAAGCTTCCAAGGATGCACCTCTTTCACCTGTAAAGGGAAAATTCTCCAAGTACTATCTCATGCATGTATATATAAGAGGTTAGATAAATGGTATGTCAAATATATTCATTAACCATGATACATGAAAGAGACTCAACACAATGTTGGAAGAATAATTCTCTTTATTAACAATCAGTGAATGAGATAAGAATACAAGCTAGCTTCTGAGACAAGGAGTCCTCTGCAACCAAAGGACTCTGAGTTTTGCTGCTCCAAGACTTCTGAAGATATACCACCAGCATAACTTTTCTCTCCAATCTTGATTGATTAATGCCCTCCCCAAGGACTCTATTTTTACTTTGGGAAATAGAGTGATTTCGAAGGTTGGGGTGGTTGAAACAGTTGGGATAGTTAATAATTAGGGCCCAACTAATATCCATTAATCGTGTTTTATATTTTTTAAGGTCGAAATGAGGTGTACGCGACTATGAATATAGGCAACCCGCATATCACACGCGAGTTTCTTAAAGGAAACCCACATACACTGATGTACGCGGGTTGCAATGCAGATAATCGCATACAGTACGTGAGTTGCAATGGATATAGTCGCGTACAATACACGGGTTGCAATGGAGATAGTCGCGTACACAACTCAACACTTAGAAATATTATGTAGCAAGCTAGTTTAAAGGTAAATGTATCCCAAGTCATTCCCATATATAGTGTTTTGGAAAACTTCAATCCTAATATGTCCTTTTGTTTACCAACATAAGGAATGTCGGCACTCTGATGGAGAAGTGCCATTTTCATTGATAACAAGACTCCCACCACCACCCTAACCAAAATATCGACATTATCAAGACTCTCACGACTTGAGTCTCGATAATAGTAGATTCAGAACACCTGGACGAGGAACTAGACCACCTTCGAGAGGTATTTATAAAGAATGGATATCAAAGGAAGATCATTGACAAAGAAATACACCAAGCTCGGAACAGAAAACAATCAATACACACAGTGGACATCCCTAAGATCTCTCTATCTTACATTATAGTCACTACGGACCGAATTGCGAAAATCTAAAGAAAACAAGACATACCGGTCACCTTCACTCCCCCTGACACTATTGGGAATATGGTGGACTTAGCTAAGGACCAGGTAGATCCGAAAAACCAGAAAGGTGTGTACATAATACCTTGCTCTTGTGGGAAGGTGTACATTGGTGAGACTGGAAGATCTATAAACATCCGTCTAAAGGAACATGCACTAGATATCACTAGACACAGAGCTAGTAAATTAGCCCTTGCAAAGCACTCACACAACTCTTCCCACCATGTATGCAATGAAAAAGATAAACTACTAATAAGGGAATAGAACTATCTAAAAGGACAGGTGAAAGGGGCTATGGAAATTGACAAACAAGATAACACACTTAATCAGGATGATGGGTTAAAACTGAGCGATACTTGGAAACCAATAATTATTAAGATAAAAAGGCATCTACATGAATAAGGAGCTGACATGCAAACATCTATTCTATATTTATACTCGCTCTTTGGGATTTAATTGAAGCATCTCAAAAACATGATGAGATCCCCTGATGATGGACTAACATGATAAGTCTGAAATGTTGGGCATTTAAACATCAACAGGTTTTTCCTTTTTTATTAAATTTTCAACCTGTACTATGGATGTTTTTTCGATATATTAAAAACCTACAGTATTTATATATACTATGTAGAACGATGAGCTATGGATATTATAATGACATCGACAAGATTGGGCCCTCACAAATCAACATTATATAAACATTTAGGAAGTCATTTTTTAATGATATCAATGAAACATAGGGTCTAAACCCTAGGGTGTATCCCTAAAACCCATCTTATAAACAAATTTGCATATGAAGTAAAACTATTCCATATTATCTATTTCGTTCATCTACAGATTCAATGATGGCATTATTTATCCAACAACAGAATGCACATACACTGGTGAATGCCACTGTAAACAACAAAACACATATATATTATAAGTCTAAGAAGCTTCTTTACAAAATGATGAATCTATATGTTCAATAATGTTCACATTGGTCACGTCGAGTTTACATTAATGACCTAAGTAGCATGGCCACCTCTATGGGTCATTTAGACTCCAGCAAAAGAAGCGAATACCCTAACAAAAACTCTCAAAACTCAGCATGATAAAGATCCATGTAGGTTTATGGTATGTGAGATGGGGTATCACCACTTACCCAATGCATATGAGCCTCAAAGGAGGGGAAACCACCCATTTTGGCCATGACCCTTGCAAATGTTCAAACCCCATGTACCCTTGATCAAATTCGGGAGGCCGATGTCACCTACATGCAACAAAAACAAATAAGAGTTCAAAATTTATACATAAATTGGAAAATCTTTGAAAGGACACATAGCCATAACTTGGGAATGAAGAGGGGGTTGAATGTCTACCCTTCATTTGAACAACAGAAAGTATATCTTTATGACAAGAAACTAGTGGAAGGTTACTTTGAAACCATTGAGAGAAAAACATAGTCCAAGCCAAGTTCCTTCATGATTGGAAGGTTAAATGCTACCACAAGATAATAACTATAACAATGGAGCAAGGGATTCAATCCATGAAATAAATTCCCTCAGGATTCAATCCCCCATAGAGCAGGGGTAAGCCCCTCTACCTTAACCTCACAAATGAAACAAAGTCACCAAAAGAACAAGACTTAAGCAAGCTGATTTGAGATTCAATGCATGCATACTAGCTTATTAAAAGCAAAATACTTCTTGGAAAATTGTGGCATGTTGTGTTGTATGTCGAACAACATAGCCATGTGATGGTCCAATGACCTTTCCCTCTCATAGTTAATATGGTAGGTGCACGAGTATGGTTGGGTGATAGAGCCCGTTTGCATAGTTCATGTTACGAGTTATGTGTTTAGCATGGAGTCAAGAAGTGAGGCCACTAGGTTCCCCCTCCTAAAACCTTATGTTTTCCATACATATGTATCGCATGAATTATAATAACATTGTTATGTTATATGCTTAGGATATCGACTATGTATATGGTTGTTGGCTAAACAATACATGGTATTGTAAATAATGTTTCCCAACGTTAATATGGGTTTATCCAAAAATTAGTTTAACAATAATATATATGTGTGTGTATGTTAATATATATATATATATATAATGATAAACATGGTTACATGTGGGTTGATTATATGTTACAAATAATAACAAATATGTATATATAGGTTAACAACGATGAATGTGTGTGTGTGCGCACGTGCATGCGAATTCTTGAATGGTGCGATACCACTACCACGAAGGTTACGAGGAGACTTGATGTAAATATATAAATGAAGAATTTAATATCATGGTACAAACTCATATAATCCATACTTTAATTGTAATATAAACAAGAATGAAGGACAAGCTATTAAGCATTTATTATGAATACAAGTTAAATCAAGAGGAGACTAATTAAAGTCTTTCTAAACATAACATAGTTATGTCTTGGATGTGTTATGAATATGAACTTGATCAATGCTGAGTATAAAGCTAAGTAACCAACATTCTAATGATTGTTTTAGTATCTGGTCAATTAAAAAATGTTCGTGTAATTGTGACGTTAATAAAAAATATTTGGTATGTGAATTGTGAGATGTTAAAAATGATACTAGAGCAGAGTTACAACACTTTACATCCTATGGGATTATCCACAGAATGAAAAATAAATTTTGGAAATTGGAAATTGTACACTTACAAACAATTGTTATGCACATTAGGCAGTAGATGACACTTCCAAGACAAGTGCAACCATATCTGTATATTGGTTTGGGAAATCAAAATTCAATTCAATAACAAATATTTAATTTGGCATTAGACACATCAAGTGCTAGAGAAGAACTAGAAAGAAATTAAGAAGCATTGGCATGACAGGAGGAACGTAGATATCAACAACAAAATCAAATATAACGTAATCAGTTTTGAGAAAAGACGAGTGATGAAGGAAATTCTATCCAGCAGGGAAACCTTAAGCTACCACAACGAGAAGGTGAAATGTGGGTCGATTTAAATTATGATTAGAAAACTATCACACCATCTGAAATGCTAGAAACCATGCAGATCTTAAAATCTGGACTTCAAATCTTAAAGGATGGTAACATGAAAGAGAAATAAGAACAACGGTAGATCAATGTTATCTTGCTGCAAAAATTGATTGAAATGAAGAATCACCAACAACCAACACATATTTCCTGTCATGCAGTGAAAACCCCATATAAAGAGAAAATAACTTGGACCCAAGAACATGAATTTAAGTTTAATTCTAAATCTGAACCTACCTCTTCATTTGAAAACAAATCTTATAACTTCGGAAGCGTATCCTCTAATACATCCTCTTCCTATCCTAAAAAAAACATAAACATTGAAGTAACAAGGGATTACAAGGGGAGTTTAAAAAGATAAAGGCCCCAACTTTATATGGAGAGGTGGAAGTAGGTGAAAAATATGAAGAATGGCTACTAGGAATGTCTAATTATTTTTGCGTATATGCTTACCCAAGTGACATGAAAGATCGTTTAACAATTTATAATTTGAATGGGAATGCTGCAATATGGTGGAAAGACTTAGAACTTGATAGAAATGTCATAAATAAAACACACATTAGCAATGAAAATGACAGAGCGATCCCATATGGATGTATGAATAGCAGACCAATTATGTGTGGGATATTAAATCATACAACAAGCCACACAAAGTGAAAGGGAAATAAGTAAATCTCAGAGTAAGGAAGCCATGGGGATCTCAATACCGACGATTAGATTGTAGATGAGAAAATTTTCATGGTAATAATGGAGGCCCAATGCCATATGAAGGAGGTGCTCATGCTATGGTTTGGACTATACCAAGCAAGATGCATTATGAGAGAGGAAAATAGACCAAACCTGATACATGTAGTGGCTAAAATCTATAACCCATAAGTTTGAGCTCTGGTAGGACCATGATAAAGCACTCTCATTCCAATAACAACTGAAACAATGAGAAAATTATTCAAGATCCTAAGAGGGACATATCTCTAGAATGCATCAATGACAAAAGAAAGAGCAAATAATTACCTAGTATAACTCAAGACAAGATTGGAAATGTGGACATGGGTAAAAGTATACCAGCCAAACTATCCCTTAGTGTATTTAAGTTATGCACAAATGCAATTACTTAGCATGATAATTTGGTGGATAGATGTAGATACATGGCTCAATGAGTGGATATATCTCTTGGAAAGAATAAATTAAGATGGTAAACAAATAGAATGAGTAAATTACTGAATGCACACATTTAAAGTTGTAAGTAACCAATAAAAGAATTTTTTCTAAGCACAAGAAATACATGTATGCATAAGCATCAACTAGAAATTAAAAAGGATTAGTCCCATTTGATCAAGATTTTGATTATGATCCAATATGTAGCTTGAAACATTAAGCATTGAATTAAATTTTCATACAGTTTCCATATCTAGCTCTAAAGGTTATCCTTTGTAGAATCATGAACAATAATAATTTTACCAAACAAGTAATTTTAAGAGTTGTAAGAATTAGAAAACTTGATGAACATGAACTCAGTAGTCACACACTAATCAAACATTTTCATGTGACGATAAAGCATAAATAGTAAAATGAATTAAACCATTCCTACACTGAAATAGTTTGATTATTCTTCAAAAATTGTAAGCTTGGCTCAAGAGATTCTTCATATTAATTCGTAGAGAAATATTTACAATAACTACAGAACATATCAAACTTCCAAATGATATTTTATTTTCCCTCTCACTAATTTATACAAACCCTTTTGTCTATTGGGTTCCCCAGATCCTTTATGTACCTTGACTCTTCAGGTTCCAACTAATTATTTTTACAAAAATGAAAATTATTAACAAAGTAGGACCTTACTTGATAGAAATATTCAACTATGCTTTCTACCTAGACATAATATTGGTTTCAAGAGATAAATAAATGTTGCTTTACAAAAGTTATAACATGGGAATAAAATAATTCATTGGGTGGGGGGTGTCCCCCTTCTTGTCACATGTACTTTGCAAGTCTCATATCGATCCGACACAATTTCAAACTTGGGGTTCTTGAGGGTTTTGAATGTGACCAAATGATTCGCCGCTTCATCCACGATGACCCCCAACCTATTTTCAAAAGACATAGTACATTTTTTCAATGGATTGGTGTCTCTTGTTGGAACTAATATATACTACATAAGTGCCTCTTTGGTCACCTCCATGAGAGCTTCTACTACCCTTTCCCTGGAATCAATGATCTATATAATTTAAACATTTTTTAGTTTCTATGGGTTGAGGTTGATCTATATCATGGAGAGAAGGAAAATTGTATCTTTGCATGGTGTTTGTTGTATCCTAATATTATTTATGGCACCAATAGTGTTGGATATACTTTGCAACAATGATGTTCGTTCATGTTTTCTCTATGTCATAGTAGTGTGGTTATTGTGGAGGTCTTTTGGTGTCATCCTTGATGATTTTTTTGGTGATTAGGTTGATTCTATATTTCATTGTGCAAGCTCATCTAAATCCATCTGTATTCCATCCAATATGCCTTCATGATATTTGGTTTTTTCAAGCATCTCATTCAATTGTGTGTGTTTTTACTATTTTTCATGCAAGAGATTATACATGTGATCATGGGATTCTACAAATTCTTCTTACATTGTGAATGCGCAAGACATGAATTCCAACAAACTTATGTTTTCTTATCTCGCCTCATACATATCCTTCTTTAGGTATCTTAAAATTTGCTTGTAGGCTTTCATATTCCTACCATTTCTTCAATATTTTCTTGATTTCCAATGGAAAGAGCTACATTTCTTGAATATGTTGCGGCACGGTCCATATATATGTTAGTTAAAATAGGGATATGTGTAGGTTTTACAAATGGAATCATTTGTGGTGATCTGAAGTTTATTTTGAGTTTGTTTAATGATCTATCTCCTTCATTTGTAGTAGATAAATGAATCCAAGGAGGTGAGAGCTTCTTCTTTGGATGGAGTGAATCATCCTAGTCCGAGCTCTAGCAAGAAAAAAACTCCCACTAATTATAAAAGCTATTATGGTAGTAGTGGAAGAAGGGCATATTCCTGTAATTATGGGCGTGTTCATTCTAAGTCGTCTCACTTTATCTTCTTATGCTTCCATATTTTGTTCCTCCTATTTCCTCTTTGCCTCTTCTTCCTCCTTTATTTGTTCTTTAGCCTCCTTGAGTCTATTTTCTTCAACAAATTTGAGCTTTTCTTCCTTTTTGTTCTTCTCCTTTTCCAGTCCCTTCAAGTAGGTCATCCTGCTGCTAGTGCTCATTAGTACTCTCCTAAGGATATCGTTGTAATGAAGAATTTTGATTCTTTCCTCCTTGTCACTTAGAAATCTCCTCCGGGGATTTAGCTTTCTTGTATACTTCTTCATTGGCCTAGAATTCATTAGCATATGCCTAATTGAACTTGCAGGATCAGTAGTGTTTTTCAACAATCTTTCTAGAATCATCCCTCCATAATACTTTTGTACCAAATTGAAAAGAATTGATGAATTTAACCTATTCTATGGCCTATTTGATATTGCTTAAGAAATATCCTCCAATAGTCAAGGGTAATGGAAGCTGATAGATTTATTTACATTTGTCAATGTTGCTCCTATGCCATTTATGAAGACCCAGTAAGCTACTTCTTGCAAGATGAATTACTCAGTGAAAAAGAGCAAAAGGAGATGGGAAGGCTTGGTGCCACCATAAATATGTAAGTAAGTCCCCTTTTCCATGACATACTCATCTCTCAGGGTGGATAGGGCTTCAATGGGCATGTGTAACACACACTTTTTTGGTTCCTCATGGATGATAGTGTATAGTGGCATCATAAAATCTTGTCAAATATTTGCATAGTAGTTGGACTACTTGTTCTCCCATGAGGCTTTGTAGTAGACATGGATAGGAGGATCCTTTCGAGGCCACTTCCATCCCATCCTAGTGAAAGTATTGCATGGCATACAAAATCTAGTAGGAAGGAGGACATATAAAACTCAAAGTATTGTATTGAGGCCATATCTTATACATCCATGATAATTTTTTTGATATTTTCATGAAGGATTAAACCCTAGTTGAAGGAGGACCTAGTGTAGTCACCTATTGCAGGATAGGTACCTAGGACTCACTAAATTGAGTTGCATCTCTCTCGCCATAGTGCTTGGATAATAGTGTGGTTTCCATCCTGTATGGGGGCCTTAAGGACTCATGAGCTACATATTACCATGTATTTTTGGGCCTGAATCTCTTACATCTCGGCCACCATTTCCTTAGATAAGCATAACAATCCAAGTCCACTAAATTAATCTATTCCCCAGTCAAGTATACCATGGGTGTAGAAAACTTGCAATAAGATTTAAGACTGAATAGTTGGAATGAGGAAATAGCCTTCCATTTGGGATACTTGATCAATGTATTGTATAAATCAACTCTCGTGAGTATCCAAACAATGACTTCTAAGTAGGGAAAAGGGGATGGCTTGGATAATAATTTATGCTACCATTATGTCCTCGGCATCTTCAGGCAGGATGACATGGAAGTGTTCATGGTTCAACATTTGATATATATCTCCCCAATGTAAGGGGGTCTCAACATTGGTATTAATATCAATTCCATCATAGTTAGTCTGGACCACTACCTCCTCTTCTTCCTCAGATGAGGAAAATGCATGAACCATTTCTCTTATAGACCATATGTTCCTCCTACAGTTCATCATCATCAAATTCACAAGAAACCATATTGTTAGTGTGTAAATAGTCAAGAATTGAGAAACTCAATGAAGTGGGGTAGCATGGGTGGTAACTTGGTAAAATGGGTCAACTTAACGACTTGAATTGAATTTTATACAAAAAATATGGTCAAGAAGGGCTTCAATGTGGGTAATCCTTGGTAAGGGGATGAAACGAGGATGTGGGGAGGCGATGAATCAACTGGGATGAGTGATACAAATTCAAATATTAACTACATTAGAGTGCACACCAATGGGATTTTGGAATGGGGATGTAAGGGGAGGTTTAGTTCTTGTTACCCTTAAGGTTTCATTTATGTGAGTGAAGTTTCCTTAGGGTTATACTTTGTTGAAGGAAGGGGAAAGGGGTTTATTTTGTTGCAATATAGGTTCAATAGTCAACTTAAAATCAATGTGGTAAAGTATGGGACCAATGTCCTTAACCCCCACCAAGGAATGAATTTCAAAAACTTAAAATCAAAATAATGTCACCTAATGCTAATGGAAAATAAACAAGTGTGTGTAATGGTGTACTTACCATTTAGTGATCATATCGATGGGGAAAGGTGGTCCTTTTTGGTTGTTTACTTATTTATTTGGTCACCTTGAGAACTCTTGACAAGTGTAAAGTAATTTGTTTTAGTAGTCAAGGAATATTTTATAAAATTACGGACTTCAAAATTTATGAAATTCCACATATAATTCATTTGTAATCCTATAATGGTCTTATTGGATTAATCCTTCACTATGTTAGAGTATTATCCTCCTAACTCATTGATGCGTGGAATTATTATTCATTAAAAGATTGTGTCAATGAGCTAGGGGATTACCATGGTGCTTATCGGTGAATTAGATGACTAATGTATCATAACATCGATGGTTCTAGCCTCTAGAAAAGAGACAATGTGCCTGAGTGAAATATTATCGGTTATTTAATGTGTTATTTGGCCAATAAATTAGTGACTTAAGCTTCTATGGGTCTGATACATCATTGAATTCACAATTAATCAATCGATATATTGGTGAAATAAAGTGTCAACTTGCTGATTGTAGTGTCCCCTGGATCTATTAAAGGTATCAAGGACATATCATTATCTCTCTAAGTATAATTATATAATTTTATCATAACGGATTAGTCAAACGAATATTTAATTTCATTATTCATGATTTAATTTCAACAAAATCCCTTTTAATTACCAATAAATTAAAATAAATTCAATAAATATTTCAACAAACGATCCAATGGATGGGAAATTGTATTAACATCATAAAAAATTCAATCCATTCCATATCGAAGATGATAACCACTTCTAAATGCTAACCATTCTTATTCACAATTAACTAGTAAATACTAATGTGTTAATTATGGCACTTAACGACACTTATCAAAAATCTAATTGTTTAACAAATAACCATAAATTATCAATCCCAATAGATTAATAACATATAATTACATTTAAATAAGTACTAATTACCAAAATTATAATAATTAATCATGGTAATTACAAATGAGAGTCCACAAGACTAGTTAACTAGTTTTCCAATATAAGCAGGTAGTCTTGCACAAAATAAACTTGTAAACTTGCCATTAAACACAAAATAAATCCTAAATATATTAAAAACATATTTAATCATGCACCTACATCCAATTAAAGGTTTATTTTCATATCATTCCAATTGCACATAAGGTGATATTTTCCATCAATTCAAATGAAACTTGTTAACGTTCATCGCAAGGAATTGAGTCTAAATAACTGAACCAAAATTATTTGAATACATAAGTAAAGGATCACACATTATAATCATCCACATATAACACAATAACATGTTATAAATATATCTCATGGTTGTATCATTCCATTTTTACAAAAACAAATATTTCAATCCGCAACTTGTTATCAATTCTTGCCACAATGTACCTAGTTTCCAATTTAACTTTCTAAATTTCAAATAAAGAGAAATATTTGAATATTGTATCTCATGGAAACCATAGCAGGGGTCACATACATTCATGTGTATGTATCTTTACTCCCATATACATTCCATTAAATAACTCAGAAAACTAGCTAATTCTACTCATCCAAATTGACTAGTAATTCTAGGAATCGCTAGAATAAATAGATCCACAACTCATAGAATCATTAAAATTATATTCCAAATATAAATATAATTTTTTATAATTCATATAATATTTATATATCATTCAAACATTTCATCAAGAACTTCATATTCCAAGTCACAAATCGACTCAAAACACTTCCATTGAAGAAGCTAGAAATTGGAAATTGATCTAGAATATTGGAAGACGTTTCCCAAACACTATAAAGGAGATTTACATTCACATTATCACAAAATTTAAAGTGTATTTATCATACATTAACATAAAAATAACACTCAGTCATTATTACAAACACTTCATGCGCCAAGTCTCCAAACTATGCAAAACAATCCAATTGAATAACTAGTTTTCGAATAGAAGGTAGAAGAATCAAAGAGAAGTGTCTTAAACCATTCTGAGGATACTATACCATAAAAATACACATTATATAATGAACAAGGCAAAAAATATCATTTATGTATCATAGGTTCCAAATAATCATTTCCTCAAACAATTTGTGCACAAAATCCCAAAAACTAGTTTCTAATTCCTTCACAAAATTTACTTGCATAAATAGATTGAATTCCATAAGAAATTTCTTCAACAAATAGCTCATACGTTTCATCAAAATTTCACGTGAATCCATAAAAAAATCATATAAGATCCAAATAAATTAAATAAACATGAGATAAATCACTTATCTTTTCCAAATACACAATCGAAAGCAATAGTGCCATGTTCCACCCAGTTGTCGACACAATGCAAGCCAAAACTCACTTAGCAATGGTCACCCACGATCCGGAACCATGATTCCACAAGAAAGGAAGAAATCAACCAAAAATTCTCTCAATAAATCATTCCAACCACATCACAATGGCAAGTATGACCTCTACTTCCACTCCAGGGCAATCTAGTGGCTCCAGGACAACAATCAAACCACAACCCAATGGAAAGTAACACTTCTAATCCAGGGAAATTATAGTGGCTCCAAGGAAAAAACCAATGGATAAAAATTAAATAATATTGGGAATAGGATCAACAAGTATATCATACCAAGAGCAACAAAATAAAACGACAAGTACCAAACACCAGCACATACAAGTGTGACTTCCAACACAAGCAAATCGAATTCCTTCATGAGAAATTCGAATTGGGAGAGAGAAGGACACAAGAGATGAGAGTTACATTCCAAAATTAGAAATAATTAGTTACACATCAAATGGATACACCAAGATACACACTAATCCAACTCATATGGGTTCACTAGGTGAGAGAGTGGCTCCAATCCTAAAATAAAAATTAATCTCAAGGTAAATAAAAGAAAGGAGAAACATAACATGTGAGGGTACATAACCAGGAGGGTCCATCAAGTACATAAGAAGGGTATACACTATCAACATAGGCTCAACAAACCTAGGTAAACACTTTTCCATAACCCCTTTCTTATATCATCATGGTTCCTCATACTCTCTTTCATGGCATCGGTCGTCCAGTCGATTTTTATTTTATCAATTATTTTATAAGTTTAGCATAATAATAATAATAATAATGTGCAAAACATAGTCCAAGAACCTTGTCCCACTATGTCCAACATAACAACAACAATAATATGTCCAGGGTCTAAATCATAGGGTATTACAGTCCTCATCCCCCTTAAACCATGCATCGTCCTCGATGTATACACATACATGCTGCAAAATCTCAAAACAAATGAGTATACCTCCTTCATCACATCTTCCAATTCCCAATTCACATATTTAGGAGTATAGTGGATCCATTGAACCTTAACATGACGGGTTTCTCTGTTCCTGAGCAGCTTGGTCTTCTTTCCTACAATGGCAACATGCTCTATTGGAATGTCTCCTTATGGAACCACCTAGTCATATCAAATATGCATACAAAACATAATTAACATCAAGTATACCTGTCGACATGAAAACACACACACACACACACATATACAAAGACACCAACATTATAACAAGGATCATAAGTAAGTATCAAAATAATCTAAGCAACAATATATCATATCACATGCATCATCATCTAATGTAAAAAAAAACATCTACTCTACAATTTACTTGTATCATATTCCAATCAATTATATTCATAGGATCATGCACATACTTTTTCAACAAAGAGACATGAAACACATTATGCACTTTTATGCTAGGAGGAAAATCTAGTTCATAAACTATTGGTCTTATATTTTCCAATATCTCAAAGGGAACGCAAAATCTAACTGCAATTTTAGAACAATTCCCCGAGTTTAAAGTACTCTTTTTCGATTTCACTTTCAAAAACACATGATCCCCAACATGAAACTCTATTTCAGTCCGATTATGATATGCATAAGTTTTATGTCTATCCTGTGTTGTTTTCAAATTATGTTTAATCCTGACCATTTGATCTTCTATTTTCTTTAATAATTCTGGACCAATGATAACTCTATCTGTCGAATTGTCCGAATTAATAGGTTTGTTGGATTTTCTTCCATACATTGCTATAAAAGGACTTACTTTCAAAGAAGAGTGATAACTATTTTTATAAGAAAATTCAATGTCTTTGATATAACTCTATGATGATTTTTATGAAAGATAGTGTTTCTGTCTCTAGTTTCTCATTGCAGATTTATGTATTTGTGTTCCCTTTTATACAGAATGTTTTTCTGTTTTAAGGCATTTATCATTCATGTATATAATCAATTATCTGTTGTTATATAACTATTTCCCAAACTGGCTTATGCATATATACTATTTGTAATTATATGCTTTTACATCATCCTTGTTTACTTTCTCTTTTATATGCTTATGGGTCTATTTTTTAGATTTGATCATTTATCTATCTACCTTATTTGATTTCTTCCCTGCTAATATACACCGGTAAATTCAAAACTAAAAACCCAAAATCTCCTTAGATCCAAATATTTAGTTTATTACTTATGAGATGCTTGGGATTTGTACCATAGTAGTCTAGTACAAACTCCAATACAACCATATCTATTGGAAAGGACTCTCAACACCAAGGCATCATGGTTGTATTCTTTCCTCAATTTCATTAATACATCAATGTTTTCCTTTCCCATAAATGATTTATAATTTCATTTAGGATTAAATTATTTGTGATTTCATTTAGAATAATTCTCCATGGTCAATTATTTAAACATATCATATCATCTTGTATGTTTCCATTTTTTCCTGTTTTCTAATCATTTGTAGGTTATCTCTTCATCAACAAGATTCTAGAGGCTCCAAATTAAAGAGGACGAGCTTCAGTCTATTAATCTGTCACAGTAATCTAGGAACTAAACACAAGTCTCATCAAAGATTAATAACAATAAGCCATGAAAATGGTGTAATTGTGCTACAAAATGAGTAGCCGCTCTGTATATTCACACAAAAAATGAGTAATACAATACATGATCATGCTGCAAGCATGAATGACAAAGCAATTTGAATTCCCAAGGAGGTCATTCAAATTGAATGAGTGAGTCTAGCTTAACTGAATGTAAGCCATAGTCAACACTTAAGTTAACCACTGATCAAAACCCTAATTGACTCAACTAATCCCTAATTGAAGTCAAAGTGCAATAAATGACTGAGTCTAACTGAAAGTAGCTCAGACATGTGTCAATGCAAGCCAACCAACAAGTGGTAGCGCATCAATGACTCCAATGAACCCCGATGAGGTTAACTAAAGCGTAACTGACCATCAGAAGTGGTTGGAGGCACCCCTGTTGACTCCAATTCATTAAATAACCAATAAATAATCAATTTAATGAAGGAAGGTGCCTTCACTACTCTGTTTAAATGATTGTAACCATCAGTTAGCAATATGGGGCATTAATGACACTCAGATCACCCTCGAAGTGTTCCAGTTAGCCTCCACGAATGTAGAAGAAGGCTAAGTTAGCCTCCTTGACTGAAGATAGGTGTGGGTGTGATCTAGCTGATGTCATCTAGTGCTCCTCTGATGTCAATTAAGTCAATAATACTTATGATAGTGGTTTAACTAGGCCAAATTGACCAAAATGAGTGTGTATGGTGGTAAATGTCTCCAACACCCCCCCTTAAGATATACTCAGGAGGAGTAGAAAAAATAAAATGCAAAAAAATGCTAGGGCCTCAGCAACTAAGGCCATAGGTCACCCTGTACAATGCTAAAACTGAAACAATTTTAAAAAACAAACTAAGTGAGGAAAAGAGGGAAAACCCAGTGGGAAAACCCCCCCTCAAGCTGAACACTGAAAGTAGTCCGGTCACCCTAATGGACTCACCCCCAACAGTGAATGGAGGTAAGTGAACTTCTTTTCTGAAAAGCTCTTGGTGAAGATGTCTGCAATCTGCTCGTCAGTTAGGCAGTATTGCAAAATGATGGTCATGTCATGCACTAGCTCCTTGATATAGTGCATGTGGATCTCTACATGCTTGGTCCTCTACCTGGTAACTGGATCTATGGATATATTAATAGCACTTTGATTGTCACAAAAGAGGATAGTGGACAAATTACTACCAAGATCAAAATTTTAAAGAATGCCTTGCAACCAAACTGCTTGAATGCAAGCATTCACCACTCCTCGATACTCGTCCTATGCTTAATATAATGCTATGGAAGCCTGATTCTTGCTAGACCAGAAAATGGGGCCACCACCAAACATGAATACATATCCGGAAGTAGAATTTTGATCAATAGAATCACCCGCCCAATCGTAATCTATGTATCCAACCAGCTCTAGCTCGGAGTTTGCAGCATAGTGAATGCCGTAGGTCCTGGTTCCCTGAATATACTGGAGGATCCTCTTGGCTGCCTTCCAATGAAGATCATGAAGTTGCTGCATGTATCTTGATACAAAATTCATGGCATAATATATATCAGGCCGAGAATGTGTCAAGTACAACAAGCTACCAATCAACTGTCGATAGATAGTGTAGTCCATGGGAGGTGTGCTTTTTCCTTCTTCAAGGCTGATCCCTGAAAGGAAAGGGAATGTTGTAGGCCTACATTCAACCATGTTAAACTTTAATAACAGGTCTGATATGTATTTGGACTGAGTGACCATTATCCCATCATAATTTTGCTCAATTTCAAGCCCCAAAAATTGTTTTAGGAGCCCCAAATTGCTCATTTCAAAGGCATTGTGGAGAGCATTTTTGATGGATGAAATAGAAGCAACTGTGCTACCTGTGATCAGTAAGTCATCAAAATATAAAACAAAAATAATCAAATTACCATCATACTTCTATATATACACATTTGGATCTGATCTACACCTTTGGAAGTTTTGTGAGAGAAGGAAGGCATCCATCATGGAATACCACTCTCTTGGGGCCTGTTTTAACCCGTATAGTGACTTCTTTAGCTTGCAAACCAAAGATGGATCAGAGATGTATCCCTTAGGATGCTTCATTTATATCTCCTCATGAATATCTCCATGCATAAAGGCTGACTTAACATCCATATGATGCACTTCCTAGTGCTTAGATGCTGAAATTGCAAAAACTAGGTGGATGGAGTCCATTTTTGCAACCAGTGCAAAGGTCTCATGATAGTCCACACCTTGGACCTGAGAGAAAAATTTTGCCACCAGACTTGCCTTATATTTTTAGGTGCTTCCATCAGTAGCAACCTTGTTCTGAAACACCCACTTGCATTGAACCAATTTTCTTCCCGGAGGAAGAGAAACTAGCTCCCAAGTAGTATTTTTCTGAAGAGAATTCATCTCTTCATCCATGGCAACTTGCCATCTCAGATCCTTCCGAGCATGGTAGTAGGATTTTGGGTCTAAACTAATAATCAAATAACAATTTTCAGACAGCATATTATCAGGACAAGAGAGCACAATACCTGCTCTTTGGAAATCAGACCGAGTTCTCCCTGGATCATCCAGATTTCCAATGTTATCTCCTGCGGAGGAGAGTGTTATTCGGTCCATGTGGGAAGATGATTTTGTACTTAAGGTTCTGATTCAGCATCTGATTTTTGCTGTACAATGATATCATAAATCATAGGATCCAAATCAGGGTCATCACCCCCAATTTCATCATCCAAATATTCAGTAGAATAGGAAGGAAATTCAACAGTTTTCTCCTTCACTAGTTCCACCTCCTGAAGACGCTCATCGAACTTGACACTTCTCTCGATGATGATATATTTTGTTTTGATATATAGCAGCTTGAAACCTTTTGATTCATCAGGATACCCAATAAATAGACATTCTATGCTTTGCAGTTGCAAGCCCTCCTTTTATCAATTGGAATTCAGGCCCATGCAGTGGACCCAAACACTACAGGTTCGACACATCTGGCTTGTGTCCAAAGTATGCTTTGAAAGGGGTATTCCATTTCATATATGATTGTGGAACTCTATTATGAATGTATTCTGCAGCATGCATGGCTTCATCCCACAAATTTGCAGCCAACTTCTTTGATTCCAACATACAAGTGGTCATCTCCTTGAGAGACTAATTCTTCCTTTTCGCTACACCGTTCTACTGGGGAGTGTAGGGAATTGAATGTTGGACCTGAATACCATTTTGGGAGAATATGTGAAGCAAATCATTACTGACATACTCCCCACCATTATCAGATCTCAATATCTTGATCTTAAGCCCAGAGGCATTCTTCATCAAGGCCTTCAATTCAGAGAATTTTTCACATACTTCAGATTTCTTTTTAAGAAAGAAGACCCATGTGTACCTTGAGAAATCATCAATAAAATTCAGAATATACCTTGATCCATTCATGGATGTGATAGGCATCGGACCACTGATATCAGAATGTATCATCCCCAAGATGCATGTAGCTCGGTTTGCCTTCCCCCGATCGTACTTGTGCTCAGGGTGTTTTCCAACCACACAACCCTTACAAATTCCAGTGGATGCCTTGATGACTGGGAGGCCTTCAACCATGGATTTTTTCTGTAGTTGCTGAAAATATTTGAAATTTATATGGCCAAACCTTTCATGCCATAGCCTACTAAATTCATTTCCATGAGTTAGCAGTGCGATGGGCTTTGCATCCGCCACAAAGTGGGAGAACTCATAGGCTTTTGCATGATGGTTTGCAAGGCCTTTAGCAATGAGTTTCCCGGATGCAAGTTCCATTATCTCTATATCATTCGGGCTGAAAGATACTCTCTTAGGAACTCATGTATATGTCATTTGATAGACACTAAGGAGATTTGATGCCAGAGACGGTACATACAAAACATTTGAAAAATAGCCATTCTCAAGATCAACCGTACCTTGTCCTTCTGAAATGATGGTGGAGTCATCTCCCATGTCGATGGGGATGGATTTGCCAGTATCCAAGGATGAAAAGGAGTCTCTTTCAACCATCATGTGGTTCGAAGCTCCAGAATCACTCAAGAGTGCTTTGGACTTCGAAGTGCTTGCCATGAGGGCATGACCTTTTTCATGATGTGGTTCTTGATCTTGTTGATCTCTCCTTCAAAATATTTCCAGAAGATTGATGTGATTTGTCTCAAGGAGAGAGGTAGCTTCATCAAGCTTCTTCTTCATGCAGCCATGTCTAGGGTGGAAGCCCTTCCCACAGTATGAACACTTGACTTTTTCCTTTCCATGATGCCCTTTCCCTTTGTTCTTCTTTGAGTCAGAAGACTCATCATGCTGTTGGTTTTCAACTTTAGGCTTAGGAGCTTCGAATTTAGTTTTTGGGTTCTTCTTTTGCTTTCCTTTACCCTTCATATCTTTGGGCCCTGAGACATGGAGGGCTTGATCATGGGAGGATCTGATGATCCCCATCTGGACAAGCTTATCATGTTCACTTGTTAGGGACTCAATGAAGGCATTGAGTGTAGGCATCTTCCATCAAGGGGTTGTGACCTTCCCCACACAGAATGTAGAGACAAAAATTGAATAATCAGATCCAAGTTTGGAGAGTATGGCGAGGATGAGCTGATCATCCTCCTTCTCCACTTTGCATTGCTTCAATAGTAAGACAATGTGCTTGAAATTTGTGAAAAAGTCATTCAAGGTCTCGAAAATGGAAGGCTGGAGAGACATCAATTCATTTTTGAGCTGGTAAACTCTCAAATCATCCTGCATTCCATACAGGGTTTCCAATTTGCCCCAAATTTCCTTTGGAGTCTTCAATCCAGAAAGATGGAAAAGAAGATCCCGAGAAACAGAGAGGCACAAGAATCTGAATGCTTCATCCTTCTTGTTCAAGAATCTAGATTTGTCTATTGCAGAACCAGGCTCTTCTTCAGTGTCCATGGTGACCCTATAGAGTTCTCTGGAATGTAGCTGGATCTACATGTCTCCTTTCCATGAGTGGAAATTGAACAGAGTCAAAAGATCTACTGAAGAAGCCATCTGAATCTGCTAGAGTGAATGCTTTCACCTATCAAAAACCTGAAAATCACAACAAAAAGGGCAATGTAAGGTCGGACAACCTGCACATTTTAGGATTTCATCACACCCAGTATAGTCAATCAAGAAAACTTGATCTACAAGTTCTTTACTTGGGGTATTAAGTGGTAAGCCTTGGCTTCTGGTGCAGTGCTGGATTTTTGAGCTATTGCTCAATTTTCATGCAAGATCTGTCAAAAACCTTGTTTTTGAGAGATTTGAGCTTCGTCCCGCCATTAGCTATGATACCATATTAATTTGTCACAATAATATAGGGACTAAACACAAGTCTCATCAAAGATTAATAACAATAAGGAATGAAAATGGCGTAATTGTGCTACAAAATGAGTAGCCGCTCTATATATTCACACAAAGAATGAGTAATACAATACATGATCATGCTGCAAGCATGAATGACAAAGCAATTCGAATTCCCAAGGAGGTCATTCGAATTGAATGAGTGAGTCTAGCTTAACTTAATGTAAGCCACATTCAACACTCAAGTTAACCACTGATCAAAACCCTAATTGACTCAAATGAGCCCTAACTGAAGTCGGAGTGCAATAAATGACTGAGTCTAACTGAAAGTAGCTCAAACATGTGTCACTACAAGCCAACCAACAAGTGGTAGCGCATCAATGACTCCAATGAACCCTAATGAGGTTAACTGAAGTGTAACTGACCATCAAAATTGGTTGGAGGTGCCCCTCTTGACTCCAGTTCATTAAATAATCAATTTAATGAAGGAAGGAGCCTTCACTACTATGTTTAACTGATTGTAACCATCAGTTATCAATATGGGGCATTAATGACATTCAGATCACCCCCGAGGTGCTCTAGTTAGCCTCCCTGAATATAGAAGAAGGCTAAGTTAGCCTCCTTGACTGAAGGTAGGTGTGGGTGTGATCTAGCCGATGTCATCTAGTGCTCCTCTGATGTCAATTAAGTCAATAATACTTAGGATAGTGGTTTAACTAGGCCAAATTGACCAAAAAGAGTGTGTATGGTGGTAAATGTCTCCAACACAGTCAAAGGTAAGGATTCATTTCAATCAAGTGATTTGATAAATTTAGGGAAAGTTTACATTCTTGTATTATTTTGTTCTAGATCTAAACCATTTAGACTAGGGAAACAATCTCTGTTCGCATTGATTGATAATTTCCAGTAAAAAAATTGGCGACTTTGTTGGGGAAGAAGCAATTTTCTTTGGTAAGTTGTGTTCTTTGTTTCAATTCCTTCAGGTTTGTATAGATCCATCTTATTCAAATTAATTCTCTTTGCTTTGGCTCATTGGGTGTTCCAATTGTGATCTAGAAACTTTATTTCTCTTTGATACTCACTTTTATTTTGGAGTTTTTTTTTTTATGTTTAGAGTTTATGTTTGCCTCGCCACACCTAGGATGTGTTTGTCCTAGATCGGTTCTTGGTTGTTGCGCCTTGAATTTGTGCAACAAGCGTCACTACTGCTTTTTGTTAGTAATCAGGAAGCACCACCACCGCTCTATCCCTATTTCCAGAGAGTGCCACTGGGAGCTTAATGCACTGGTTTACGCTTGTAGCATGCGTCACTATAAGTCACTTTGAAAGGAAAAGGATTTTCGGGTTGTAGACTCATTTTTTGGTTCGATCCTAAAAATTTTTAACCCTAATCGTGCTATTGTTGAACAAACTACTAGGATTTCTGTGGAAGGGAGGGTTTTTCAACACCACGAGATTTAGGGTGAGCAAGAAAGGAGGAGGAGATTACTAAGATGTCAGAAAGTGAAAAAAGATAGGTCTCTTTGTGTCCTTGGGAAGGATATTACGCTTAATATGGTTACCACTTTTTCGACTCGGGTGTTAACAAGTCAATTTGAGTTTATCAGAATAACCAGACATGATATTTTGGATTGCATATCCAAAAGGTGGAAACCCTTGATAAATTATTCTCAAAGGGTTACAATGTTGGTAAATGGTTGGGTGGCTTTTCACCTTCTATGTAAAATATGTGTCCAAAAGAATAAGGAGAGATATTGGATTATAGGTAAGGGTTATTTCGTTCCAAGCAACTTGCATTCATCATTCAAACCAAGAAAAGAGAAATTGAAAAGACAGAACCTATGGGTATTATTGTCGGGGTTCCCTCTTCATTGATGGTCATTGGAGTCCTTCGAATTGGTGGAAAATAGTATTGGTTGATTTATTTCATTGAAGAGCGTACCCTTTTCACTATGGTGAAATTCATGTCGAATATTTTGGTAGACATGGAAGTTTCAGAGGGATTACCAGATAAAACTGAAGTTAGATGGGACAAGCACTCATTTTTATAGTGGTTGGATTATTGGAAGATGCATTTTCGATGCCTTAGGTGCAAAGAGACATGCTATTTGAGGAAAAATTAACCTAGTTTTTTCTCACGTAATTATGAGACGTATTCATAATAATCTTTCTCCCAATGGTTTTTTCTTTCTTTGGAAAGAGAATTAAAAGAGACCCTTCCTCTAGACAGCGAGTTAGCTCTGTGTATTTTAGGTAAGTTCAATGATTCTCTGCTTGTTTTACTAAAAAAAAATGCAAACGTTTTTTTTTTTTTTACGTTCGTTATTGTTAGCTTTGGGATAGACTTCTTTGGATATTGTTCCTTGACTGAAGATTTAGGTTGTGGAAAATATGGGGCATTGAATCTCTTAAAAAACCTAGGTTCTCTAATGTCGAATGTGAGAAAAATTGGATGGCAGATGATGTGAACATCACTATTGATTGTTCTGTTGGTATTGTTAAAAAAAGGGATGTCGATTTGGAAAGTACCATAAACCTAGAAGCAAATTCTTATGAGGTATTTAAGATTCTTTGGAGGGGATTAACAGGTAATGGATTATGGAGAAAAGTTTTATTTTCAAAGTATATTAAAATATGGAACATTAGCCAATGGTTACATAAGTAAGGTGATTTTTTTTCAAATGCATCTATTATGTGGAGAAACTTCATAAAAGTATATCCAATGATGGGGGAAAGACTATCTTGCAATATTAATCATGGTTCCCAGATCTTTATGGGTGATGAAGGAAATTATCTTCTTTCCAAAAGACTTATCTCTAATCTTAAGCACAAAAATATACATGTGTTTGCTCAACTCGGAGAGGATAAATTAAACATTTTAGATTCAAATTATTGGTTGAGTGCTCGAGATTTGTATCTTAGTGATGACTTAATAGAAGAGTGGAACAAGTTTTTATTGACTCTGAAGAGAATTGTGATCCGCTTAAGAGATGAAGAGGATATAATTATTTGGGATTGGGAAAAATCAAATGGTTCAAAACTGCCCTCATAGGTATCTATGAGGGGGGTTCTAAACCGCCCTTATTGGTATCTATGATGGGGGTTCTAAACTACCCTTGTAGGTTTTTATGAGTGGGATTCCTAATCGCCCATGTAAGTTACTAGGAGGGGTGTTCCTAATCGCCCCTTTAATTTGATAGGAGGGGGTTCCTAACTGCCCTAGAAATATTATATGACGGGTGTTATAAACCACTCCCATAGGTTGCTACGAGAGGGGTCTCAACCACCCTCGTAGGTTGCTATGAGGGTGGTTCTAAACCATCGTTGTAGGTTGATATGAATATGGTTATAAACCGCACTTGTAAGTTTTTGCAAGGGGGGTCCTACTTGCCACCAAACAATTCTAAAAGGGGGTTCATAACGACCACCAAACTATGCTAAAAGGGTGCTCCTAAACCTCTCTTATAGGTTGATATGAGGGGGGTTTTGAACCACCCCTAAAGGTCACTTTTTGGGGTGGTTCCTAGCATTGGAAGCAGTTTTCATACCCCCCCAACATCGATGACTTTAAAATTCTATCCCTTTATTGGTGGTTTTTGAAAAGATTTCAACCTCTTCCAAAAGTCTCTTTTTTTTTGGGGGGGGGGGGGGGGGGGGCGTTCCAAACCACCTCCAAAAATTGACTTTCAGGGGTGGTTTTGAGTTTACTCCAAAAGTCACTTAGGTTTGGAACCCCCTTGAAAAGGGAATTTTGGAGGCGGTTCATATCTCTTCAAAAATTGCATCTAAAACGATAGACTTTTAAATTCATTGATGTTTGGGGGGGTTTCTTACAAACCACCTCCAATTTCCACTTTTGGAGGTGATTAATGACAGCCTTTAAAGGTCTTTTTTGTAGTATTGTTTCATGTAGTGGCATAGAGTATGTGTGAATCAAACCTAAGTACAATAGTTATTGAAGCTAAAATTGTGGACGAAGCTTACCTACAGGTGAAGGAAAGATTGTAGCAACAAAAATCAAATGACAAGTGTGAAGGTTATTAACTCCAGGAGGATGGTCTTCTTGGTAAATAGGAAGACTACACATTCTAAACTATGCAGATCTAAAAAAAGATGGTAATGGATGAAATTCACCAAAAACCATACTCATGACATCCAGGATACCAGAAGACCCTAACAACAACAAGGAAGCAATATTTTTAGAATGGCATGAAGAATGATATAGCATAATGCATCTCTAGATGTCAATAGTGTGAGTTGGTCAAGGAAATACATCAATTGCCAGCAGGACTATTGTAAGTGACCTTTTCTCATTCCAAACTAGAAGTGGGAAGTGATTTCTATGGACTTGAAAACAATATTTCCAAGGATAGTGAGGCAACATGATTCAATCATGGTTCTAGTAGACAAGTTATCAAAGGAAGCTCATTTTATTCCGGTCAAGTCCACTCACAAAGAAAGTGACATAGCAGGTATTTTCATGAAATAAGTATTCAGATTGCATGGGTTACCCAAGGAAATAGTTTCAAATAGAGATGCAAAGTTCACATCAATTTTTTGGAAAGGATTGTTTTAGCAGTTGGGGGCTCAATTTAATTTTAGTACAACATATCATCCTCAAACAAATGATCCGACTTAGAGGGTGAATCAAGTCATGGAATACATATTAAGGATGTATTTAATGAACAAGCCATCCAGGTGGGAAGAATATTTTCACTTGGTAGAATTTTCTTACAACAATGGACATCAAGCAGTTCTAGGAATAAGCCCATTTGAGGCATTATATGAAGGGATGTAGAAATCCAGTGATTTTGGATAGTTCAATGAGAAGGTTAATGCTTGGGCCAGAGATGCTCTGGGAGATGGAGCAGGTAGTAGGAAATATCATGCAATATTTAAAGGCATCACAAGACAGGCATAAGAGTTATGCATATCTGAAGAGAGTGAAAAAGGAAATTAAAGTTGGAGATCATGTTTATTTGAGAGTGAAGCCAAAGAACAATCCCTGAAGTTGGGGAGTTGTGCCAAGTTGGAACCAATATATTGTGGACCGTTTAAAATCCTTGATAGGATAGGAACAATTGCATATAGGATTGCATTGCATGTTGATATCGGAGTGGATAATTGTTTTCATGTTTCTATTCTTAAAGGATATGTACATGAACCTAATCAGATAATTCATTAGAATGTAATTCAAGTGGAAACCGAGGGAGAGTTACAGGTGGAGCTTACATGCATCCTCGACAAGAAGGTGACATTTCTCAAGATCAAGCCATCGGGAAGGTGAAGGTGTAGTGTAAGCACCTAGGGACAGATGAGGCCACCTGGGAGCTGGAGGATGCCATGAGAGAGGCATATCCATTTTTGTTCAAGTCTTGAGAACACCAAGGGCGGTGTTGTTTCTAGGGGGGGGGACTGTAACACCCTAATTTAACCCCTATTGTCTCTCTCTCTCTCTCTCTCTCTCTCTCTCTCTCTCTCTCTCTCTCTCTCTCTCTCTCTGAGCTAGATCAAGTGGTTGAGTGTTATAAGTTGTGAGCAAAAGGTCTCAGGGTCAAATCTGTGGGTGACTGTACATTGTTATATAAGGGCCTCACTTGATGTCCCCATTGGGATAGCTCCATAATCATAGCGAACAGGGTGAGTCCCCTTCGGGTGGCCCCCCAATGATTTCTTCCCATGGACGTAGCACGCCCAATGAGGGGTTTTTGAACCACATTATATATATATGTGTGTATGTGTATGCATATATATATGTGTGTGTGTGTGTGTGTGTGTGTGTGTGTGTGTGTGTCTGTGTGTGTGTGTGTACATATATATATTGGCTCATTGTGTAAATATTGTAAATGCAATGTATGATTCATACCGAGGAGATCAATTCCAAGGCCACGCTAGTGAATGGACTATTTATAAAATAAAATTAATTTATTTTGGTAAGCCATGGAGAATGTAAATCCTAAAAATGTTTGTAATATTAAATAAAATGTCCAAGGATGGTTATGGAGGCAACAACGAATTGAATTGGGGTTATGAGCCTTATCCACTAAGGAGAGGTGAGGAGGAATGGGAATATTCAACCCCCTAACTACCATGTTTCATCTTAGGAACCATGAAGGTGTCCTTACCACTCTTAAATTGTTGTAAGAAAGTAGTTGGCAAAATACCTCCTAGTTTTAATAGAGCATGGGGCTGAGATCAACATGGGTATGGCTAGGTATGGGCTGAATTAATTCAGTCAAGGACATTGTGGAATTTGTTTCATTAGTACAAGGACCCAACATGGGGATCAATGGTTAAATTAGTAGATAGGTAGTGCATTTTTTTATCCTTAACCAAGTGTGAAGAGTCGCAACTTGCCAAGGAGTATAGAAGGAACGCTAAGTTGAATTGCACAGAGAAGGAGGGTGAAGCGCGTTTCACCTTGAACCCGTGAGAAGGCTTGATACAAATTGGATATGCAATAGGAATTCCCAACAACAATCAGAGGACATTCGATGCCCTGGAGAATATCCAAGCTTGGAAATGCTAAATTCATTGAGGAATTGACATAGACTTTCTAATCTAGTGAAGGAAATAGATTCCCTTCAGTGGTTACAACTTGGAATTCTTGTGATTTTCTAGGTTAGCATTGAGGGAAGGGGTACCCAAGGGATTGTGTAGTAGAGAAGGGGACCTTACTCAGGCTGAGAGTGGAAGTGAAATGGGTGCCAAGGTTAGATAAGGCGAATGAAGATCGCATGTAGCTCTATGGGGGAGCTCATTGGTTAATAGTCTTCTCTTGATCTCTTTGTGGGTTTGATAAACCCAGTTATATGTTATCTTCATCTGAGTGTATGTTTTTATTGTTGACAGTGAGCCTAAGTGACTCATTAGTGGATAACCCATCCCAACTCAGGGGTGGTCTCTTAGCTGAAATAATATAGGCTAGACAAAGACCTATGGTTGGGTGGAACATGGACCTCACATAATAAGTTTCTTGGACCGCTTCAGCTCGAACGATAAGTTTTTACTATTTATGAATGCCCAAAATTTCTATGTGATGGATTCTTATTGGTTTATGTTGAATTGAATGATATGATATCTTGAATTATGTAATAGATTACACTTCATTTGTAATATCCCAAATACTGACATTCTCTAATGTTCTATGATAGTGCTAACTCACACATTAAATCTCATACAAATTTGCAAAATAATTGTGCATGCAAACTCACCATGCAAAAATGCCCTAAAATATAGCTGAATTAGGGTTAGGGTTTTGCAGAGAGAAATTAACACTTACCACTAATATTTTGGCTGTAATGACTCCATAGATAGTTGCAGGCATAAGGATCCAGATGGTTGGTCTAATAATGCTCTTTTCCTTCGGTGTTACCACCCCGCAGTACCGTAAAAACCCTCCAGACTGAAGGTGACGTTTTTTTAGGAGGAGAGGTCCGTTCAGGCTGAAATTTTCTGAGCTCTTCTATCTGCTGATGCCAGAGAGATGGCCTGACACATGCAGAGGTTAGGCTGCCTCTAAGTTCCCTAGCGAATTGATTAGCAGTTCTGCTGCTTACACCCCCAACTGATCTTTTTGGTTGATAGCTGCTCCAGGTGAGAAAACTGATGGCTGATAATCACTGCATACTGTAGGATAGGCCTGCTGAGAAAGAATAAGCTGACATGCAGAGGAAAGACTGGGTTTTGTGGTCCTAGCGAATCCTTCTTTTTTTTCCTTGCTACTTCCAGCTGCAAACGTGGATATTCTAATAACCCTTCGAAATGTGATGGATATCTCAATATTGTAGTATATGATGGATGCAATGGATAAAACTAGATGATCTATCCCAATAAGAGACTAGGGAAGTATCTCACTGCCGAACTCTGGCTAGCTGAAGACACCATCACCAACCCCAACTATCACGGCCGCACGCTATGCTGCTACTCGAAACTCCAAAATCAATCAACAATAACAATAGATATTCTCTTTGGTCCAATAACCCTTCTTAAATAGAATAGCATGTACTTTTATGGTTTGCACGTCACTTTTAGGGTTTACACTTCACTTTTGCATGCATGCAATTCTAATTTCATGTTGACTTTAACACTAAAATCAAGCTTACATGCTTCGCATGCTTTATGATATGAACTCTTATGGCCTTCTTATTACACTAATGACTTAATAATATTGAATTGATGTACCTTTCTTCTGCTAGTACTATTAGTCCTCAGTTATTCCCTTTTTATAAAAATGGAACATTACAGTCCTCCCTCGCCAAAGATTGCTTGTCCTCAAGCAATGCCAACACAAATCCACAATCAATCAACTGAACCAATTGAATCCAGGGATGATCCCAGGGTCCCAAATTATCTTAGAAGATCTGTAGCACCCTCTGCTCAAAAAATTACACTGTACGGTACCATCACCAGAGACCTCATGAAAGCATCCTCTAGCAATCACTAAACTGTCAGTCACTGTAATCCCAGGGTCCCAAATTAATCTAAGAATTGTAGACATCAAAATGCATCCACCACTACCCTGCATAGTATCGACACAATGAGCATCATGTAGACTCCGAAGCCATGAGAAGAAGCTTTTTCTCATTTGTGAATTGTGAGAGCTAGTGGATTACTAGTTTTCTTGCTTAAGCCAATTTCGAGGGTGAAAGATTCCCATCCCAATTGGTGTTTGGAAAGGACACTTAGGTATTTCATGGATATTTAATGGAGTCTTATTTTCAGGTGTAATATACAGGAAATAATTCAGATTCTTCTATTGCAGCACTCTCTCACAACTATTTCCAGTTTTCACACCATAAGCATGCTAATGGAGGGATTGCGCTTTGGGTGAGCTATTGATATCTTTGGGGAAGATTATAATGATAATTATCTTATGTTTTTATGTATATGATCTGTATTTCATGTTTATAATACTCTCAGGTCTAAATACCCAAAATAATTCATGTAAAAATGTTGAACAATGAAGAAATAGTGTCATTTCCCCACTATCTTGTTGTGAACCATTGTAATGCTGATGATTTCGAATTGGGAGAGAATTTCATTGTAAATTTATGATTGGAATAAGTTAAATATTATATATTATTAATTCTCATAAATTTTCAAGTTTAAATTCCCAATATTTGTATGTCAGATTGACTTTTAATGAGCAAACAATGACCATTTCCACTCCATTTTGATATATGCCATGGTAATGCTTATTATTTCGAATGGAGGAATGTATATCTGATAAATGTATGATGTATGGACTGTAATTAATGTTTATTTCAAGTCTCATGTTCATTAATTAAGCATTGGAAGCCATTTTACTCATTTTTATTGCATTGGGAGAAGATTTGGTGCATTTTCCCCAAGGGTTGAAATTGTGACTTGGGAGTTGTTTTGGAAAGAGTCATAAAAGACTGTATAAACTGAACCATGATGCATATGAGGCTTTTAAAATTTCCCTTACACATAAATAGCCTCTTTTCAGAAATTCAAGTGACTTTGGGATCATTTGTGAAGCCATTTTCGGCAATTACCCGGGGGGAATTGGAGCCCCAATTTGCTAGTAAAGAATCTTACTTTGAACAGAACATTAAACAAGTTTGCAGAAGTAATTGGGAGGTTAAAAAACATACATTAGAATGGTATTTAATTTATATTATCATTCATGTACCTTCAGAGAAAATTTGGAAGCATTTGGGTCAATTTGGAGGTCTAGACATCAAAACTAGTCAAGAGCCAAAATTGTGAAAAAATTGGAAAATTGGGCATTTTAATAAAATTCCAAAAAAGGGAAATTACAACATGCCTATGCTACCTGATGAATTTTATCATAAAAATAACCACTCCTTGCAGGCATTTCAAAATTCCTTTTCAATTTCTTGAATCTAACACAACCAATTTTCTTGTGTTCTTAAAATGAAAAATAATATTTTTCTTACTTTTGGCAAATTTATATCTTTGTCATAAAACACTCCATAGGATAACTGAGACCATGGTTATATTCACCTGTCAACAATATATAGCATAACACTTTCATATTATTTTTCTCATCATCCTATGAGATAGGGCAGGCATTTCCCTTAGGCTACTGAGGCAGTTTTTCCAGTGCTGGAATAGTGCAAAACAACCTGAAACTCTATTTTGGTAGACCATTATCTTTGTCATCAAACATCTTCTTTGAGAACTGAGACCATGGTGAGATAGCCTATTCAACAATTTGTAGGATGATATATTGAAATAATTTTTATCATACACCTATAAGGTACATTGGGCATTTTCCCAAGGCCACATGAGCCAATTTTTCCAACACTTCTTAGTTTGGTCCAATCTGCCTAAAACACTGTTTTTGCAGGTTCATAACTTCTTCCTTAACTACTTCCAAGAAAATATGAATACATGGTCATGTAGGCCAAATATCAATCTACAAGACCCCCATATGGTGTGGGCATTTTCTTCAACACACAATTTCTGGCGGGAATTTTCTTAAGGCTACCTGAGCCAATTTTCCAACACTTAGTCATTTTCTTGTTTTTCACCAAATTACCATATTTTTTCAAAATGATTGTCATTAATGTTGTCATCAATGAGAATCCTATTCATCATAGTCTTCATGTTTTTCTTTATAGAAATTGGTATATAATATACTGCATTTAGAAATATACTTATATCTAATGTGTTTGACAAGTTACTGTTTGGTATGGTGTAGGTAAGACAATTACTTGTCACTACAAGGATTTTTCACTATGAATGAAAATGCAAGGAAGATTGCTTAGTTTAGAGCGGCATTAGAGTCGATGGGAAATGGAAAATGTTATTTCCCTTGCTTTGATTGCAGGGGCTTGTAAAGAAGAAGAATTTTAATAATGACAGCTGAAAGACATTGTAAGGAGAAGGGGCACGCCGAAGGGGGTTATGAATATCGTCCCTTGGTAAGAGGTTATTCAATTTTTAATGTATTCTCTGTAATAGTCATCATGTCACGAATTTCAGTAGAATTTCTTATCGTTTTATTTTATGTTCTATACACACTAATTTTACTACATTTTTTGTAAATATATAGACAATGCCCCCAAAATGTCCCCTTCTAGAGAGTTATTTGCCAAGTACTAGCATAAATACTCATTTACATGGTGACAAACATAGAGATCAGAATATTGAAGCTGATCAAGTTCTTAATGATTATATGGATGGAGATAACGTTAGTGATACGAATCAGGAAGATGAGATACATAGATTGATCCAAGACACATTTGCTCCAATGGATGAGGACAAACAGGATGCTAGTCATGATGTTGATCCTCTACTCGAGAAGGCATGCCAACCTCTTTATGAAGGCTCAAAACAAATATTCTATCTGCTATGTTGTTGTTAGTGAACTTGAAGGTTTTGAATGGTTTATCAAACACCTGTCTCACACAGATACTAAGGTATGTAATTTGTTAATTATTTATGTCTGCATGTTCACATGTACATAAAGGGTTGACTTTTTTCCTATATTTCTATTGTTATCTAATTTTTAAAGTATGGATGCAATATTGATGATTAATATTGTTTACATTGACTTATTCTTTTGAATTTTGTAGATTGTTAGGTGAATTTCTATTACCAACGTCAAATATTTTACCATGCACATATCGAGAGATATATGTGATTATGAAATAATTTGGAATGGAGTATCAAGCTATTGATGCATGTCCTAATGATCGTATCATATAATATAGACAATATGAATTAGAAAATGAATTCCCACAATGTCAAACAAGTAGGTATCGAACTGATAAAGTGACAAAAAAAGGTGCCTCACAAAGTTCTTCATTATATTCCGATAATTCCACATATCCAACGGTTGTTCAGGTGTCAAAGTATAGCACAATTTATGGATTTCCATGCAAAGAATAGAAGTCAAAATGATGTTCTTTGAATGCCTGCAAATGGGTCTGCATTTAGGTGCATCAAAGAAAAGTGGCCAATTTTCAAAGAAGAACCTCATAATGTTAAACTTTCGTTGGCAGCTGATGGTGTCAATCCATTTGAAGAGCTTCGTTCTACCTACTCAGCATGGCCTATTTTTGTTATAAACAATAACCTTCCTCCTTGGATGTCGGTCAAAAGAGAGCACACAATGTTGGCAATGATTGTTCCAAGTATTTAATTAATTTGTTTTTTTTTACTTGAAAGTCTGATCACTAAATATTTCATTTCTTTGTTTCGTGCATGATAATTATGTCTTTTATATATAACGACATATAGCTAAATATAATTAATCATGTATGTTGGACCAATTAGGTAAGTACTAGGTTAAATATATGAACGTATATATTGAGCCTCTTATCAATGACTTGTTGAATTTATGGGTTGGCGTCACTATGTATGACATCTCTAGACCAATAGGGAAAAGACGATTTCAATTCCATGGAATACTTGGATGGACAATTCATGATGCTCCTGGGTTAACACATTTTTGTGGTATATTGTTCCTTTCTTTTTTTCTTTAATATATATATATATATATTGAAAATAACATGCATTATTTTAAATTATAATTATAATTCGCTACACTAATTCATATATCTTGTAGGTCTTCAAACAAAAGGTAAATGTGCATGTCCAGCTTGCGGTCCCAAGATAAAATATCATTGTTCAAGGAGTTTAGCAAAGGAAGTGTTTGATGAGTATAGGCACTTTCTACCTAAGAACCATAGTTATCGAACTACAAACAAAGCAAAATTCAATGGTAAAGAAGAGAATGGAAAAAAACCACGAAGAATGACACCTCACCTATGGAATTTGGAATATAATAGAAATAGTCAAGGTATGCCAAATTATTTATGTATTGTTGGAATATTGGTCAATACTTAGCCAAATTTTTGAATATGCAAAACAATATTTTTCCTACTTTGGAAGATTGATTTCTTGCACATGTGACCATCATAAGGATAACCACTTCAACAAGGAACGGATCTATGTCACCCTATGAATTTTATTAGCACAAGGACACTATTGAGTATGGTTGGCATTGATGTCAAAGGAGGTCATTAATGACAAAAGAATTGGTATGGCATGTGTGATGAGGTTCAAAAACACATTTTGGTGTCCTAATGTCTCATGATGTCATTGTTACATTCTGGTAGTAGTTGGTAACGGTATGATAATTTGGGGATTTTGACTAAGTGTTGAAAAACTGCCCTAAAGCAACTGCCTTATGAAAATGAACACCATAATTCATAAGAAGAAGAAAATTCCTACCATGAACTACCATCCCATAGTTTGTTCCAATATCTATCTGACCATGGCCCCAGTTCTCAAAAAAACTCTTTGAAGAAGAAGATATAGGTCTCCTAAAAGAAGGATTTTTGGTCAAATTAGTCAGAATTGTTCTAGGGAAATGCCTGCCATAATTTGTGGGTTCAATAAAATGACCGCACCACAGGGTAATCATGTAGGTGTGTGTTTTTTATACCTAACCATTTTCTCACATTGGTTTCATAATGCTTGAGGAAGAAGATATGGATCTACCAAAACAAGGTTTTAGGTTGTCTTACACCAAAGTTCAGTAAAATGCCCGTCTAGGGAAAATGAAGATGAATCTAGGAGTGTAATCAACATAGGTGTGTTCAGTAAGGTGTAATACATCATCTAGTAGCATTAGTTCAGGTTTTGGGTGAAATGAAAAATCCACCTTAGGTTTGTCTAAGTATGGAATTATTGGTAAAATCTACCTAAGTGGCGTCAAGGAAATGTGCGCCACCTCTCATAGGATGATGAGAAAAATTATTTGAAAGTGATAGGCTCTATTATGTTGGTTGGTGAATCCAACCATGGTTTCATATTTCCCAAAGAGTCTCCGAGGAGGAAGATATCAATCTGCCAAAAGTGCCTCTCACCTTCATTTGCACAATCCCAGTAAAATGCCCGCTAAGGTTAGATGATGAGGTTGCAGGAGAGAAGATTGGCATGGTTGAGTCAGTATGATATTCCTCACATTTTGGATGTCTCACTCTCCAACTTTGATGAAAAAATAAAATCACCTTGGTGACTTAGGGTTTGAAGAGATTTGTCTAAGTGTCAATAAGCAGTTTGGAAGACCACTTTCAAATTCCTGCCATACGTTGGGTGTATGTCAATAGGTTCATCAATTGGCATAGATTTGTTCTTTGTTGAAATGGATATCCATACATACTTTTAGGTTGACTTACAATGGTCACATATGCAAAATATCAATCTGCCAAAATTAGGAAAAATACTATTTTACATATTGAGAAACACAAGAAAATTGCCTAAGTGTTGAGAACAGGATTTTGAGAGGTCATTTGGAAATGCCTGCCAAGGTCTGTCCTTGTGAAAATAAATTTATCAAATGTCATGGATCAAAGGCCATCTGGACCAGTTTTCCAACACTTAGCCATGTCCAAGAATTTCTCCAAGGTTTATCTTGAAACGCTATTTTGGCAGACTTATAACTTTCTCCTCGGAAATGATTAAGGAAAACTGAGAGCATGGCTAGATAGCCAGTTCAACAAGCTATAGCCTGATATGGTGGTGCAGGCATTCTATTGAAACCATGAATTATGGTGGGAATTCTCTTAAATTATTTTTGACTACTTTTTCATACTTAGTTAATTTCCAAAGTTTCACAAAGTTGCCATATTTTTCCAGAATGATGTCAGATTACAACACTGACTTCCTGATAGCACTAGAACACCATTATGTGTCTTTCTAGTCTCACCATACATGCCACATCATCATACTTTCCATGTCATTACTTCCTTTGTCATTCCTTTGTCTTTCACTGAGTTTGCCCTGCCATCGTGTCTTTGGTTATCTTTTTGTCATTCATTGAACTCCTTTGACATCAATGACAATCACATTCAACTTGTATCATATATTATATAAATCTTTGTTTTTTTTAGTGAATTATGTTCAGCGCGGTATGTACCTATATTGATTAATTAGTGTTAATTTAATTTTGTTGATGTTTCATGAATGTCATTAAGGCATGAATGGGATTCCACGAGGAATGAAAATTTACCCGATGCAATTCTGTAGGTTTTCATACTACGAGCAACTAAAAATAGTTCATTTGTTTGGTACAATGGATATCGGGAAGAACATAACATAATTGTCATGGCGAATATTAGATGGAAGGACTGACAAAGAAAGAATTGGAAAGATTTGTAGTGACATCCAAGAAGCTAATCACGCATTGCAAAGTGTGATCATTCATTCTAATGGTGATGGTTGTCAACATAATATTAGTCTCCCTTGATTGATGGAGCAACAGAGCAATATTGTAAAAGAGGTCATTAGAAAAATCAAGTTTTCGACAGGGTTTTTGTCTAATATAAATAATATCTTAACGAAAAAAGGTGATTTTGGTGGGGTGAAAACACATGATCGGCATACATTCGTTAAGGCAATTGTGAGTTTTTAATATATTTCCTTATTGGTATGCACTATTTTATTAATTTTATTCTCTTATTTGGAAATAAATAATAATTATGTATTTTTTGATATAGTATGTTCTACCTTTATCTCTCCCAGATGACTTTGACAACAACATAAAACAAATTATTTATGTTCTTGGAAAATACATGAGGTAAGTAATGTTTTATATGGAAAATGTACTTGGTCTGTGATTTGTAGCGAAACTTATTGACATATTATGTTTTTCCCGCAAATTTGATATATGGCTTGATATTATTTTATTGCATCATTTGTAGGTGGCTTTCCTCAAAAGAAATCCATAAAGAAGATATAAGGTATTGGAAGAGAGAAATTCCCCGACTAATGTGCGAAATGCAACAGTATCTACCTCTAGCATTTTTCAATGCACAAGAACACTACCTCATACACCAAGTTGAGGAGATTGAATTATGTGGACTGGTACACACAAGGTCGATGTGGATGGTGGAGAGGTAGTTGAAGTCATTGAAGGATATTGTTAGACAAAGAGCACGTCCTGAGGGTTCTATGGTTGAGGGATATATGGTATATCAATGCATGGTGTATATTAGTGAATATCTACCTAAATTAGCAAAAAATATGAATGTGCCTCACATTTGGCATCTCAAATCCATCAACAAATTTAAAGGGGAGGTCCTATTTGGGAAAGGTACAATGAGGACCGTGAAAGGTAATTATTAGATTTTGTGGAATTAATATATCATGTAATTTTCCAATTTTATTTTATCATACTGATTTGTTATTTTTTATTAATCCTGCATATTCAACTGTATTAAACTATGCATGTAATGATATCTAATTAATGATAGTGAATTGTTATTTTTTCATAGAATTGCTCGAGTGTGGAATGCTTTACATTTATACATTGCAAACAACCTTGATTGGATGGAGCATTGGATATAATATTGTGAAGAATGCTTCAGTAGGTTATCATGGGAAGGGGTCAATGAGATGATTAAAACAACTCATCATCATCGACATCAATTTCCTGATCTTACGTTGCAAAGGGAAGTTTATTTAGCCTATGGTTTAAACGATAAAAAGGCAAGTAATTTGTTTACCCACATTTTTCTAGTTACTTCCCATTTTTTCAATGTATTTGGTTTGTTTAAGTTTTCAAATATATTTTCTAAGGCCTATATGACATTTATTAATTCACAATGTATTTTTTACTTGTTGTCAATGTTGCAGTTGAAACATCACAAGGCTATGTGGTGTAATGGTCGTAAACTTCATATCAAAATGTTGGATGATAAGATGAAAACCTCGGATTGTGGGATAACTGTAGTGTTTAAGGTCACCAATGTTTCCTCTAGAATTGACAGACATCCAGAAGAAACTGAGAATAGGTATTATGGGCATTTGGAGGACATAATTGAGTGTGATTTTAATTTCTTTAAAATAGTTTTGTTTGAGGTGAAGTGGTACAGGCTACAGATGCATGAACGTGATTATGAAAGAATTGTTATTGAGCATGCTAATGGATTTACCATGGTTAATACAAGGGAATTTGAACCGGGTACAGAACCTTATGTTCTTCCAAGTCAATGTGAGCATGTCTTTTACTAAGAGGTACCAGGTAAAGTAGGTTGGTCATACGTTGTTAGATACGATCCAAGAGGAAGACCAGTAAAGTATAATCATGTAGATGATGATGATGATTCAGATCAGGAGCAGGTGGCTGTAGTCGATGTGTTTGAAAAATAGGTTGATCATCCAAATGTAGTAGACTATGATCTCATTGACGATGTCGATGACTATATTAGCGAAGATGCCATTGATGATGATGTTGATGTGAATGAGCCTTTCATGAATATGTATTTTGAACCAGATCCTGATACAGATGTTGAGTTGGAGAAGAAGAAGATGAATAATATTTAATTGTTGAAGAGTAGAGGCACGTGTTTATATCTTTTATATCATGATGATCTTTATATGTTTTTATTTCCAAATTCCTTTTTTATATGTTTTTATTTCCAAAGTGCATACCCAAGCAAAGCGTTGATTTGTTGATGAAAACCTCTTTGCGGGAAGAATTTGTGAGCCTGAAAATCAGTATGCGGGGAGAATTTGTGAGCCTGAAATATAGTACACGTGCATCACCTCACATCTGCTTCGAACTTATATAACCATGGCCAAACTTCAAACATGGGCGTCTAGCATGAAGAGCGCAGCTGAAATACAGGAATCCTCCTCTGCAACCCTAGTTGAAACACAATCGTCCACATATGATAGGGTAACAGTAAAATAATTCTAGGAGAATTCTGATGCATGGAGAGATGCAAAGATGTGTCCACCAGGTATGGAAACTATCCTGAGGAAAGCAGAAGATTTTGACTTTTTGTGGGGAATGTTTAGTTATGTTGATGAGGATATAGATGAGGTAATTTAGAAATATGATGTTGGGAATATGGAACTCATAATTTTTGGGAAACAGGTATACCTCGACCTTGATTTGGTTGTCCGAGCTACAAATATTCCACGCAGAGGGGGAGCGATTTTAAGCTCAAGAAAAACCCCCGGATAGGAGAAGAACCAGATGGCCAGTAAAATTTGTGGGAGAGAAGTAAATGTTTTAAGGAATGGTTTAAAAATGCAAGATGTCCCTCCCGGAATATACAAAACTTTGATTCAGATTGTCCTTAGGACAATTTTGAATCATCACAGGGTTGACATTTCAAGTGAATGTATGTGGGTAGCAATACATTGGGTGGAAGATATACTTATAGATATTCCTTATCTACTAGCTAAGAAACTCCACTCTGCCCTGCACGAGAGCCAATTAAGGTTAAATTTAGTTTCTCGAGCACACTTCCAAAAATTATTGATTTATGTCGACCCCATGCTACTGAAATAGAGATTGGTGATATCAACCAGCATGGAACAATATATTTTCCAAAACCACCTGTTCATAAAACATACGTTAGGAAACTTAAAAGCAGGGAACATAATGAGGAATTTCTAGTATAGTCTCCTCAGCAGGATGAGGAACTAGTACAATATCGTGAGCACCATGGGGAATTACCATTACACCCTGCTCAAAAGAATGAGGAATCTCCAGTACAAAGTCCTGAGCACCATGGCGAGTTACAGGTACAGTATCCTGATTTGGTCACAAATGATGAAATTCGTGTTGCCATAACTTTGAAAGAGTTTAAGGGGCATGTAGATAGACATCATTGGGAGGAGGTGACAGGAAGTAAATGGAACAAACTAATGCTCACTTTTCCATTCCTCAAGACATTCTTGATAGAATTCCTCCTAAACAGTTGGAAATTGAGTATGATTGTTCTTCCAAATCAAAATCAGGGGCTTCCACTATGCATTTAGACATTGCATCATATAAGTTTGATAGTAGGTACATGTTCATCCTATATGATAAAATGGAGTATTTCAAGGAACAAGCTTCCTATATATGCAATTGGGCGGAAGAGTGCTTGAGAAAATATGATAATATTTTACAATGCCTAAAACAGATAGCAGCATTGCAAAAGACAGTTGTGGATAATCATGTCAGGGCAGACAGAATTATAAAAGGGAAAGAAGGAATGGTTAAATTATTATCCAAAGAAGTATAAAAACACATTGATGGTGCTGAAAAAGCAATTCACTCTGTGAGGGTTGCGTATGAAGAGGCTTTGGAAAAATTTAATGTTGAAGCGAGTGAAATCAAAGAAGAGTTGAAGAAAAGACCACATGTCCTCAATGTACCACCAGTGAGGATAGAAATGGGTCCTTTATAGGTAATGGAGAAGAAAATTAAAGAATATGAACAGGTACAAGAATATAAGTTGAAGTTGAAAGAGTGGGAGGGAAGCCATAGAAAAAAAGTTGGAGAATTAGAATCAATAATTTTTTATTTGAGCAAAACCATTTCTAGGAGAGCTGGTAAGCCGAGAGGAACAAGGTTAGCAAGGATCACTGAAAATTTAAAACTTAAAAAACAAAGTAGAGGAAAAAAAAATTCAAGTGAAGAAGGTGGTGAGGGTGAAGGTAAGGGTACCAAAGGAGATGATGTTAAGGGTAAGGGTAAGGGTAGAAGGAAAAATACACCTACTGGTACAATTTCCTTAGAAGAGTTAGAGATGTCCTTAGCAAGTCGAGAGAAGATGCTACAAGAAAGCTTCTCAGCGAGCCTTGCACTAGTTGATTTGCATGGCTCATCACCATTACATAAAGAAATGAAAGAGAAGATGGTCAGGAAAGATGCAAAAATAAGGGAGCTGGAATCAAAACTCTTAGAAGGTAGAAAAGTTCAACATTTGGGATGTCATATGGAAATTCAAACGCTTAAATCCACAATTGTTGATTTGGAGAAGGAATTAAAAGAGCCAACTACTGCGATGAGTGCAATTCCTATCCTTCCCAATGAGACATAGTTGAGGGAAAAAGAGCAGGAGAAAGAAATACACAATTTGAAATGTGAATTGACTGAAGTCAAAAATCAGTTGAAACATACCAGAGACAAATTGGAGGTTAAGGAAGAACAGGAATCAACGAAGTATAAGAAAAATGTGGAAATGTTGAACAAACTAATGGCAGGAAAAAATGTTTTTCTTGAAAATTTAAAAAAAGTTTCACAGAGATTTAAAGAGATTGAAAAGAAATCGCAATAAGTGCCTTGTCCAACTACAGAACAATTACAGTCTTCTACGAAAGGCAACAGAGACAATTCATATTTGTCTTCTGCTCAAGAGGATGGATTCCAACCATCTCTGAAACATGCTAGACATGTATAAATCAATGTATATATGTATTTATCGACAGTTAATGAAAAAAAAAATTGTATGATGGAGTTCTGTATTTATCGGCATATAATGAAAAATGATTTTTAGTTGGCATATCAATGTATATATGTATTTATCGAAAGTTAATGAATTTTTTTTTGTATGATGGATTTTTGTATTTATCAGCATATAAGATAACATTATAGAGAATTCATCTCTGAATCCAATGTTTTCAGTGATCAATATGATACTGCTTGTAGGTTGGGAAAGAAAGCATCAATCTCTTTGAAATAAATTAAATTTATGTATGTTAATTAAATAATAAACTCTATTTTTTTTATGTCTCTTATTTATTTCATCTTTTTTTAATTAACTGGCTGAGAAATCTCTATTTAAATATCTGGCTTGTGTGGGCATCTGAAAAACTTTTTTAGTATATATTTTTAAGCTATGTGCAGGAAAAGTCATACGTTGTGTGAACATGATTTTTTTTCAACATGGAATGTTAATTTTTCACTGATGTGACCTCCATAGGGAAACCTAAAACCATGAATGGATAAAAACTTCAACAAGGAACAAATACATGTCATTTGATGAATTAATTGACACAGACACATCATCTGGTGGGCATTTGAAAATAGCATTTTAAACTACAGATTTACCACTTGGACAGAATTATAAAACCCTAAGTCAACATGAGGGATTTTTATTTTCACCAAATCCTGAACCAATGATACCAGATGATGTAGTACATCCCATTCAGCACAACCAAACTGATTTCCCCTTCAAACTCATACTCTTCTGAGTTGGGCGGGCATTTTACTAGACTGGAACAAAATAAGCCAAAGGGCACCTTTGGAATACTGGTAACTTCATCTTCAGAGAGTTTTTGGACAAAAAAATGATGTGGTTAGATGTACCAATCAACACTCTAGAGACCCATACCCTTAGAACAATTTAATCCATCAACTACTAGAAATGGTGGCCATTTTACTGAGGTCACTTACACATTTTTACCAGAATTTTTATCAAACCCCAGGTCAACGTGATGATATTTTTATTTTCATCCAATTTGAGGTGTGAGACACCCAATGGGTAGAGGCCAACATGGTGATTCCATCAGGACCACTTTCATCCTCTGAAGCTTCTTTGTCTCTCCTCCTCGACAGGCATTTTCTTCTTCTAATGAATTATTGTGGACATTTTCATAACGCAGTTGCTTTAGGGTGGTTTTTCATCACTTAGTCAAATTCCCAAAATTATCATACTCTTGAAAACCACTATAATAATGTAACAAAGACATCATGAGACATTAGGACACCATCATGTGTCTTTCCAACCTCATCACATCATGAGACTCATATTTTTGTCACCTGACCATCACTAAGCAAATTGAAGGTATGGTTGGATAGTCAGTCCACTAGGAAACAATACCATGTCACCCTTATAATTTACTGAGACAACCTTAGCCTCTGGTGGGCATATCAAAATAGCTTCTTAAATTCTTTTGAGCATCAAAACATATTTCTTCCTATTTTGGCAGACTCCTATTTCATAGGTGTGAACACCCTATGGAGACCTGAAGTCATGAGCAGATGGAAAACTTACCAAAGAATGGATCCATGACATTCGATGAATTTACTTGCACAAAGACATCACTTGGTAGGCATTTCCAACTGACCTCTCAAACTCCTGTTGTTAACACTTGGTCAATTTTTCATACTTTTGAATATGCAAAAAAAAAATTCTTCTATTTTGGCAGATTGTTATTTTCCTCATGTGGTCACCATAAGAAAAACTAAGAACATGGAAAGATAGTCAGTTCATCAAATACCAAACCCATACCCTCAGATAAATTTATCATCATCAGGACAATCTCTAGCGGGCATTTCTGTGAATCCACTTAGGTAGTTTTGTCAGTACTGGAATAGTGCAAATATGGTTGGGAGGCACTTTTGGCAGGTTGACATCTTCCTCCTTAGAGACTCTCTGGTGAGGCAAGTGACATGGTTGTATGCTCCATACAATAGTCTAGAGACTCACATTCTCAATACATTTTTTACATCATCCTATGAGGCATGGCAGGCATTTCCTTAAGTCCACTTGGGAAGATTTATCACCAATTCCATACTTGGACAAATTTCCTCAATTTGGTCTAATCTACCTAAACACCCTTTTGATAGGTCCATAACTTTTTCTTCATCCACTTCCAAGACAATATAAAGACATGGTTAGGTAGGCCAAAGACCAATCTACAAGACCCCCATGTGCTGCGGGCATTTACTCTAACCCATAATTTAGGGCAGGTATCTTTATGAGGCTACTTAGCCATTTTGCATCCACCGGTGAAAACCCCTGTTTTGGCAGCCCTGTATCTTTCTCCTCAAGAAATATTAAAGAAAACTAAAATAATGAATAGGTATCCAAAACAACCAGATATAGGACGGTACCATGTTCCGAGCATTCTTCTCAAACCATGAATTGTGGCGGGTATTCTCTTAAGGCTGCTGGAACCGATTTTGACTAAGGCTGTTGGGACCACTTCTTCGTTAAATATATATTGTAGTTTGCTGAGGCAAGTGACATGGTTGTATGCTCCATACAACACTCTATAGACTCACATCCTCAATACATTTTTCACATTATCCTATGAGGCATGGTGGGCATTTCCGTAAGGCCACTTGGGTAGATTTAACACCAATTCCATACTTAGACAAATTTCTCAATTTGGTCTAATCTGCCTAAAACACCCTTTTGGCAGGTCCATAAAATTTTCTTCATCCACTTCCAAGACAATATGAAGACATGGTCAGGTAGGTTGAAGTCCAATCTACAAGAGCCCCATTTGTTGAGAGCATTTACTCTAACCCATAATTTAGGGCGGGCATCTTTATGAGGCTACTTAGCCATTTTTGCATCCACTGGTGAAAAACCCTGTTTTGGCAGGCCTGTATATTTCTCCTCCAGAAATATTAAAGCAAAATCAAATCATGAATAGGTATCTAAACCAACTAGCTATAGGACGGTACCATGGTGCAGGCATTCTTATCAAACCATGAATTGTGGCGGGCATTCTCTTAAGGTTGCTCGGACCAATTCTTCCTTAAATATATGTTGTAGTTTGGTGAGGCAAGTGACATGGTTGTATGCTCCGTACAAGACTCTAGAGACTTACATTCTCATTACATTTTTCACATCATCCTATGAGGCATGGCAGGCATTTCCTTAAGGCCACTTGGGCAGATTTAACACCAATTCCATATCAAATTTCTCAATTTGGTCTAATCTACCTAAAACACCCTTTTGGCAGGTCCATAACTTTTTCTTCATCCACTTCCAAGACAATCTGAAGACAAGGTCAGGTAGGCTGAAGACCAATCTACAAGACCCCCGTGTGTTGCGGTAATTTACTCTAACCCAAAATTTAGGGTGGGCATCTTTCTGAGGCTACGTAGCCATTTTTGCTTCCATTGGTGAAAAACCATGTTTTGGCAGGCATGTATCTTTCTCCTCAATAAATATTAAAGAAAAATCAAATCATTAATAGGTATCCAAACCAACTAGCTATAGGACGGTACCATGGTGCGGGCATTCTTCTCAAAACCATGAATTGTGGCAGGCATTCTCTTAAGGCTGTTGGGACCAATTTTGACCACTTTTCTGAAAAATTTCCTCATGGAAGGGTGGATTTTGTATAGTTGGGTGGTCTCATTGTTTTTGCATGGAAACCTTGGTAATTTCGGCATGGCAACTCGAAGTAAACTCTATTGTTGTAGTTTTTCTTCAAGAGTTTTTTACCTTGGATATTTTAGGGTTTGGTCTAACTTGGGCATTTGCAGGTATGGTTGTTGCTGGAGCGACAGTTCATTCTTGTTCACATGGTGGTGTCTTAGCTATCTTGCTTCCACAACTACAGTTGGCTCAAGTAAGTGATTTTCTTTTCCTTATGAGAATTGTAAATTGTAATGTGTAACCCTGAAATATTTTCTTTGGCTTTTGGATTGTATGAATTTATCTATGAAAATGAGGATTGTTGTTATGCATCCCCAAGTTCTATTTTTCATCCTTACATCTATGTGATATACAATGAGTAATGCTAATTGAATATATACATATCAACAACAATCACAAGCCCCATTATCACGATAAAGATGAGGGAAACTCAATGTATGAAAATGGAAACCACTTGTAACTCAATAGGCATTAAGCTAATTGGTGGCTAATTCACCGAAACTTAAGCTTCAAAAGGAAGTCTACCATGAGAAACATTTTTTTATAGATTTCTACAGCTATTGGATTTACCTCCTAAGAGAGCGATAGAGTATGGCTTACTATATGTTCACCTTTATTAAACTTGGATTAGTGCAACCAAGAATATTGGTGTGAAAGACGAACAAGTCACACTAAATGAAGAGGAACATGTTATCACCCAGAACGTACCCGACTGTGAAAGGTAGATCCCACGGTAACAACAAAAAACCACTTTATACTGTATTTCTTACCCAACACAGTTAGAGAGGGATCTATCACTATTTACAAAGTTTTCATACGCAAGATATTTAATCAAAGACAAGTCAGAAGGTCAAATTTATGAGTAGAACAAGTTCATTTTTATAAAGTCTAGTGGGACGATCATGGAGGGGACCATTGGGCAATGGAGTCAACAATCCAGTCTGAAATATGTTGCAGGAGGTAAGGAATCATGAAAGTTTATGGACAGAGGAAAGATAATCATCCATCCTTCATTCTGGAGATATTTAGTAGGTGATTAGCAGACAAGAGAAAACAGTCCATCACATAGAGCACCTAACCAGGGTGAATTCTGCATGAATTTAGAAGAAAATGTTCGAAAATCCTTGAAAAATGGGCCAAGAGCATACAAGACGAATTCTGGCCCATATACACTAATGCTCAAACATGAAAAGAAAATACAAACTAGAATGAAAAACGGGATAAACATTCATGTAAAGAAGTTACTTATTGAAGAAAAAGATGACACAAGAATCTTTGCCATGAAAGGATTATCATTCCTTTGCAATTTTATTCATATCTGGAAAGCTTGAAACACGTTACAGTGGAGAGCCTCTGATTTTGAAAATTCCCAACCCTTCTCCCCTTTCTGGGGAGCAATTTATACTATCTCAGTCCCCGAGGCTAATCCTTGAAACATGACATGAAACTGTTTACAGTCATAATCAACTACTAACAACTTAGAGTGTGGTACTATTGCCACGGTTTACATATATTAAAACAGACATTATGGAGCTAATGTGTGTGCTCGGTCTAGATGGCAGCACCTCACTTCTATTTTTGAGCTTGCAGGTCATGAAAACAAGGTTAAGGATGCTTCTGATAACTCACTGTCAACTGGGCTCGACCACTCGTCTATCTGTCGAATCAGCAACGTGTCCTTCCCTAGGTGTGTGTTTCATGCTCAAAGGCACCTTTCTACATGGTTTCTATACTGGCAAAGAAGATTATTTCCTTTCCATGCTTAGCCTTCTCCACAACCCCCCTCTTCCCTGGCAATATTGTTATATGAGGGGATTTGGAGAAGGGCAACTTTGCACTCCCCGCCTCCCATGGCACGGGTTCTCCTATAGGTCATTCAGTGGGGGGTGTCTTCCACCTCCTCACCACCTTAGAAAAAGTTGGCAACTAGAGTTCACAAACGAGGCGATGAAGACTTTGGACACCTGCCACTTAGCATGAGCATTTGCTCCGACTGGTTGTCGCTGAACAAGGTCACCATATACTGGGACTTTGGAAGTCGTGATTTCTTCCAGGGTTTCTAAGGAGACACTCTCGAGACAAGAAAACCCAGGCACCACGCAGCAGGAGGGACAGCTATCCTGAAACATTCAAAGTGCTTCACATCCAGACCCCAATGGTTGGCGCTTTCCTAGTGTGAAAAACCAGGGCGACAGATGAGCGTGGAATCAAGCTCACCAACCATCAACACCCTGAGACTGACAAGCTTCTCAAAGCATATTGTCATTTCAACTCTTTCAGAATTCTCAGAATCTCTTAGCATAATAACGCTTTGAGCATTGTCTCTAATTACTGATTCATCTTATGCATCTTAATCAACCTATGAAGGTGGTGTTTATATAGGGTGATGAAGATGAATATGGATACAGAGATGACTGGTCATCATAATGGAAGCACGAGTGGACACATGTGTAGGGATCTCTATTTTTTCCTAAGAATCCAGTCATGTCGACTCCTTTGATGCTACATTGTTTTCCACATGGATCGTGGTGTTTGGATGTGACATTCTTTACCTTTTCACTTACATTGACGATGGTGTTCGGAACGGTTTCGGCTAGCCGCATCCCTTTGCTTCATGTAGAGGCCAGATTCGTCGCTTCAAATATCTGAACTTCATGATCTCCCATTGTTTTCTACGCAAGCCACGCGTTGGATCTCTGGAGTCAAGAAGGCTGGTGATGCTTTGGACATGATCTTCACCTAAGGCATGTCACAAATGGCATCATGGGATATAATTATTGGTCAGCTCATACGTGAGGACATCCTTTCTATACCAGACCTGACCAGGACACAACCTTTACCAAGTTGAACGGCTCCAAAGTCGGATCAAATTTGAAGGGCATGTCTCATTTTACTTTGAAGGGCTGTGATAAATTGAACCCTTCAATGTTGAAATTTAAAAAAAAATCATTCTTTTCATTTGAAAATTTAAGTGTTAAAAAAATCATTATTTATTAAAAACATTGTATAGAAAAAAATGGCAATAAGAAGAAATCCCAAGTGATTCAACATTTACATGGAATTAGTGAGGTAAACCATGTACATATGATTTATCACTTCCATATTCTTTTTATGGGGACTACTCAAGAGTTAGTATAGAGGAGGAGAGACTAAAATAAAGGTTGAGAATGAAGAACATGTAACGGTGATGGAAGATGAGATTGGGAAAAAGCCCATTTAGAAAGAGATTGATGCACTTGTTTTGTTAATGTGAACATAGCCATAACCATTAGGAGTATTGGTTTTTGTATTGCATGTTCTTTGGCCTATTTATTTTTTGAAGGGAAATGTTTGTTTCCTATCATGCTAAAGTGATTAGAGTAGTTGAGAACTACTCGTAACCTTATCTGAATGCATAATATGAAATTAGGGGTGAAAGTAGGCTCATGGGGTACTAAAGATTATTTCTGTCTAGAATTGTTTTGAGAAGAGCTCCACTATTAGAAATGCTATGTTACAAGGCCAAAAGAGAGCAGGCATCAAATCCCTAACATTAATAACAAAAACTAAAAAGATGATCTTTGTCCAGTGCCAACGTATCCACCTAAAACTAGTGTACTTCTAACATTGTACATCCATGGGAGATTTAAAAGTGTTGATCCTTGTTGTGACCACTTGATCATTTCCATAACCAATGGTTTAAAACAGAAACATAAAAGTTAAAAAAATAGAAGAATAACTTTTCCATGACATTTTACCTTACCTGTTTTGAAATGAACTTTTCTACATGCTATTAAAAGCATTGTATTATTATCTTTCCAACTAGATTAGTTTTTTAGGATCCACATTTCCATTAATGGAAAAAAAAGTTACAAATACCATCACAAAGCTAATTGATATGTTTGTCCATATGGACACAGTTCATGAGTAACTAGCCATTCAATTTCAAACTCCACCTAATCCCTAAGCATCGTCTTCACCATAATAAACCCAACTATTAGAAGACTTGAAATTTTATCTTTCAAACTTTAGTCTTGGGTCTACTAACATCTAGATGTCAAATGAGAGATATTGATAGAGATTCTAATTTCTCTTTTCAAAACTCGGTGCATATAATTATTATTCAAACACATTGAAAAAAGTATCCTTCAAACTTCAATGTGGATCTTACTAGTATTTGGATCTCACACGAGAAGAAGTTTGAGAAGGATTCCACACTTAAATTTTCAAATTTTCATCTTATATTTATGTGAAATGGTTAGACAAAAAACAAGGACTATTATATACTACAATCTCTTTATGAACCTTACAGATTCAAAAATGTTATTTTGACAAAAACATATTTACAATCTCTTCTCTTAAATTCTGGGTTGATAGGTTTGAGGAGTGGTATCCAAGGTAATTGTAGACTCCATTTGATATGTCGAAATTATGAACCTTTATCAAGGTTCATCATCAAGACAATGAGTCAATTTGAGTAACAGATAAAGATTTATTAATATATCTTTAACAACAAATTTCAAGAGAAAATTAGGAAATTGATAATGTTGACTATATAACTAAGACCAAACCCAAACCCTAAAAATGTTAAGCTAGATAATAAGGAAGTCTAAGTTGTGATTAAAAAAAACACCCTAAATTGCTACAATGATTCTGAACTTAGAATAGAATAAAAATCTAAATTAAATTTATTAATATCAATTTTTTTCTTAATGAATAAATTGTGAATTACTTAACCTATTTTTTATGAACTATAGAACTATAGAATTCATATCTCATTTACTCTAGTATAAGCAAAAAGGAATCGTTCTAATAAAAATTAAAACTTTAGGATTAATCTACAACTTAATCTTTTTCCTCGGTACAACTTAATCTTGTATTGCTATCTAATCTTTTTATAATAAAATTCAACATGGATTTCATTAAAAAGAATGTTGCAATAATTGAAGAGAGGCCTCGTTTTGAACAATGTAAATCATGCCAATTATGGTAAAAATCAATTCACCATCCATATATATGACTCATATGAGCATTTAATTTCACATCATATACGAAAATACTAAAGTGACTTTTAAGTTGTGAGATCACGCGACTCGGTGAATAAGAATATGCCAGATGGAAAACCGAGTTGGAAGGCTGGAATCCTCTGAGACCAATATTTAATGAAGTTGGTGAATCAGTAATGCATGCCAATGCCATTAAATTATTTGAAAGTGAACATCGAATCCCAAGTCACAGTCACCGAGTTGAACTTGGAATTGGGCATCCCAGTGGCCCACCGTGGTCCGTGCCCATTGGGACCGAGATCCTCATCCATGATCTGACTATTAGAGGAAACTTGGGCAGACTTTGAGTCCTGACTCTCCCACAGTCCAGTGAATCACTGATAACCCCTGGAAGGGAAAATTTTGTAGCTACCCTTCTATTGCAAATTTACCCACGCCTACTCAATTTCATTATTGACGTGCTGGAAATGAAACTAAATTTTTTTTGCATGGTAAAATTCTTTGTGGCCTTCTATGAAGGCTAAAATGACCTTTGAAGGGCTCTGAAGCCTTCAAATTTGAAGCCTGAATCCAAACCATCGATATGAGCTCATCCTGTATCCATCGTACACGTGTACATGGCCTTCCCTCTTCGCTATTTCCGAAATACTCAGAGTTTTTAAGGATTCCTTTGCAATATAAGCCTTTGGTACGTAGTGTCTTCGTACCAGGATCCAACCTTAACCACCTACACAGATCGATTCAGGAGAATCAACGTCGAACATTGATCAGTTAACTGCCTTCATCGGGACCATTCGATTTTGTAGACTTTAACATTTCGTCAATCCTCCCTCATTCAATCATCGGGCACCTTTAGATCGTGGAATTTACCACGTTCGTCGATCGACCCCGACCTCACATCGTGACTATTGATATTTGCAGCTACTAGCACTTTTCGCGATTAGAAATTTCAACTTCATCTGTGCTAGTTCAGATTGCAAAATTAATGATGATCGCAGATCTATCTCCGGCTTCATTTCAGCCATTCGATCCTTTCTCCTTTTAACGCATTCCATTATTTGGAAAAGTCTCTCCCTCCACGCATGTTTATCAGGCAGAATCATTTAGGGTCGTCGATTTGGCTTTGCCTTGATCTCGACCCTCCAACACTTATAGGCTTTAACGGACCCCACGAATATCAAATTTGAATCTTTCCTCGCATCTCCAGCCCACGGAATCTTGCACTGTCATCAATTTTCCTCATCCTGGATCTTGACCGTCGATCCACAACACTCTTTATCTTATTTCCGTTGCTGCATGTTTTGACCATAGAAGGATCTATCACGGTAGATTAAAATTCTCCCTCCATCTAACGGCTCTTGGTACATGAGGGCATCTTATCCACGTAGATTTTTTTATAGTTTTTTTTATGTTGCGTAACCCTCGTGTTTCTCCATGCACTCAATACTGTAGATTTGTCCATCTTTGTGATATAATCCCTTGATAAACCAAATCTTCATACCCAAAACTCAACACTATCAACCTGCACAGCTTGATTTGGGGAGATCAATATCAACCGTCGATCTCTAAACTACCTTCATTGGGACCGCTCAACCTTGAGAACATTAACATTCTACTAACCCTTTTTCATCTGAACGAGTGAGCAATTTCTGATCGTAGAATTCTTCTCACTCGTTTATCTACCCAACATCTTGTTTCGACCGTAGATCTTCGCAGCCCCTACCACTTTCCGCGAATCGAATTTGTAACTTTCTCCGTGCTAGTTAATCAATCCGCGAAATTGTTTGAGACCACATATCTATCTCTGCCTTCATCTCAACCATCCTATTTTCTTGCTAATGACGATGACGATGATGATGATGAGGATGAGGATGATGATGATGATGATGACGATGATGATGATGAGGATGATGATGATGACGATGACGATGATGATGACGATGATGATGACGATGATGATGACGAAAATGATGATGATGATGATGATGATGAGGATGGGGATGAGGATGAGCATGACGAGGATGATGATGATGATTATGATGATGGTGGTGGTGGTGGTGGTGATGAAGATGATGAACATGTTGAAGATGATGATGAGGGTAATGATGGAAATGATGATGATGACGATGACGAAGATGTTGATTAGGAAGAGGGAGACGACGACGACGACGATGACGACGATGATGATGATGAAGAAGATGATGATGATCAATGATGGTGGTGGTGATGATGATGACAACAATGACGATGATGATGATGAGAGCAAGGATGAGGATGATGATGACGAGGATGAGGATGATGAGGATGATGATGATGACTTGGATGAGGATGATGAAGATCATGATCATGATGATCATGATTATCATGATGATGATTAGGATGAGGATGATGATGATGATGATGATGATGATGAAGATTAAGATGATGATGATGGTGATGGTGATGATGATGAATATGAAGATGAATATGATGATGATGATGATGATGAATATGTCATGACAAGATCTTTACCTTGGTCTTCACTAAATTGTTCTGAGCTTCACCAACATTATAATAGAATGGTTATGAGTTTCACTCCTATAAAGAATGCACTTTATGGAACTACCAAACTGCTTAGTTTGGATCTTCCTCTTTTAAGACACTGGACTAGGTCCATAAGTATTGATTCTTCATGTGCACAAATCTAAGAACAAGGGCTTCACAGGGCCCAAAAATTTGTATTTTTTTTACTACTTCCTCGGATCATATTGAATTGTTAGATTAGTCCTTGGAACGGGTGTTAGGAGCAATCCTTAATTTTTCACTCAACTGGTTGCTCCCCCTATCATGTAGACATCTTCATTCACTGAGCTCCCCTTAAAATTTCGATGATGAAGATGATGATGATGATGATGATGAAGAATATGATGATGATGATGATGAATATGATGACGATGATAATGAAAATGATGATGATGATCATGATAATGGAGATGCTGATGAATTGGATGACGATGATGTTGATGATGAATATGATGATGAAGATGAAGATGCTAATGATGATGACAATGAATACAATGATGATGATCAATATGATGATGGTGATAATGAAAACGTTGATGATGAAGATGATGATTATGATGATGATGATAAGGAAGATGAGGATGATGAAGAATATCACAATGATGATGATGATGATTATGAATATGATGATGATGATATTGATGAAGACGACGAAGACGATGGTGATGATGATGACAAGGATGATGATGAGTATAATGATGATGATGATCATCGTTGTTGTTGTCTTCATCACCGTCATCTTCGCCATCTTCATCGGCATCATCATCGTGTTCGTCCTTGAAGGGACTTATGTATAGGATCTCACTATAAGCAATGCAACCAATACAAATTATGACAAAATCCTAGTTAAATTAAATTAAATTAAATTAAACTACACTAAATTAAAAACATAGAGTTGTTTAACTATAATTAATTTAAAATGAAATAAAATATACAAATATACAAATAAAAAAAACCCAAAATAAACTAAACAAAAGATAAATAAAAAAACAAAAAAACAAAACAAAACACAAAATATAAAATATGCAAATAAACAAACAAAAAACATAGAATTCAAAAACACCCGTGCACTAGCTCATTAGCAAGACGACAACAAACAAGTTCACTCACGTGCACTAGTTCATTAGCAGCATCCAGAGCACTGGTAATTTGATGAGCAGAGCAGTGGTAAATCAGGAGCAGGAGATACCATTCCAGAGGATACCGGTGTTCCCAATGGAGGCAATCCGACCACATTCTAGAGGATAACAAAACAATCTGACAATAGTCCAGATGATATCGGTGTTCCCAGGGGAGGCAATGCGGGCACAATCTAGAGGATAACAAAGGGCCCAATGAGTTTTGTAAGCCCATTAACCCTAGCAGCATAGGAATTTGGGAAAAATACGTCAAATTTCTGAACCAATACAGATTCGATACAGTCAGACTGAAATTATAATTTTTTCGTTGTGCTACCATCGCTTCTATTATCAGTGGATCTAGTAAGGGTTTTCTATTATTGGAGCGTCTGAAGCTCGTCCTTAAATTCAGGAAAAAGACATATGGATTGAACACTGCAAGCTAGTCGTGCTCTTGTATAATTTTATGAATTATGTCACAATTTGCAATATTTTGTAAATTTATTCTATTTAATGGTCTGGAACAGTGTGCGGAGTCCTGTAGGAGCTATAATATGAACTGGTTCAACCAATTCTGTTGAAAATTTGAACCTGAGACATGTTTCTTCTAAGCATTTAATTTTGCTTTAATAACTAGTTTTACCTCGATTATGGCACAAATTAAAAGCTTTTGTTATTTTATTTTATCATATGTTTGAAACATTCTATAGAGTGCAAGCTTGTGTAATCTTATTCTATTTAATGGTCTAGACAGAGTCCTCTATGAGCTATAATTTGAACTGATTTTGTCGAAACTTGAACGTGAGACCTCTTTCTCCTTTAAAGACGCATTTAATTTTTCTTTGATGGTTAGTTTGACATGGATTATGGCACACTTTTCAAGCTTTTGTGATTTTTTTCTATTATGGGTCTAAAACATTTTGTAGAGTGCCATAGGAGCTGCAATTATAATGACTGGGTACAATTCAACCTAAGACCTATTTCTCCTTTAAAGAAGCATTTTATTTTATTTTTATGCTCACTTTTACCTGAATTACAACACACTTTGCAAGATTTTCCAATTTACTGTTTGGATTTTGGAACAATGTATAGTTCCCTGGGACTCGTGGGCTATAATTTGAATTTACTCCAGTAAATTGACCCTCATACCTCTTTCTTCTTTAAAGACACATTTGATACAAGTATTATTTTTCAACGACACTTATATCTTTTTTCCTCTGTTTGGCATATACCATGGTAGTTAGTGTGGTCGCCTCTGTTTGGCATATCTCAAAGAGTCCGAAGGTTATCAAGAATATTGTATACTGCATGTGTCTTCATTAAACCCTCTGCGAGCATTTCTTCCTTAAATATATGTTGTGTAATTTCGATCACATCATATCTTCCAAAATACTATCCTTAAATCCTTCTCAACATATTCAGAATTCCCTTTATAAATTTATGTTTATTAATTTCCTGTAGCTTACTCTTTTATTTCACCAAGACTGTACATGCATACTTTTCTAACTTTTGGCAGACTTATATTTTTCACATCTTGACCATATTTAAACAAACTGAGGGTATGGCTAGGTATCCACCTCAACTAGGAACAATGCCATGTCACCTTAAAACCTTACTGACGAACACACAGTCTCTGGTAGTCACTTTAAAATGTTCTTTCAAACTTCTCAATTCAACACTTAGTCAATTTTGTCAGACCCTAGTCATTATTGTTCCAAGAGGGGTTTTGGTAGACTCATATCTCACACATGTGAACACCCAGAGGGAAACTAAGATCATGAGTGGATGCCCAAATCATCAAAGAATGGACCCATAACATCTGATGAATTTATCAGTTAAAGAACTAACTCTGGCGTGCATTTCCAAGTGGGCTCTCAACCTCCTGTTTTCAACACTCGATCAATTTTTCATATTTTTGGATATGTAAGCTAATGTTTTTACCTCTTTTGGCAAGCTGATATTTTTCTCATGTGGTCACCATAAGAAAAAATAATAACATGGATGGATAGTCAGTTCATTAAAGAACATTCATATACCTTCTAATGAATTTATCATCACTCGAACAGGCTTTGGCAGGCATTGCCAAATTTCTCTTCAACCTTGTGATTTGACACTTAGTCAGTTTCTTTAAACCCTAGGTCTCAAAGGTGATTTCAACTTTTCATCAAAATTGGAGTGTAAGAAATCCAATGGATGGAGGACAACCAGATGAATCCATTAAGACCAGTTTCATCCTCTGGAACTACTTTCTCTCTCCTCGGCGGGCATTTTACTGAAGTATGATGTAAAAGCTGCTTCAGAACCTGTTTTGGCAGATCCATAATTTCTGCCTCAGGTACTTTCAAGTCAAAGTAAGAACATGGTCAGGTAGACAACACAACCACCTATAGGATGCCCATATGGTGCAGGCATTTATTTCAACCCACAAATTATGGTGAGCATTCTCCTAGAGAAACTTGTCTAACTTTGACCAAAAAGAACTTCTTTTGGGAGGCATGTATCTTCTTCCTCAAATATTTTTTCTGAGAACCGGTGCCATGGTCAGATAAATACTTAAACCAACTATGGGATTATAGGCCATGGTGGGCATTTAAGACCACTGCATTAGGACAATTTTTCAACACTTAGTCTTTTTCCAACATTATCATACATGCCTATGCCCATCAACAGTTCTTTTGTCATTAATGAACATCTCTAGGATATGTCTATCCACAATCATCAGTTCACCAAATGTCACCTGTTATCTCCTAAATAAATTATTTTCCATAGGTCAAACTCAAACAATTTATTTTTCGTAGTAGTGAAGATTTCAGGGTATATTATGAAATATTTTTTAACGATTAACAAAATTGGAATATCTGGTGTTTTGTTTTTCAAGAAATTTGAACGTTTTAGCTTTCGGTGGCTTAGGAAAACTTTTCCACGGTTCATTAGCCACCAAAAATCCCAACTTTTGGCAGCTAACAGTTTCGACTCAAGGCCGTTTTAACTACTGAAATCTTGTTGACATCATTTTTATAAAAAATTGGAAAGGGGGTTTTCGGTGGCTTGGGCGAACTTACCAACAGTTCATTGGCGACTGAAAGGCCTAGGTTTCGGCAGCTTAGCAAGTGGGTCCGGGAAGACATTAACCACTGAAAGCTAGTTAAATGCGTTTTTGGAAATGAAGCTTTCGGTGGCTTGGGCGAACGGACCAACCGTTCATTAACCACCGAAAGGCCCAGCTTTCAGCAACTTACAAATTAAAACCTAGATTCCCTTAACCACCAAAAAAGACAAAAAAGTAAAAACAGTTAGCTATCCATCAAAATCAAACGTTGCTAGCATGGGGCACATAATGATCTACCACTTAACCGCCGAAAAGACTAGGGGACTGCAGTAAATCATAAGTTGGTAGATGAAAGGTCATTATTGATTTGAACTTACTAATAAGAGATCAAAACCATAGCCTACCCTCCACCTATCCCGCGACTATAGTTAAACCTCCATGAAGCATCAAGTTCCAGTTAAAAATGATTGCTATGCTGGCTATCTCGAGGTTATCACCAAAATCCACCATCATCTTACTCAAGTACCAATCGAGTAGTTAAACCCTCAAAATCAGCACCATATCCTCATTACACTCCACATTCTATGCATGCATCCTTATTTCTCAAGGCCATCCTTGAAACCAGCGCGCTAATCTCCATCATAGAATTCAAATTTTGATTTTTGCAGGTACTAAGAATCACAACCCAGAGATGAAGAAAGGAGGAGGACTTGCCCTCAGATAGCAGCTAGGTGACATCAGCTATCTTGAGTCACATCTAGAATTTTTCCAGTTCTTCAAAGATGCAGGCTGTTACAGGTTTTGTGAAAAAATCTAGGGTTCACACCAGCAAGTTGCAGAAGCATTTTCTCTTTCTTTTGATGGCTCTAAGGCATTGATAGGCAAAGAAGAGTTCCAAGTTGATGAAATCCTAATTCTAGAAGTGGCAAAACTCCCAAGAACTAGGGAGAAGTGGTTTAAGACCACCATTACTAAAAATGTGGAATTCATATCATACTTAAAACTTGAACACAAAGATGTAGTATGGAAGAAAAGCATTCCATCCACCTGGCTAGAGGAGAGGTGGCAGCAATTATTGAAAGCAATCTTGGTTTACATAACCTGTGAAGGCAGCTATAACAGGGTGATGATATACCACTTCAAATTGATGAATCATTTTACAGGCAAGAGCCCTTTAAACCTATCTTTCTACCTCCTCAAGAGCCTAACCAAGATGGCACACCAATTCAAGGCCCATCCCACTAAAATCGCAAGAAGGTTATCTCACCATGGCCTGATACAACTCATTGTTCAAGAACTGTTACGAAGGAGAAACATAGCATGGGCATATTTTTTATTCTGGAATGAGTTTGAACCAGGCTTACATCCAGAATACAAAGGAAAGTCCCTTTCAAAGAAATCCACCGCCCCCATTAGTGGAAAGAGGAAGAGGAGGGATATCTCACCAGTGACAGTGGATCAACCTTCTCCAACTTCTAAAACCAACCAAGATAAAAGAAATCTGGACTTCAGTGGAAAGGAGAAGAAGGCCCTAGCACAAAGTGGAAATATACTAAACTTACCCTACTCAGACTCAGAAGAAGAAAAGGAGCAAGAAGTTGACCTAACAGAGCAGGTGGCAGCAAAATATGAGGAGTTTCCATCACCCACACCAAAAGAAGACCAGGGTGAACTAGCGGAAAAGGCTTCCTCTAGCAAACCTAGGTCACAAAGAGTCAACCAGCTGTTAAGGCAAGTATATGAACTGGAAATTTTAGAGAGAGAGATAAAAAGAACTAATGCAGTATTAACCAAGAAAAACACTCAATTGAGCAATTCCCTACTAGAAATGAAAGGGAGGTATTTCCTGCTACAAAAAATGAATATGAGGTTTATGAAGGACAACACCAGGATTTATAGGATGATCAGACTTCTGAGGCTGCAAATGAAGAATTCCAACTCAAACCCTAGCTCTCAAGCTCACTTTGCACTAGAAACCCTAGCAGAGGCAGCAGCAAGTTTTCAAGATCCTGAGGCAACTCATGATGTTGCTGCTTTGTCAAATCCTATGTAAATTGAAGAAATACCAGAAGGACAGAGGTAAAAGATATAAAAGATTGATTTAAAGGCTAATAAAATTTTGCAGAAAACAGGGCTTTCGGTGGCTTAGGAAAACGCAGCAGTTGTTCATTAGCCACCGAAAGCAGAGCTTTCAGCAGCTAACAGATCCAGGATTCTGCTTCCTTAACCACTGAAAGCAAAAAAGGTTGCAGAAATATATTTTGACACATAGAACCAGTTTTGGAAGATACAATCACTTTACGGATTAATTATAAAGCTGAAAATTGATGAAAAGCACCAGTGGAGGGGGTTTGTTCCAGTTTTGAGGGTGCAATCAAGGAGAAATGGGTCACAAACCCTACCTATTTTTTACCGACCGTGGCTTATCTATCAAATAACAGGTTACAGCTCTACTTCAGTAATCACTGCAGTTATCAAGAGTTCAAGGAGTGAACAAGTGTTAGAGTTAGATGGACTAGTACTTAAATTAGGGTTTTTGACCTAATTTTGCAAAAAACATTTATTTTATCTATTTTTAGTAAATCAAATCCAACTTTTCAAGATCTGAATATTTTTGTAAAGGCTATAAATCCTAAGGCTTATTTTGAAGCAAAGGTTTGACTTCAAAGACTTTTAGACCCTTATTGTTATCAAGCTTCTCATGTTATTCATCATTTAATATAAGCTATTTTGCCATTATATGTTTAGCTTCCATATCTTTTATGTTCTATACTTGTGCTTGAATTTCTGATTCAGGTTTATTCTTTTTATCTAATGCCAGATAGTTGTCATCCTATCTATGTGTTAATGAGTTGAATTGCAAGTATTCTTCCTTGTTATGATTAGCCATTCATAAATGATTGTTTTATGTATGAATCTGTCAGCATAGTAAGTTCTCCATTTATTCACCTTATTATCAACCCTCTGAACATTGGTGGTTAGAAGCCTTATCTTTTGATTGAGTTTTATGCATGTCTTGGGAGAGTGAGGTCTTGTAGGTCATCTGACTTGATCCATTTAGAAAAACCATCAAAAGCATTTAAGTTACCAGGCATCCTCGAGCTGCAACCAAGAGGAGTTTCCTAGAGTGATAAAAAAATTGGCGCCGTTGATGGGGACAAAAGATTGAAGCTCAAATTCCCTGGGAGATGACATAGATCCTACGTTGATCATAGACAAATTCTGGACAATGTTCTGGTTGTAATCATCTATCTAGCGACTCCATTGGAATAAGGTGGCTTCAAGAAGACCAAGTACCAAAGCAAACCCCCAAGGGCCACCAGTAACACCTGTTTCAGATCCAGAAGAGATTCTAAGAAGAGCTAGGACTTCACTAAGACAAACCTCCAAAGCTGCAAGGGAAGCCACATCAGGTATTTCAAGAGGTATTTCTATTGTTATATCGAATAGACCTCCATTTCAATCTCCTTCTGCTGAAACATATAATTCTCAGGAATTTATAATTGAATCAGAAAATTTTAGGGTTGAGGAATATTCAATCACTGCTTCTTGTGTAGATCCAATCCCTAGTAACTCCATTGAGATAAATCCACCTAGAATACCCTCTTATCTACCATCCACACCAACAGTATCTCCTTTTGACCTTTCCATACCCACTTCCAATATGAATGTCCCTCTAACCAAAATGGAAAGGATCATTGTGGCTAGATATGCCCCTCTAATTCTTCCTAACACTCTCGCTGCCATGTCTACTGGAGATTATCTCAAATACATGCCTAAGTTTACTAGGGAGGGAGATTTCATAGCTGAAGAACACCTAGAGGCCTTCAACAATTATGTTGAGAATATAAACATTGAACAAGAGGATGTGTGGACTAGGGTTTTTGTGCAAAGTCTAGATGGTCAGGCTAAAAAATGGTTCAAAGAGTTTCCTGCTGGATCAATAGTAGGAATTGAAACCCTAGATGACATATTTTTGAAGCATTGGGGAGAGAGAAGAGACCACCTTTACTATATCATTGAATTTATCAATCTGAAGAGGGAGAATGGTGAGTCTGTTTCTAACTTCACCAAAATATTTAACAAGATGTTCAACAAGATCCCTGTTGAGATCAAGCCAACTGACACTTCAGCCAAAATCACATATGCTAATGTCTTTGATTCAAAATTATATCTTCTTCTCAGAGAAACAAGATCAGCTTCTATGTCACTCATGCAAGATGTTGCCCTTGAAGTTGAATCCAATATCGTTGCATCTCAGAAGGTTAAAGGAAAAATTGACAGGAAGAAGCAACCTTCAGATCCTCTAGGGGCTTCTTCATCAGAGAACAAGATGGAGAAAATGGCCAAAATGTTGGACAGTCTGACAACTTAAATGTCTAGACTAAAAGACCAAGGAAAAATACTTGTGAGGGGTAAAGGGCCAAGTGATTTTGATAACAAAAACCCTAAGTTTTTCCCTTACAAAAGAAACAACCAACCAGCTCAGATCCTTCAAAGGGATAGGAATCAAGCTGAGGATCAAAGAATCAGAGCTCCTTTTCAAAATTTTGTGCTAGAAGAAGAGCCAGAGTTCACTCAAGAAGAAGGAGAGGCAGAAGACAATATAAATTGTATGGAGGATGAAGTAGATTCATCTTTCCTGACACAAGTAGACTATGAGGAAGCCCTCATGAATGAAGAGATCATGGAAGAATATCTGTATCAGGAAGATGATCAAGAAGGTTATAATTTGAGATCTAGAATTGTTTCTCTTATGAAGAAGACTCATGCCCCTACAAAGCAGCCTGCTCCTCAGGCTAGGAATATTGTTGCCCCTGCAAAGAAGATGATTGTTCCTCCAAATTAACAACAGCAAAGGCCATTACAACCATCATCTCATGATCCTATTCAGCTCAAAGCCACACTACGAGAGGTAAGAACTTCTGACAAATTGTCCTATGCTTTCAATCTTGAGTCGAAAATTCAGAAGTTAAAAATCCCTTTTCCCTTGATAGAACTGATGAAGAATGAGGCCTTCAAGACATCCATACTGAAATCCCTTCAGCCAAGGACTCCCCTAGATACTTACTTTGTGAACTTGTAAGATGATAAGCCCACAGTAATCCTAGGCCCTATGATTGAAGAGTTGGATGAGTCTTTCCCACCTTTCTACACATCTCTGAATATCCATGATAAAATCCTTCATAACTATTTGCTAGACTCAGGAGCTTCCCATAACCTAATGCCAAAAGCAGTGATGGATGATCTGGGCCTCAGCATTACAAAAACCTACCATGATTTGTTCTCATTTGACTCCAGGAAGGTCAAATGTTTGGGCCTCATCAAAGAGCTTGTCATAAACCTCTCCCAGCTGCCTTCAAAAAGTATAGTGATGGACAAGTGGTGGCTGATAACCCACCTAAGTTTGGCCTCCTTTTTTCTCTCTCATGGAGTAAAAGGTTGGGTGGTACCCTTCAGATGGACCTTACATATGCTACAATTCCAATGTTTGGAGGGGAGACCAAGAGACTCTACAGGGAGAACCATTTCACCTACATCATCAACAATGCCAATAAATCTATAAATCATCCCATATATGCAGTAGACACAGACTTTGGGGCATGCATCATGCAGATAGATGATTCCCAGCCAACATCCATACAGCTCACAAATCCCACCTATCATCCACCCGAGGAGGTAACCACCTCTGTTTGGAGCATGTTTTTTGATGGGGCTAGTACTCAAGCCTCAGCAGGTGCAGGAATAGTCCTTATTTCTCCTTCAAAGCAGACTATACATTTGTCTTATAAGCTGGATTTCAAGACTACTAAAAACATAGCAAAATATGAGGCGTTGTTGCTGGGGGTGAAGGCTGCCAAAGAAATGGGAATCACGTGCATGAAGATCTTTGGAGATGCAGATCGCATCATATAGCATGTGAACAATACTTTTCAAGCAAAGAATTCCAGATTAAAGGCATACAGAGATGAGGTATGGAAATGCAGGGACTCTTTCATGTTTTTTGAAATCTCATATATACCTAGGGCTATAAACCATCTGGTTGATTCCCTTACTGTCTCTGCAAGTCTGTTTGTTCCTCCTTTACCTCCTAAGTTGAGCTATGATATCCAAGTGAGGTATAGGCCATCCCTGCCTGATAATGTAAAATTTTGGAAGGTTTTTGAGAATGACTATGAGCTTAGTAAATTCCTCCAGGTAGTAGATGAATTCTCTAATATGCATATTGATCAAGAAAAACTAAATATGGAAGTATCCCAGAAGCTCAAGTTAAAAGATAAAGTAAGTGATCAAAACATTGTTTAGTTACCTAGCAATTATATACCTCGGGGTCTGGTACCCCTGGAAGAGCTATTTGATCATAATGATGTCCCTTTTAAACCTGCCAAAAGGGAGAAAGATCCTGCTGTCCAAGAGCAAAACATAGGTATCCAAAGTCATCCAAAACCCATAAATTTGTCCACTGAGTTGACTGATAATCAGAGGTCAAAATTTTGTAGGCTGATGAAATATTTTTCTGATATATTTGCCTGGGAATACAGTGACCTGAAAACCTATGACACTAGTATCATCCAACACAGGATTCCCCTGGAGAAGGACACTGTCCCTTTCAAGCAAAAGCTCAGATCCATTGTTCCTCTCCTACTGCTTATGATTGAAAAAGAAATCCAAAAGCTCCTTAAAGCCAAAATCATAATTCCCCTCAGGTATTCCAAATGGATTGCAAAATTAGTGGTGGTAACGAAGAAGAACGCGGATATTAAGTTATGTGAGTACATGATGCATCTCAAGATTCGATGAGAGGAAATATGGGGTTTCGATTTGAGTGTTGTAGTTTCAATTGTTGCAATAAGAATCTCAGCAAGTCCAAGGCTAATCTGAGCCATGCATTTTTGGATGGAGAATGAATTGTAATTTACCTAGGCTTCACGTTGCATAAGAATGCATTTCATAATGATGAGGTTGTTGATAAATTTTGAGTTAAAGCAATGTTTAAACTAACACATAGGCATCTCATTAAGTATTAACTGCAGAAATACACCTCTACACAAAGATTTAGAAAACTAAGGTGCTTACCAATCCTAGAAACTTAACACTCTGGCTTTCAAGGTACCATAAACTTATATTCTATTTTAGAATGTACTAGAAATGAAATTGTAACGTTTCATAACTTATTGTTATGTGTGAAACTTTAAGAATGAAACAATAGATGTCTGTAAGTTAGAGTTGTTTGAATGTTTTTATAACACACGAATGAGAAGGTCTGAAAATGTCCTTGATGAATGAGGACTACAGGACAATGATTGAGTTTGAATGTTGGTTGAGGATGGCCTCATTGTGAGATTTTCTTATAGTCATTGGGATAGAATAAATTGGCAGTGAAGAATACAAAATGGTTGAGTGGAAGCTATAGCAATATAGACATTGCAGGCATATAGAAGAGAAAAGGGTTGATAACTAATGATCGATAGAGTAAGTGCAGGAACATTTATGCAGGTACATAAATAACTTTGTGAATTTTAAAGATCGAGGTTGATAGTCAAATATCTATTTAGGGTGGTAGTGTGGTGCAGGGTAATTAAGTTGTTGCTTATGAGGATTGGTGTCCCCATCCCAGTGATCAGTTAGAGTTGGTCTACAAGTTGGAGTTTGCTTATGCAGGTTAAAGCCTTCATCAATACAATTATTTGGAGTTGGCTTCCACGGGTTGAAGTTTGCTTTGCAAGTTGGAGCTTGTAGTGAGGGTTGAAGCATTCACCAAATCAGTGAGTGGGTGCTCACTATAAACAGGTTGAAATATGTATTTATGTAAGTTGTAGTTTGCATTTGCATTGGGGATGGGTGTCCCTCTCAGGTTGGATCCCGACGTTTAATGAATTATTGATAAATGGATATATTTTATGGTTTTTCCATCTTAGGGTTTTCCATGGTACATTATGTGTATCTTTTACGTGATGATGATTTGC